>CM052543.1:62484229-62526290 GCA_028533065.1 Trachops cirrhosus
CAGATTGGGGAAGTTCTCCTTTGTTATTTGTTCAAATCAGTTTTCCACTTGTTGTTCTTCCTCTTCCTCTTCTGGTACCCCTATAATTCGGATGTTGGAATGTTTAAAGATGTCCTGGAGGTTCCTAAGCCTCTCCTCATTTTTTTGAATTCTTAGTTCTTCATTCTTTTCTGATTGTATGTTTTTTTCTTCCTTCTGGCCCACTCCATTGATGTGAGACCCAGCTTTCTTTCCATCACTATTGGTTCCCTGTGCATTTTTCTTTATTTCACTTATTGTAGCCTTCATTTATTCATCTGATTTGAGACCAAAATCAACCAATTCTGTGAGCATCCTGATCACCAGTGCTTTGAACTGTGCATCTGATAGGTTGGCTATCTCTCGATTGCTTAAAAGTATCGGTTCTGAGGCTTTCATCTGTTCTTCTGTTTCAACCATCTTTTTTTTTTTTTTTTTTTGGTCTGGTTGTACCTGTTACGTATGAGGGGCAGGGCCTTAGGTGTTTACCAGGGTGGGGCAACCCAGTCACTGGGTTGTGACACTGTATGTGGGGGCAGGGTCCAAGAGGGAACAATGGTGTTTGCTCCACTCTCTGTCGGACCTCAGTCCCTTCCGCCACTTCCCCCAAGCAAACTGGGCCTTTCTGGTGCTAATTCCCATGTGGGTGGGCTTGTGCACCCTGTGGGTCTTTCCAACGACCTCTCCTGTGAGGCTGGGAGTCTCTCCCTGCGCCTCAACCCCTACAGGTGTTTTCAATCAGTGCCCCAAGACTCTATTTCCCAGCGCTGAGATCCTGGGTTGTGTGTAGTGCCTTGCTTCACAATCACTGCCTCGCTGTGTCTGCTGGTTGCCACCCTTCCGCCGGGATCTGCCAGCCACTGCTTGAGTGCCCAGGGTCCACCTGCTGTGGTCTTGTGCACCCAGAATGCCTTGGTATGCCTTATGTGCCCGGTCCCAACACTTTTTGTGCCACGATCCCTCTCTGACCAGCTGCCCAACTCCGCCCCTCCTACCGGTCTGGATGAATGTGTCTATTTTGACTCCTTGGTTGTCTGACTTCCATACAGTTCAATTTTCTGTCAGTTCTGGTTGTTATTGTGTTTCTAAATTGTTGTTGTCCCTATCCTGGTTGTGCGAGGAGGCACAGCGTATCTACCTATGCCTCCATCTTGGCCAGAAGTCTCCACTATATATTCTTTTAGACTATATGTATGTATACATTTTTTATTGACATTTATTATAAAGCAAAAATAGGATAAAATTATATATGTTTGACAAATTGCTTCCTACACTTAATATATTATAGATATTCACCATTTTAATATATATGTATATTTCCATTTGAAATCTCTGTATAGCATAAACTTCATTTAACTAGAACTGAAGGTACATTTTTGAGCTGATTCCTAAAGGTGAGAAAGAGGCAATCATGTGAAACTAAAGGCAGAGAGAACAGCAATATCCAAGGCTCTTACATGGGAATGAAATTTTCAAGGGAGTGAAAGAGGGCCTGTGTACCTGGGTAGGGAAAGATGTTAGAGAATTCTGGTCTAAGAATGGTGTGATCTGTTTATTATTATTTTCTTCAACCAAATCCAGTAGTTATGTAAAGACTAGAATGAAGGTTGGGGGCCCGAAAGAGTGGAAGCCGAGAGACCAGTTAGGGAGGCTATTGCAGTATTTCCAGGAGAGAAAGATGGCAACTTTAACTAGGGTTGAAGCTCTGCTCTTGCTACCTGAAACTCAAAAATTTATCTTTGAACTTAAGTTTTATAATTGAAAGTTTGATGGGACAGTGGATTATGCACATAAGCGGAGGAGAGACATACACTGTGTATGTGTCTATCATTCTTTGCTGATCCATTTGCAAACAATTTGCAGTGCCCCAGGGGCACAAAATTCTACTGGGTTTACAATAGGTGGGAGTTCAACGAGGCTTGGAGCCAAGTACAGGGATGGGTAGGTTAATTCTAAGACTGAGTAAGCAGGGGCATCAACAAGAGAGCTTTGCATTTGAACAAAGCTTTCTGTTTGGAGGAGAATGTGCTTCAAAGGCAGAAAGAAGGCAATAGTGTTCTGAGAAATGTGAATTACCAAGGAACTCCACCATATCCTCTTTTAATTGTTACTTCCTGGTATTAGCCAACCACTTACACAGAAATGATGGCATAGCACCAAACAGGGAAGATAAGGCAGCCCTTGGTTCCTTTTCTTATTTGTCTCTCCTTTCTTGTCAGTAAACTAAGAATGTGCATGTATAAAGAATTTAAATAAAAACAGCTGAGTTGGTTTTGTGCAGTGTTTCCACTATTCTGACTCAAATAAAATACATAAGTATAAACTAGAAAGTATGAATTGTTTAATTTAGGTGATTTTGCATAAAATGTAGGTGCTCTTGGTTTGTTCTAAAAACTGGCTTTGCACAGTATATAAAAATAAAATATGCTAATTACTTAAATTTATAATTATTTCTACTCAGAATGACATTAATTGCTATGAACAAAAAGGTTTTTTTGACCTGTATCATTTTATTTGTTAAAAATGAACAGTTTTAGAGTAGATTTAAATGTAGCTTTTCCAAAAAACACCAAAAAATGCAGTGTAAATCATCCCTCATTAAATATACGCTTTTATTTTGTGATACACTGCATCAATATTTTGCATACATCATGGTGCAAAGGAAATTTTAAGTGGTATCTTTAAAAAAAATTTAAGAACTGGAAAAGGATGACTACAACCACATTCCAAGAAAAAAAATTTCCTCCAACAAAGCATATCCTTTGTGCATATATAATACATTAGCACTGAACAATTTAATTTAGTTGTAACAAAAGCAAATTTTATATTTAAAAAGAAAATGAAATTACAGATGCAGGAAGAGCAAAAGTTTAATATACCAAAGACACTGTGTTGCTGCTTAATGTACTTACTGTCAACATTTGGGGCAATGTTTTAGGTTTTCCAAAAAAATGCATTAATATTAGCTCTGCTCTGTACAATACTTAAAATAACAAGACAATGGAAACATCTTTATATCAATACCATATTTTCACAAACTGTTCAAAAGACAGCAAACTTGTGCTCAGTTGTTTTTCCTTCGCTTTAAAATAAACTACCACTAATTCTAAACCAGTCTAAAATGTATTGTTCATGGATCAAAATCTAAGCATTTATATTTGCAAAAATGTTTTGCAATGAGTGAGGCCTTGGCCTAAGGAGAACTAGAGTTTATTTTCAAATTGTGTGACTTGCTTCCAATAATCCCACATCAGTAGACTTATTGGCAAAATACCAGATATTGAATACCAGATATTGAATACCAGATATTAATTCTTTGGTAGAAGCATGAAACTGTTTTTGATAACTTTCTGCAGCTAGCATAAACCAAGTAGTCCAAGGAGCATGGGAGAAAGTAATGAAGTCTAGTGTACAATGCAAGGGAAGGAAGAGCCTTAACTTAATGTTTTCTGTTTTTTTTAACAGGGAAAATCAACACTAATAATACACTCCAGGGAAGCTAACACCGACTTAGAGGCTTTAACATTATAGCAAACAAAAGGTTAAGCTTCAGAATGACCAAACTTGTAAATGAATATTTTGCTGCATTCTAGCATTATACAGTAACTTGTAGTATACAACCATCTGAGGACTCTTAGTTTGGCACAACAGACTAACTCCTCCTACCCCTCCAGAGTGTGGGGGGAAATAATATTTTTCTAACCATAAATGCCTCAAATTTATACAAGAAGTCAAAGTGAAAGGTATAAAACAAAGTTATAACTTAACTCTATTATCATTTTGTATTTTTTTCTTTGTGACATATACAAGTATATTTTTGTTTTTGGAGCTGTGTACTTTTTGAGTTAGCGAGCTTAAATGCCTATGAAATTGAACTTTTCAAAGAAGAAGAGTATAGGACTTCATGGCTATTAATTTTACTATCAAAATATCTAAGGGACTTGATCCATTTTAATAATTATAATTTTTTAAAGTATCACTTGAAGAATTCTTTGTGAACACTAGACTTAAGCCCGTCCTAACTCCAAACAGTGTACCTATGACATGGGTTTTAAAATTTTGCATCTCAGTCTCTATGGACAAATATTAAGCAAGAAAGGGACTTAGACTGGCATATGAGCTTCCCTGAGATACTAAAATTTGAGCTAAGACCTGCAGGCAGTGAAGGGGCAAATTGTGTGCATGTCTGAGAGAATGCTTGCAGAAGATGGAATCAGGGCTCAGAAGAGCAACCCCCTTAGAGCCCTGCAAGAGCCCAAGCTGCACAGCTGTATACAGTAACCCCAGAGGGAAGAGCCACTGTAAAGGTCCTAAGGAATTTGCACAGCATGTCTGGAAAACAACACCGATCTCTGAGTTGGAGCAGAGGGACTAGAGGGAGTGTGGTCATGAGAAAATAGGAGGTGAGGTGAGGTAAGGGGCAGCATGTATACCCCGTGGGACCTTGTACATGATTGTTAGATGTTTGGCCTTTACTTTGAGTCAGATGGAACTCATGGAAGGGTTTAGGAGACAGGGGTGAAAGGATTGAATAAAGATATAAATTGAAGGGCTGACCCTATAGCTTATCAAGCTATTTGACCTTGAGTATGCTACTTAATAATTTTTCTAAGGTTTGCTTTCTCCTCTCCAGATGGGGTTAATAATTATATATAACTCAGAGAATATGATACTCTGCATAAACTGCTTAGCAGTGTTTCAATTGTTATAAATGCTCAATAAACATTATCTATTATTAATGCTGTTTTGATAATGAGAACTTACGAGTAGTAGCATTTTTCTTGTGTGCATTTACTATTCCCAAGAATCAGGAAAAGTGGTCATATTAAAGTAGTTCTTACTTAGATGAGAATGGCCAGTACATGTTAGACATTTAGAGTTATTTTCTATTTTAAACAAGGTTAAAACCACCTAAGTTAAAAGTAGCTTGTTTCAGGTGGGGGGATTAGAATTTAAAAAATTAGTTTGTTTCAGTAAAGTGAAAATGTTAAAGTCACCTAGGGGAAAACATTCTGGCCAGACTACAAGGTCAGCATTGATTAAAAATCTACCTCCAACCACAATACCTCACGTTCTTTCTTTCCAACCTGAGCCTGGCATAGTGGCTCCCGCAAAGAAAGGTGGCAAGAAGAAGGAGGGCCGTTCTGCCATCAAGGAGGTAGTGACCAGAGAGTACACCATCAGCATCCACAAGGGTATCCATGGAGTGGGCTTCAAGAAGCCTGCCCCTTGGGCCCTTGAAGAGATCCAGAAGTTTTCCATGAAGGAGATGGGAACTCCAGATGTGCACATTGACACCAGACTCAACAAAGCTGTCTGGGCCAAAAGAATAAGGGATGTCCCATACTGTATCTGAGTGTGGTTGTCTAGGAAACCTAATGAGGATGAAGATTCACCAAAAAAGCTCCATACGTCGGCCACCTACGTTGCCACTTTTAAAAACGTGGGTGAGAACAAACTGCGGATTGTTGAATAAAGTTATATATCTGCCTGTGAGGTTTGTTTTCCTGTTTCTAGTGGCAGTGTAATGTGCCTGTATATCTTAAAGTAGTTCCCAATTAAAGAATCATTTGGAAAGCTTTTCCTTAAAAACAAAAATCTACCTCCAATATATTTCACTAAACTATTTTTAAAAGGTGTCTTCTCCTAATATTCCCTTTTAAACAGCTTTACTGAAACATAATTTCTGTAAATGGCTTGTGTTTGAATGTATAATTTGATATATGTTGACATTCTAAACCCATGAAAACATCACAATCAAGAAAATGAGCATGTTCATCACCATCAAAAGTCTTCTTGTGCCCCTTGGTCATCTCTCTCCTCTCCCTTTCTACCACTCACCACCAGATGATCACTGATTTTCTTTCTGTTACTGTAGATTAGTGTGCGTTTTCCACAGTTTTATATTAATAGAATCCTGTAGTATGTGCTCTTTTTGCCTGCCTCTGTTCATTCCGCATGCTTATTTGGAAATTAACCATATTGTTGCATTTGTCAATAGTTTATTCCTTTTCATTTCTGAGTAGTATTCCATTGTATGGAAATACCTTAATTTGTTTATTCATTCCTGATGGGCACTTGGGTTGTTTCTAGTTTGGGGATATTATAAATAAAACTGCTACAAACACCTGTGTTGAATTGATATTTTTTCCTTAAATGCTTGGTAGAATTCACTGATAAAGTAATCAAGGCCCAGAGTTCTTGTTGTGAAAAAGATTTTAGCCCCAAATTTATTTTCTTTACTATATGGGGCTACTCTTGAGAATAAGCTTTGGTAGTTTGTATCTCCAGGGAATGTATCCATTTCATCTAATTTTATTTATATGTTTCATCAATCAAGTCAGTTGGTTGATAATGTTGGTCAAGTGTACATATCCTTGCTGATTTTCTGTCTACTTGTTTCATCAGCTATTGAAAGGGTAGTTTTTAAATCTCTGACAATAATTATGGATTGTCTATTGATCTTTTGAGTTCTACAGATTTAAGCTTCATGTTCTTAAATTTCTTTCATTAGTTTAAGATTGTTATAAATATCTAATCTGACATTTTCTGTCTTGGGGTGTTTAGAACATTTATGTTTAATGTAATTATTAATGTAGTTAGTGTGAGTCCATCATGTTACTATTTGTTTATTTTACCCATCTGTTCCTTGTCTCCTTTTCCTATTTTCTGCCTTCTTTTGTGTGATTCCAGATTTTTATTTTGTTGGTTTATTTGCTATAACTTCTTGCTTTGTTATTTTAATGGTTGATTTAGGGTTTGTATTATATATCTTTAATTTATCACAGTCAACCATCAAGTGATATTATACACCTTTCACATATTGTGAAAGAATCTTCCAGTAGTATATTTCTATTTCTCCTTCTTTGTCTTTATGTTACTGTTGTCATACATTTTCCTATTCTACACATGATAAGCTTTATGCTACATTGTTACTATTTTTATTTAAATAGTCAAATGTCTTTAAAAAGATAATAGTTTTTAAAAGATTTAAATAATTTAAAAATATATTTCACCTATTTAGTTACTCTTTCTGCTGTTCTTTATTCTTTATATAAATCTAGATACCGCTCGGTATCATTTTCCTTCTAACTGAAGAATTTACTTCAACATTTTTTGTAGAATTATCTGTGATGAATTATTCAGGTTTTTATACCTAAAATATCTTTACTTTACCTTAATTTGTATTCCTCACCTAAGGATATGTTTTTATTGGAAGAGAGAGAGAGAGAGACAGAAGGACAGAGAGAGACAGGCATTGTTGTGAGAAACGATTGGTTGCCTCATGTATATACCCTGACTGGGGATTGAACCCACAACCCAAGTATGTCCCTGATGAGGAATCAAACCCACAGACTTTTGGTGTACAGGATGAAGCTCCAACCAACTAAACCATCTAGCCAGGGCTACCTTAATTTTTAAATGATAATTTTTGCTGGTTATAGAAGTCCAGGTTGCTAGTTTTTTCTTTTGGGATTTCAAAGGTAATGCTCTGCTGTCTCTCCCTTTATGATCTCCAATGAGAAATCTAAAGTTATTCTTATTTTTTTTCTTTTTAGATAATGCATCTTTTTTGACTGCTTTAAAGATTTCTCTTTAATATGGATTTTGAACAATTTAATTGTGATATGCTTGGGTGTGCTTTCCTTCATGTTTCTTGCTAGAGGATTCTTAAACTTCTTGGATTTATGGCATTCATAAATTTGGAAATTTTATGGTATTATTTCTTGAAATATATTTCTGTCCCTACCCTACCTTCTCCTTCAAGCACTCCAATTAACTGTATATTAGACCACTTGAAGATATCCTACTGCTTAACCTTGCTCCTTTTATTTTTATGTTTTTTTCTCTATGTGTTTCATTTTGTATGGTTTTCATTGCTATGCTGTCAAATTCACTAATCTTTCCTTCTGAAGTATCTAGTTGTCTGTTAATCCAATCCATTGTATTTTTCATCTCAGGCATAGTACTTCCATCTCTAAAAGTTTAATCAAGAAATTGGTGAAAAAATAAACAAATAGATCAATAGAACACAATGGAAAGACCAGATATAGACCTACAAAATATGACAGATCATTGATAAAGGAGCAAAGGCAAACAATAGAAGATAGTCTTTTCAAAAAAAATGACACTGGAACAACTGTACATTGGAATGCAAAAAAAAAAATCTAGACATAGTCCATATACCCTTTACAAAAATTACCTCAAAAAGAATCATAGACCTA
This sequence comes from Trachops cirrhosus, assembly GCA_028533065.1. Lineage (NCBI taxonomy): Eukaryota > Metazoa > Chordata > Mammalia > Chiroptera > Phyllostomidae > Trachops > Trachops cirrhosus. The sequence goes on from CM052543.1 coordinate 62,492,473, forward strand.
AATGTAAAATGCAAAATTATAAAACTCCTAGAAGATAACATAGGAAAAAACCTAGATGACCTTGGGGATGTTGCTGACTTTCTAAATAGAGCATCAAAGGCATGATCTATGATTAAATAATTGATAAGGTGGATTTCAATAAATTTAAATCTTCTGCTTTGTGAAAGACAACATCAAGAGAATGAGAAGAGAAACCAGAGATGGGGAGAAAATATTTGCAAAAGACACATCTGATAAAACCAATCAATTTAGATTGATTTTATTAAAAATGCACAAAGAACTCTTAAAATTCAACTTTAAGAAAACAAATAACTCAATTTAAAAATGTGCCAGGAGATCCAAGATGGTGTCAGAGTAGGTGGAAGCTACACTCACCTCCTCCCAGGACCAAACTGGAATTACACATCATAATTAAAAAGGCAAAGCTTAATGTCAAGGAGAGAATCTTAAAAGCTGCAGGAGTGAAACAGTGAGTTACCAACAAGGGAGCTCCCATTAGACTGTCATATGATTTCTCAACAGAAACATTTGAAGGATTGGCATGAAATATTCAAGGTGATGAAAAGCAAGAACCTACAACCAAGGCTATTTTACCCAGCAATGCTATTACTTAAAATTGAAACAGAAATAAAGAGCTTCCCAGACAAGAAAAAGCTAAAGGAGTTTGTGAACACCAAACCAGCAGTGCAATAAATGTTAAAGGGCCTGCTTTAAGAAGAAAAATAAGAAAAATTAAAAAAAAAAACACAGGAACATAGTTTAAAAATAAAATGGCAATAAATACATATCTATCAATAATCACTTTAAATGTAAATTGCTTAAATTCTCCAATCAAAAGAAATAGGGTAGCTGAAAGGATAAGAAAACAAGACCCATGTACATGTTGTCTCTAAGAGACCCACCTTAGAATGTAAGATACACACAGACTAAAGGAAAATGGATGGAAACAGATATTTCATACAAATGGAGAGGAAAAAAAGCTGAGGTAGCAGTACTCATATCTGACCAAATAGACTTTAAAACCAAAGCAATAGTAAGAGACAAGGGAGGACGTTACATAGTGATAAAGGGAGCAATCCAACAAAAAGATGTAATGCTAATAAACATTTATGCACCCAATATAGAAGCATCTACATATGTAAAGCAACTCTTGATGGACATAAAGGTAGAGATCAAAAGCAATACAGTCATAGTAGGGGATTTTAACATACATTGTTACCAATGGATAGATCTTCTACACATAAAATCAACAAGGAGTTAGTAGCATTAAATGACACACTAGATCAAATGAATTTAATATATATCTACAGAGCATTTTACCTCAAAACAGCAGACTGTACATTCTTTTCAAATGATCATGGAATGTTTTCTAGGATATACCTCATGTTAAGACAAAAAACAAGTATCAATAAATTTAAGATTAAAATCATATCAAGCATCTTCTCTGACCATAATGCTATGAAACTAGAAATCAATCACATGAAGAACACTGAAAAATACACAAACACATGGAAGCTAAATAACATGTTATTAAACAATGAATGGGTCAACAATGAAATTAAGAAAGAAATCAAAATATACCTTGAAAAGAATGAATATGAAAGCACAACAACCCCAAATCTGTGGGACACTGGGAAAGTGATCCTAAAAGGGAAATTCATAGCATTACAGGCCTATCTCAAGAAACAAGAAAAAGCTCAAATAAACAATTTATACTTAAGATAACTTGAAAAAGAACAACAAACAAAGCCCAATGTGAGTAGAAGGAAGGAAATAATAAAGATCAGAGAATGAATAAATCAAATAGAGTTTTAAAAAATTATATAAAAGATCAATTAATCCAAGAGCTGGTTCTTTGAAAAGATAAATAAGATTGACAAACCTTTAGCCAGACTCATCAAAAAAAGATGGGGAAGAGAATGCAAGTAAATAAAATCAGAAATGAAAGAGGAAAAGTAACAACCAACACCGAAGAAACAGAAAGGATAGTAAGACAATATTATGAACAACTATATGCCAAATGATTGGACAATCTGAATTAAATTAATAAATTCCTAAAAATGTACAATCTTCCAAAACTAAATCAGGAAGAATCAAAGAATCTGAGTAGACATTACACCTAGAGAAATTGAAGCATTAATCAAAAAACACCCAACAAACAAAAGCCATGGACTGGATGTCCTCACAGGTGAATTTTACCAAACATTCCAAGAAGAACTAACACCTCTCCTTCTCAAACTATTTCAAAAAATTCAAGAGAAGGGAAGACTCCCAAGCTTCTTTTACAAGGCCAGCCTTGTCCTAATTCAAAAACCAGATAAAGACACTACAAAAAAAATTATAGGCCTATATCCGTTGTGAACATAGATGCTGAAATCCTCAGCAAAATATTAGCAAACCAAAAACAGAAATGCATCAAAAAGATCATGCACTACGATCAAGTGGGATTTATCCCAGGAATGCAAGTTTAGTACAACATTTGCAAATAAAAAGTGTAATTCACCTCATAAACAAAATGAAGGATAAAAACCACATGGTCGTATAAATAGATGCAGAAAGTACATTTGATAAAATCCTGCACCATTTATGGTAAAAGCTCTCAGCAAAATGGGAATAAAGGGAACACACGTAAACATAATAAAAGCCATATATGATAAACCCACTGCCAGCATCATACTCAATGGGCTAAATCTACAAATGTTCCCCTTAAGATTGGGAACAAGAAAGGGATGACCACTTTCACCTCTATTATTCAACGTGGTACTGGAAGTCCTGGCCACAGCAATCAGACAAGATAAAATAAAAGCCATCTAAATTGGAAAGGAAGAGGTAAAACTGTCTTTATTTGCAGATGACATGATATTATACATAGAGTACCCCAAAGATTCCACCATGAAACTATTAGAACTGATCAATGAATTCAGCAAAGTAGCAGAATACAGAATTAATATCCAGAAATCAGTTGCATTTTTATATGCCAAGAACAAACTAACAGAAAGGGAAACTTGAAAAAAACAATTCCATTCATGATTGCTTCAAAAAAGAATAAAATACATAGGAACAAACCTAACCAGAGATGTAAAAGACCTGTACTTGGAAAACTATAAGACACTGAAGAAAGAAACTAAAGAACACACAAATAAGTGAAAGGACATACCATGTTCGTGGATAGGAAGAATTAACATCATTAAAATGTCCATACTGCCCAAAGCAATCTAGAGATTCAATGCAATACCTATCAAGATTCCAATGACGTATTCCACAGAATTAGAACAAATATTTCAAAAATTTATATGGAACCACAAAAGGCCCCCTATAGCAATAGCAATTCTGAGAAAGAAGAACAAAGTTGGAGAAATCATGCTACCTAATATCAAACTATACTATTAGGCCATTGTAATCAAAGCAGCATGGTACTGGCATAAAAACAGATACATAGATCAATGGAACAGAATAGAGAGCCCAGAAATAAACCCACACCTTTATAGTCAATTAATATTTGACAGTGAAATCAAGCAAAAACAATGGACTAAAGACAGTTTAGTCAATAAATGGCACTGGGAAAATTGGACAGATGTGAAGAAAAATGAAACTAGACCATGTTCTTATGTTGCACATAAGAATAAACTCAAAATAAATTAAAGGCTTAAATGTTAAACTTGAAACCATAAAAATCCTAGAAGAAAACATAGGCAGTAAAATCTAATTCCTGATAGCACTATTTTATCAGATATACCATATTTTGCCATGTATAATGCACATGTTTTTGCTTAAATTTTTGAAAGGAAAATAAGGATGCATATTATACATGGTTAGTACCTGAAACATCTTTTATTTGTTCTTATGTTTTATAATTATTTGTTATGTAAAATTTCTTGTACCATAATATGTTAAAAAATAAATGCTAAAATCCTTTGTAATACAAAAAAACAAGTATCTAAATATAAATAAATTAAAAATTGAATTAAAAAATTAAAATGAATGATTCTTTTCCTGAAAGTTTGGGCCAACAACATGGGTGCACATTATACACAGCAAAATATGGTATCTCCTCAGGCAAAGGAAACAAAAGAAAAAATAACAAATGGGACTACATCAAACTAAAAAGATTTGCACAGCAAAGGAAATCATAAACAAAATAAAAAGACCACCCACAACATGGGAGAACATATTTGCTGATACATCTGATAACAGGTTAATAACCAAAATTTATAAAAAACTTATGACTCAACACCAAAAAACCCAACAATCTAACTAAAAAATAGACAAAGGACCTAAATAGACACTTCTCTAAAGAGGATATCAAATGGCCAATAGACATATGAAAAGGTGCTCAAAGTCATTAGTCATCAGGGAAATGCAAATTAAAACCACAATGAGAAATCACCTCACACTGGTCAGAATAGCTATTACCAATAAATCAACAAACAACAAGTGCGGGTAAGGCTGTGGAGATAAAGGAATCCTTTTGCGCTGTTGGTGGGAATGCAGACTGGTACACCCACTGCAGAAAGCAGTATGGAGATACCTCAAAAAATTAAAAATGGGTATGTATTTTGACCCAGTGATTCCATATCTGGGAATATATCTGAATGAACTCAAAACACTAATTTGAAAAAATATGAGCACCCCTATGTTCATTGCAGCATTATTTACAATCCCCAAGATATGGAAGCAGCCCAAGTATCCCTCAGTAGATGTGTGGCTGAAACAACTACGGTACATTTACACAATGTAATACTGCTTGGCCATAAGAAAGAAGAAGATTTTACTCTTTGTCACAGCATGAATGGACCTGGAGAAAATTTTGCTAGGTGAAATAAGCCAATCAGAGAAAGACAAATACCATATGACTTCAGTTATGTGTGGAATATAATGAACAAATTGAACTAATAAGCAAAATAGAGATAGACTTATGGAGAGCAGGCTGACAGCTCTGGGGGGGTGGTTAAGTGATAGAGGGATTGAGCTAAAAGATAAAGGGACTCATGGACCCGGACAACAGTGTGGTGGTTGCAGGACCAGAGGGAACAGGAGTAAAAGGGGAACAAATGGTAATGGAAAAAACAATAAGAAAATTAAAAATTAAAAAAAATGATCCAAAGACCTTAACAGATCTCTCACAAAAGAAGATAAAAAGATGGTAAATAAGCATGTAAAAATGCTCTACCTATGTCATCAGGGAAGTGCAAATTAAAACAAGATTGAGACACCACTGCACACCTGTTAGAATGACCAAAATTCAGAATACTAACTACACCAATTGCTGCCAGAGACATGAAGCTACACAAATTCTTACACATAGTTGGTGGGAATGAAAATGGTAGGGCCTCTTGGAAAGATAGTTTGGTGATTTCTTACAAAATTAAACACACTCTTAACACAAAATCTACTCCTTGATATTTATCCGAAGGTGTTGAAAACTTATGTTCATTATAAAACCTGCACCTGTATATTTATAAAAGCTTTATTCATTATTGAGAAAGCTTGGAAGCAATCAAGATGTCCTCTAGTAGGTGAATGGAAAAATAAACTGTGGTACATCCAGATAATGGAATATTTATCCATCTATTAAAAGAAATTAGCTATCGGACCAAGAAAAGACAGGGTGGTAACATAAATGCATATTACTGAGTGAAAGAAGCCAATCTAAAAAGGTTACATAATGCATGATTCTAACCATATGACACTTTGAAAAAGACAAAACTGGAGAGAGAATAAAAAGATCAGGGTTCAGGGGAGAAAGGTGAATGGGCAGAGCACAGAGGATTTGGGGGACAGTGAAAATACTCTATATGATACAATAACAGATACATGTTATACATTTTTCTAAACCCACAGAATGCACAACAATAAGAGTGAGCCCTAATGTAATCTGTGGACTTGGGGGTTGGAATGTGTCAATGTAGGTTTATCAGTTGCAATAAATGTACTGCTCTGGTGAGGGATGTTGATAATAGGGGAGGTTAGGCATAAAAAGTTTTTTTAAAAATTCAGTTTGGTTCTTTTTAATATCTTTATCTGTTTACTTAAATTTGAACATATGGGATACAATTATAATAATTGCTTTAATGTCCTTCTCTACTAATTCTAGTATCTGTTTCAATGTAGGTTGGTTTTGATTGAATTTTCTTTCAATGCTGGGTGCTATGTTCCTGTCTTGTTCTATGGCTGGTGATCTTTGATTGGATGCTAGATATTGTAAATTTTAACTCACTGGGTTCTAGATGTTTTTACATTTCAATAATTCTTCTTGATCTTTACTTTGAGATGTAGTTAAAATACTCATAAATAACTTGGTCCTTTGGGGTCTTGCTTTTGTGACTTATTAGGTGGGGCAGGAGCAGGGATCATTCTAAAGCTGATCATTCCCACTGCTGAGGAAAGACCTTTGCCCAGCGCCCCATGAATTATGAGTTTTTCCAGACTTGCTGGTGAGAACAGGCACAATTCCCAGGCAATTTCCTCTCATCTGTGTTAATGGTGTTTTCCTCAGCCTTAGATTCCTCACATGCATTTACTGATAAGTACTCTGGTCAATGCTAGAGAGGAAGGCTGTCTGCAAATCTTTGGAGTTCCTGTCAGCGCAGTTCTCTCCTCAGTTTTACTTTGCTCTGAGAACTGTAAATGTCTTGTCTTCCTCAGATTCTCAGATTCATCTGTTTTGCTCAGGAAGAGCACTGGGTTCTGCCTAAATTCTCCCCTCTCTGGTCCCGAGCCTGGAAACATTCCCAAGGGAGTAAGCTTGGGCCATTGGAGGTTTCTCCTCATCAGTTCACTCTCTGTTAGGAAAAACTGACCTTGGTTGCCTGATGCCAAATGCTTGTGTTCCTTCTTAAAAATATATACCTTTAGATTTTGTCAAGATCTTTAGTTGTTTCAAGTGGGAGGGCAAATCCTATCCCTGTAACTCCGTGGTGACCAGAAATTAAAATTTTCCTTTAACCTCAATACTTAATTTTTCCTTAAATTCCCAAGACTTTCAATGACCGCATTTCCATTCATTTTGCTCATGCTTTCTGTGTCTTCTTATACCCTCTCATGGGTGACCACTCTCAGATAGAATTTACTCTTTAAAAAAATAGTATTTATATATTAACCTGAATTTAAATTCATTCAATATACAAATATTTACCAGATTCTTCCTAAGCCACTGGTGCTTCTTTATAGAACTATGGACTCTTTGCTCTGGAAAGCTCCTCATGATTCATTTCACAAGTAGGTAGGTTATACACACAACCAATCCCTAAGAACTATTGGCTTTTAAATTTTTAGAGTTAGGATGTACATCTGTTTATTGTGTACTTAACCTATCAGTAATACAGTTGATCATTATCATGATTATGATGACAAATTTTCATAAAGAACCTGTAGATTTATTAATTGGCTTCAATGATGACTTACTTCTTGGAAAACAAAGGAAATAAATGTACTTTGGAGAAGAATCATCTTTGCTTTGTGGTCAGTTTTTATTTTTCTGTGCATGTGTGGTTGGGCACATGCATGCACACACACATTGAAATTTTTCCGTGAAAACTTGCTGCACCTAACAACTAATCTTCGCAGCCATTTGATGTGGGATTTGCTTGAGCCTACCATTGTCTTACCTCCAAGCCTGTATAGATGCTGTTCCCCATTCCTGAAATAACACCTCACCTATTTGTTTAGTTAACCCATCATTCTTCAGCTATGTTCAAATATTACTTTCTTAACACTTACACCTAGCTTTGATCTTACTCCATGTTATCAGAGCTCCTTTCTTCTCATACAAGTTGTTATTTCATATTTAGAGTTTGTTTTTCCCACTAGACCATGAAGTTGAATGAGGAGAGGGGACATTGACTCTTTTTCATTCCCCCTCACTACCACTCCTTCTGCATTATTTCAGTGATCTTTCCCACTAAGGAGAATTCTGAGTAAATTACCAGTGCTATCTGAACTAAGACAGGACGTAGCAGAAATCGTTGCCTTCTTTATATTATTGGCTAAACATAGAAGTAACACAGAATCACAGAAAAGCAGAAATGGAGGAGAACTGTGAGCTCAAAATTCTCATGTAGATGAAGGTATTAGTACCCAGAGAGGAAAACAAAACTGGGAGGTGTTTTGTAAAGAATATATCTAAGTAGCTCAGGGCAATTAGGTTTCTAGGCTTGTTTGTTCTCAGATTAATTGCCATCAATTGATCTTCTTCAATACAGTCTTATGCTGAGTCCTGTTAGATAGAATTTATGGAGCTGAAACTGGCAAAAAAAATGCAGACGTTGGGACTGATTCTTTTTCCTCATGAAAAAAAATCTATGACTCCTTGTGTAAAAAATTTAGGTAATGATTGATTTTAGATAGAATTCTTCCTGTGTGTATACTGTTTGAGCAGCCCATCTGCTTGATCCTTACCATTCATTAATTGGGCCTAATTCTATGGTGTGAAACTGGTATTATAGGCAAGTGAGTAGCAGATCTATAAAAGTTGTGTCCATATGTTGTACTGGGGTGGGGGGTGGAGGGAGGTGGCGGGTGATAGTTAGGAAAGGAATGATGAACTCTAGTGTCATACAGCCCTGATAGAAATCAGGCCATTGATATCTTACAACTGTGTGTTGTTCCTTTGACTTGGTCTCTGGGATCAGTGCCAGAAAAATAAATGAGAATCAGAGGCCGAATTAAATGTTGCCTGATCATTATGTCAAAGACAAAAGCAGGAAGATAAAAATCTCAAAGCCTAATAGATCCAGGACAAAGGGGTAATAATGACAGCTGTAACCATAGTTTGGAACTAAGAAGTGGAACAAATGAAGCTGAACTTGCTGACCATCTGTTCAGAAACGGGGAGCCTGAGAAAGTGTCCTCGCCTTAGGGTCTGGCGATGGGCTTCCACACCCTTGCTTAGCTTCTTATTAATGGGATGACTTGGGAAGGGTAACCTGTTCTGTCTGAATTTCAGTCTTCTCATCTGTTAAATGAAGATAATGATAACTCCCTTTTCCAAGATCGGCGTGTATTAGTTCTCCAGTAGTTTTGTTTGCTCTAATCGCCTCCCACCATTAGCACCCAATTTCCATTTCAGCATCTTTCTAGGACCTCTTGATCTTGCCAACACACTACCTGTGACAGGCATTGCTACTGCACTTTGGCAGAAAAATACAACACAATAGCAAGAAGGCAGGACTCTTATGAAATTGGTCCGGAGTTCTAAACCTTCCTCTGCTCATGGATGATCTTGAAATAATACTTATCTTTTCTGGACTTCAGTTTACCCAAAAGAACAAGGTTGATGTGAGGACTAAATGAGGTAGTGCTCACAAAGGACTTAATACAGTGTCTGGCAAATAGTAAAAGCTAGTTAAATATATATTATTATTATTATTGTCAATATTGTCAAAATGTACATTTTAAACATTTAAAGACATACAAAAATATATGGAGCACATGTCAAAGATTTGTTTAACTTTTCAGTGAGGGAAGGAGTAGGATGGTAATGGAGGCTGAAAGAAAGCAGTATATATCATAGGGGAAAGAAAGAATGATTAAATAAGGTATTTAAGTTATATACAAAAGTGTTAACGCCCTCGGAGTTCAATAAAATGGTAAACTCTGAGGTTTCCTTTTTCACTGAACATTTATTATTTTTTATCTCCACTGGACAAAGATAGCTCACAACTTATCAATCTTCTATAAGCTAAAACTTAATTTTACACAGAGTCTGAGCCCTAATTAATAATAAATATTAAGTCAAACTGAACAACTGCCCTAGAGAATCAGGAGACACAGAAGGCTGGTTAGAAAATTCTCCAGTATGGTCAGGAAAGATCTTGCTTTATTTCCAAGCTTTAGATAATTACTTTTGCTTTGGATCTGGTAAATGAATCATTGGCCTGTCTGAGGACTTGGTCTTCTGGGACCTGAGCTTTGGTGATCAAGCTAAATTTCTCCCTGGTTGAGTCTTTGTAACTAAATTAAATCCCCATACATATCTCTGCGTTTGAAACCTGAGAGGACATTGGGGGATGTTTTGTTTCACTTTCACATGGGGTGTGAGTTCTTTTTCCTGGAGTGTTTGGAAAGGGGGCATGTTTCACACTTGCAGCAGCCGTCCTGGTGGAGGCATAAAACAATGACATTTGCATCTGACCAGCACACTCCTTAAACCTCAGCTGTCATCCTTTCCTCCCTGTCCTCTTCAGATGAATTTCTTGTTTGTTTCTTCAATCCACTCATTTCCCTTAATCTCTCACCAATCTTTCCCTCTTCCTTTCCTACCCTTCCTCAGTCTTTATATTTACTTCAAGCAGTTTTTCCTCTTTTTCTTTTTATGCCCCTTCCCTCTTGGAGTGGTTGCAAACAGAAAAGATCTGTTTCCTTTTCACTCTCTCCCTGATTCCTTTCCTTAGTTTGCTTTTATGATATGTCTCTCCCAGCTGTTTCTTTGGTTGCAACTACCCAGGTCCTTTGCTCGCCAGTTCTTCCTTTTGGCCATTTTATGCATTTTTAGGCCTTAGAGGGGGGAGAAGAGAAGCAAAGCTCTTAAGATAAATCAGTACACATTATAGAAGAAGAATCTTTCATTATTCTTTAATTGTGGATTTTTTAATCACATTTAACAAATTTAATAAGTAAAAAATATTTTAAAACAGTAGATACAATGATACTACCATAGATTTTAAAAGAAATAATGTTCCCATAAAACAGCCTCATTAATATAAATATTTTAATTTCTCTATTTTCATTTTAGTTTTGTCATCTGATAAACATGTTTTTTTGCATGATTGTAAAATGTATCCATTGTGTGTAAACATTTAAAAAAATGTACGTAAGCTGCAGCATAGGCATGTGAGCCTATCTTGCAGGTGTAGTAAAGGAGTAGACGAAAGCTGGCGGTCTTAAGCCTGTGGAGTACTGTGACCTTTTGGTGCGGGAAACAGGGACAGTGGACAGTCAGCAATGGACTTGTATTCTACGTCATTTGAAGCAGAAAAACAAGCAAGTTGATAAAGGCCATTCTGATAAATGAACAAAGAACTTTCACTGTGTGGAGGACGATTGGCACACACTGTGGCAGAGAGAGTCTGAGAGATGGATGAGGTCTGAGCCCAAGCCCCGCCGCCCACGGGCTGGGCAGCCACGAGTGAGCCTCGTAACTTCTCCAGGCTTTAGTTTCTCCTGTAAAGTGGAGCTTTTAATACAGATATTAATTGCAATTTTGGAGATATTATATGTTATATACGATTTGTGACAAAAATACATTGTCATAAATGCCGAGGAAACATCCTGAGTCACATGTAATCATCTGGTTTTCTGTTCAACAAGAACGTCTGCATGAACGAAATGAAATGTCAAGGTTTGCTACGGGTCTGTGTTGTCTTTTTTCACAGTCCCTTTCATTTTACAAGTGCATATCTGTTGGGAAAATAGGAGTAATTAAAGCAGTGACTAATTAAAAACTGTGTTACGGACATATAAATAGATTGATAGATCAATAAGAAAACATGAAGTTCAGAAATAAACCTGCATTTGCGTAGAAGTTTAGTATATAATAAAGATCACACTTCAGATCAGTGGGCATTTGCATGAAAATATACACTTTGATGAAGTATGCAATTTCCATACTTATGCCAAGACTATTTAAAGAAGTGCTTTGAATTTTGTTTTAAAAATATATTAAATTACATAGGATGGTGAACTACATCTTCCCAAATTCTTGATGAAATCAGAGAAAAGATACTTTAAAATCAGTACATCTGTAAAAAAGCTGAGAAAAAGTACTATAGGTATAGGAACCTAAAAACCTTTTTGAAGGAGTAAAAGAAAGGGTTTTCAGGAACATGTATAAAGGACACAGGGACAAAACCAAAGGGGGGTAGGATCAAGGGTGAGAGGTGGGGATGCATATAGCTGGGGTGGCGCGGGTAGTGGGGGTGGAATAGAGACAACGGTACTTGAACAATTTAAAAAATGTGAAAAAAGGAAAACGGGATCTCTTTTTAATGGAGACAACAATATCTAGATATTTTAGGAAAAACAGCAGCAAAAAGATCCTAGAGGTGGAGGGAAAAATCAGAAACATTGACTCAGGAAACAAAGCAAAAAAAGAATTGTAGAACATTCTGATCTATTATTGTTAGAAATATTAAGGAGAATATTTCAGCCTTAAAATAAAAACAGACTACAATGAAGGAGGAAAAATAAGAAATGGTTCTTACATTAAATATCATGATTGCTATTTTTTTCAAAGAAGGCTTGAAGAGCAAGTTATATATCTGAAAGATGAAGATGATGAAATCTCCAAAAATGCAGACAAAAAAGATGAAAAGAAAAAAATAAAATTGTGGAAGAAAAATAAGAAAGCAAGGAGGTCAGATGCAGAAGTTCGTTATCAATAGTATTTAAAACAGTTTGGTGCTCCTGGGAATAGGCTGATGGATCAATGTGGAGGCACAGGGTTCAGCAATTGATCTTTATTAATATGGAAGTTTATATACAGTCCAAGTGGCATTTTCAGCCAGTGGGCATTTGGAGGAAAGGGTGCATTGGCCTCTGGGAGCATTGTCCAGATCCCGGCTTTACTTCCAAACTATTTATTGAGGTACAGAACTGATGCAGATATTCCAGAGGTCCCATATCCAGTGTTTCAAATTTGTAAAATTTGAATGCTTATTTGTTTTCATCCTAAAAGTTTGTTTCACCTCCCAAGGGAAGGGGAAAATGGAGTAGAAGGCAGAGGCAGGTGCAAGTCTTCTGCTGTAGTAGGCGTGAGCAGGGAAAAAATATAAAGTGTTTGAGTGTTTTTCTAATCACACCCGCTGTTTGCGCTGTTTAAAGAGAGGCTATTGCTATTTTATAAAGCTGAAAAGGAATAGGCGCTAAGACTCACATCTCACTGTTTTTCAGCTTTTATCTCCCCCTGAGAAGACGAGTTTGGCTACATGAATATTTCCCCAGAGAATTTACATAACCTTACTTAAAAAGAGAAGGTCAGAGATGCAAAAGTGCAAAATCCAGGAAAAGGGCACAGGTTTGCCTCAACCATGGTGTGCACCGAGAGCAGAAGGGAAACGTCGGTTTTGTGTCTTGCGTCTTTCCCGCATGTTGGGAGGAGGGAGGGAAGGCAGGACACGGTGCTCCATCAAGGGACTAGATTTCACTAGCTCCTCAAACTGCCATGGGTAAGTTCTCCATAGTAATGAAAATAAAATCGGTGTTTAGCTTGAAAATAGTTGAAACATATGAACAGAAACACATTTAGAGCCATCAAGTGGCTACCTGAGCGCTGTCACACACCTCTGGGCTGGGCTTGGGCTTTTGGATTTATAATTTTATTGGCCTCAAGTAGAAAGGAAAAGAACAGCAAAAAAGTTAATATATTAGTGAAGACCAGTGGCATCAAGATGCAGGCTGTAAGCAAAAGTCTCAGAGTAGCTTAAATAAGGAACTGTGCCGGGAACATAAAGTTCTCTCACAGTGCTCAGTAGCTCCAGCTGCCAAACCTGAAAGATCCGTGCTCTGGCATTCAGTACCAAGTACATACTCACAGAGCAAAGAGTGGTTTTATTTCAGCAAAGTAACATTATCTGTCACATTGAATGACTAGCATTAATTTGAATTATACTGGTTCTGTAAGTTTATAGTTGTGTGAGCCTAAGAATTTATACCCAGATTCATGTTTGTACATATTTATATAGCATTCCAATAAAAAATATTTAATTAAAAGTAAAGGTTGCAGTCATAGGTACTAGTGTTTTTATTAGCCAGGAAACACATCAGATTTGATCCAAGGTAGCTGACTCCAGTGCTTCCTGCAGACCACAGAGGCTGCTGCATGGGACTGAACTGGAAGAGCATCAAGGGCTCACGTGACTTGGCCTCTGTGTTTCTTCCTGAGACAAGCCCCTCTTTAATTTCCAGCCAATTCATTTTTATGTTTTAATTTTCTATTCATGAATAAGTCACTCTTTCCTTGGTGTTTACTTAGCAGACAGGAGAATGGGATATTTTTGAAGAGTAGACTTGGTTGGGGGTCTCTTCCAAGTATATTTTATGCCCTAGTTTTGCAAATATGAAGATTACTAACTTTTTCAGCAAAGAATCACTTTTTCCCCCCGCAGATATCCTCTTTGCCAGAGAAAAGGTCTTCAGTGGCACTTTAGCTTATAACCAGTTCAAAACAAGATAGTCCTTGTGGAACATGCACACTATCCCAGACAATCTAAGAAGTCTTTGAGAGAATTCCAGCCATCCCGTGGGCAAGACTAGTGTTCTGGTGGGAATTATGACTACTCTCGCCTAACTGAGAGTTGGCAAAATCCTTCCCTTTAAGCAAAACAGCTGAGGGCTCCTGGAGCTCTTATGAGGTAAATGTTAATCAGGTGAAAGTCAGTGTATAGTCCAAATTAAACTAGAAAAATAATATATGAATTTATGATGATAGCATAACCATTTTAAGCAGATAAAATTTTCCTGATTGAAGATTTGTGCATTCTCTTCTTATAGTCACATTATAATTGCTGTGGTCTGAATGTTTGTTTTCCCCCCAAATTCAGATGTTAAAATCGTAACTCCCAAGTGATGGTATTAGGGGAGACATTTGGGAAGTGCTTAGGTAATGGGGGTGGAGCACTCACAGCTGGGACTGGGGCCCTTTTAAAAGAAATTCCATAGACGTCTCTAGTCCCTTTCACCATGTGAGCTCACAATGAGAAGGCATTGGCTGTGAACCAGGAAGAGGGCCTTGACCAGAATGTGGCCATGCCAGTGCATTGATCTTGGATCTCCTAGCATCCAGGTTGGTGAGAAATAAATTTTTGGTTCTTATAAGCAACTCAGTCTGTGGTATTTTGTTATACCAGCCTGAATGAACTAAGATAATGATAAAAAAAATTGCTTGGTGAACAGATAACAGAACCAGGGGACTTAGCTGGATTATTTATCTAGTTTGACCAGAACACGATGAACCGACACAGCCATCTCCATCCCTCAGATGTGAACCTGCCACACAGACCTCACAGCACCCCCCTGTTGGCCCCCACATTGGCAGACAATGGCTGTGTGGGCCCAGCCAGTGTTTGCTTCTCTCTCTTTTTTTTTTATACTTTTCTTTCTGGACAGTCCCTTTCTGATTGATGCATTGTTTAAATGTAGCTGGTACTCTAAATCTGCTTATAACTAGGAGTTGCTGGCCTAAGTCTTTGTTTTTAAGGCAAATATACATATATATCAGTTTTGAGCCATTGTGCGTGGAAGCTAGTCTTGTCCATTTTATTGTCAAGTTCTTGGCTTCTCATCATTGCTTAGATTATACCACTTGTTTTGTTCTTTTACTTTGTGCTTATTGAAAAAAAAAGATAAGTGCCCTTGCTATACATATCGCCAGCACTTCCAAAATGGAAGGGCTTGGGGTCTGTGATCACATGGGTCTGGGGAGTGAGGACCGCTCTGAAGCTGCTTTTGGAGGACAAACACACTACTTTTATGTAGCGAATGTACATACTTGGCAGCAGCTTGAAGCTGTGTTTACATAGTGATCTTGTTTTTACTTGGGTTTGATATTTATTTAGAGTGATTTGAGTGATGGGGCTGATGAGAATGGTGGGTATTTTTGCTTCCCCAAGACACCCCTTGGTTGCTGCTCCTCAGTGCCTGGCAACCTGGAACGTAGGCCGGCTTGTAATATTCCTGGGGATGGAATTCATGAACTGGCTCTCTCCCAGAAACCTCAAATTACTTGTTTCACTTTTATATTTACAGACATCTATTTGCACCTGTGTGTATTTTATGCCCTAGTTTTGCAAATCTGCAAATTACTAACTTTGTCAGCAGAAGGACCACTATTTTTCTGGCAGATATCCTCTTTACCAGAGAGTAAACAAGCTTTTCTCTCTCTAGTTGCACAATTCAATTTTAACCCCAGGCAATGCAGACAATGGCTGTGCAGCCATTCAGGTATCTCCCAATTAACTCACAGTAACTGCAGCAAGTCCCTTGCTGCCCACGTTCCCTCCTTGAATTCTGATAACATGATCAAATTAGAAGGGGGAAGTGATGGGCAGAAATGTAAACGACTAAAGATTACAAGTGTGCGTGCGTGTGCGTGTGTGATGGGGGGAGGGTTGGATGCATGTATGCTCTCTGTAATTATATGCAAAAGCTAAATATAAATTATAGTTATTGGTTATCTGTGTGATCCATGGCGTTTCTTCAACATAGTGTATGAGTTACTATTGCTGCTATAACAAATTATCATAGTAGAGTGACTTAAAATAACACAAATTTATTATCTAACAGTTCTGAAAGTCAGAAATCCAAAATAATTCTCATTGGATGCAAAGTGCTGGCAGGGCTGCACTCCTTCTGAAGGCTCTAGAGGAAAATCCATTTCCTTGACATTTCCGCCTGTTAGAAGCTGCCCACATTCCTAGGCTTCCCGCTTTTTCCCTTTGGTTTCAAAGCCAGCGATGTTGGGCTAAACCCTTCTAACTATGTCCCCTATGTGGTTCTCTTCTGCCTCCCTCTTTCTCTTTTAAAGAGACCGTGATTGCGTTGGGCCCACCTGGATGATCTAGGCTCATCTCCCTTTTAAAATCAGCTAGTTAACAACCTTAATTCAAACTGCAACATTAATTCCTTCTGCAGTCTTAATTCCCCTTTTGCCATGTAACCTAACATATTTACATGTTCCAGAAAGTAGGACATGGACAGCTTTCAGGGATGGGGTTGAGGGACATTATTTTTCCTACCAAATAGGGAAAGTCAAAATAGTGTCTAAAAATTTCAGCGTGGGTGCCCCTGCTTCTGCATTGACCTCAGTTTGGATTGAGGTTTCTGTATGTATTGGGTTGGCCACAAAGTCTGTTCAGGGTTTTTCTGCAACATAAAAGACACATTTTTCATTTTCACCAATAACTTTAGTGATTTGGATATTGTGAGGATGTCGGCTCTCCCCTGTTATTGGCTTGTAGTGGGTAGAGGCCAGGGGTGCTGTGAATCATCTTCCAATGCATAAGACAGTCCTGCAGCAAGGAATTGTTTGGCCAAAATGTCAATAGTACCAAGAAACTTTGCAAACCAATTCGGACCCGGTTGATCAGTCACGGCACCTTCTTCATACACTGCACAAATCTGTTCTTGTGTTTCAGTTGTATTTTTACCTTTCTTGAAATAATAAAGCATTGTATGCCAAAATGTTGCAAATTTTCTTCCATTTTCAATATTAAAATGGCTGCACAAAAATTCACCAATTTTTATAACTTTTTTAAATGCATGCTGCTATGACAGCTCTCATAACACGATCTAACAAAATTGTTTCGAATGAAGTTAAAGGCAACTAAGCACTACTAGAGCCATCATACAGCCATAAACGAACCTTTTGGCCAACCCAACGTGAAGACCTCATGTGACAACCGTGCATGAGCCCTCTCATGAGGTTCCATCCGACCACAGCAAGGTCCCGTCCTGCCAAGGCAGCCCTTTTCAGTGCTCGGCTTCGGAGCCACTGAAACATCTCTTCACTCTTCTTTATTTTTCTCCCCCACAGGCCTGCCACAAACATGTGGAATTTCTAGCATCAGTTACAGCTTTGGATTTGGAACTGTGTCTTCAACTCTTAAAATTAAATTATAAAACTTGGAAGCACATCAGTCTACTGGCACAATTAAAACCTTGACATGTATTAATGTTTTAGAGAAATTAGATAGTTATCTGGTAGGATGCAGGATCAGTAACTTGATACATTTTTGAGTTGATGAAAAATAAAGGAAAAATAGGGATCGTAGGACACTGGGGAGACAAAGGTCTGCAGGTAGTAGGGGCTCCTGCGTTAGAATTAATGCACATGGCTGGGAGGGCCTCCAGGACACCTGTTCGTTCATAAACATAGTTCCACAAATAGTACTCCCATGCAAGCATTAGGGTTTCAAACTGAAACAAAATATCCAGTAGCTTCTCTCCCAAACATTAGTTTAGGGGCACTCAAAGAAGGGGAGTGCATTTATTTTTTTCCTGGGTTTAAACCCTTGTTCCTTCACTTAGCATGTAGCTTCTCCACAGTTCCATTTACATGGAACTTTGAATGTTGGTTACAGGCCTGCCACATATCATCATGGATTGACTTGCATAGCTCAAGTGGGTACAGTATAAGGTCTCCTTAGCTTTCTTCAGGAATGCATTATATCAGTGTTTTGCAAGCCATGTACATTACTATCATTATTATTGTTATAATTATTATTTTGCTGGTATTTTATTTTGAGCACTTGCTTTTATTGATGTATAGAAAGTTTGTTGTGGGAGGCCGTGCTGCATGTTACAGGATGTTAAGCAGTATTCCTGCCCTACCCCCACTCAATATCTGTACACATCCTGTCAATCGTGATGACCCGAAATTTCTCCAGAAATTGCCACTATCCTTTGGGAGGCAAAATTATTCCCATTTGAAAACCACTAATGAAGAGAATGCAAACAGAAATATGCATAAATCACAACTAATTTTTATGAAGCGAATACACTCATGTAACCTCCATCTTGATCAAGAAATAGAATGTTACTAGCACCCAAGGACTTCTCCTTTCGACCCCTTTCAGGTATTTTCCAACCAGCAATAATCACTATTCAGACTTTTTACCATAGATTAGTTTTGCCTGTTTTTAGACTTTCTGTAAATGTAATCCTATAGTATATAGTCTTTAGGTCCATGAGATTCTTCCCTTGTGCTGCATATTGTAATGGTTTATCTTCATTGTCTATAGAGTTCTATTGTGGTCATACCACAGTGTATTGATCCCTTCTACTTTTGAGGAACACTTGAGTCATAACCAACTTGTGGCTATTATCATAATGCTGCTCTGAACATTTTTATATGTACCTTTTCATACATTTCTGTGGTGTTATGTACCTCAAAGCGGAATTGCTAGGTTTTGGGTATGTGTGTTTTCAGCTTTAATGGATATTATCAGAGTTTCCCATGGTCATACTACAAGTTCTTATTCCCAACAGTGTTTAAGAGTCTACTTGATCCACCATTGCCCATGATTAATCAATTTTAGCTTTCTGGTGGATATCGTGTTTTTTGTTTGTATTTCCCAAGTGATTAATATGATTAGGCATGTTTTCATACAATAATTGGCCATGTTGATAATTGTGTTTATGTGTGTGCAAGAGTATACACAAGTCCCTGTCCATTTTTTTTTTTTTTTTTTTTTGCAATTGGGTAGAAAATAATACCATCAGCTCCTGTGATTACCAATCTCTTTAGAATTTTTATCTCTCAACTTAAACTAATAAAGAAATACTCCAGTTTTGTCATCTCTCTGTGTGCTTCCTCAGTATGAGTCCATTCACCAATCAGAGTTCTCCTGGTTAAACCGGTCATATGAAAGCCACAAACTGGCCAAACTAAGGGTGGGCCTGAGGACCTGGCAATTCTGCCAAGATAGGTCTTGGCTGAGATAATATTGCAATCTTTCCTTCCTTCCTCCTCCTCTTCTTCCTTTTAACTAAAGAATCAGCAGGCAGATGGCTATAGCTAAAATATTCTTATTTGATACCACAGCTTAAAACATGTTGGATATTGCCATAAATATTTTCCAGAATGTTTATTTATTGGATTATTTTATGAACTAATTTGCTGCGTGAGATGACTACTTAATGAAGTTAGAGTTTAATTTTAGAGATTCTCTAAATGGACAAATGGACAAAGGCACAGACTTTTCATTCTTTTTCTTCATGCCAATGAAAGGAGTTGTATGACCAGTATTTTTCTCCCACAGGCATTTTTTGTCATCTTTGCTGATATGACATCACATGCAAAACAGAGCCTAACTCACCTACTTTACTCTCAGGCTTCCTCATAAAAATAGAGCCTACCCCTGGGATGCTCTTTTTCCCCATGCATGCATCACCTCCTCCTCTTGCCATATTACATAAGCATCCAGAGTCCTGTGTGCTCCTTCCACCTCAGGCTGAGATGTCATCAACTCCAGCATTGGATGCACCCTGTGTTTGAATGGGCAGGCTCCAGGGAGCATTTCATCAGCCCATGCTGTGCTTAGTGCCGCCAAAGGTAGGGCCCCTGCCAGGGATGCGTACTTAGACTAATGGCCTATGGGATTCTGAGAAACAAAAGGGCAGGTGATGGAGGACAGCCATCAGAAATTGGCAGGAAATGAGGCTCTTTTTGAGCAAAACCATTAAAAAGAACATGACTCAAATAGAAAGACTCTCAGAGGTTCTGAGAATATAATTTTGTCCTCATTTATATCTCTCAAGTAGAAAGAAATTGAAAGAGATGACTGAGATCCTAAATTCCCAAGTTCTTGACCTCCACTGCCACAGGAACAGGATGAGGGACACTGCAGCAGGGACAATGAAGGCAATGTGCCCGGTTACAGAACCTGAAACTTCGGCTACAAGGCAACACTGGATAGTGCTTACTTTGTGCCAAGCACCATTCTAAAGATGTAATCTTCAACTCTGATGTATATATTATTACTATCCTTATTTTACAGATGAGGAAACTGAGGCTTGGAGACAATAAGTAACAAAATCCAGGGTTGTATGTTAGGGGAGTCACAGTGTTAGGATCTGTACCCAGGTGTTCTGGCTCAGTAGGCTGGGGTTTTGGCTACTAAATTAATGCTTCCTCCCTTACAGAGGGAGTAAGAGATAAGAATTCTCCTTCAGGGATATTTTATATGAAAGAATATTAAATATACATAACGTATATAGTCATGTCCTAAGAGAGATCATGGTCTGGGCTGAAATAGATAAAGACAAGTGTGGAGGAGCCAATTTCAAGGAATTGTGCAAGATTTCAACAGGTGCAAGGGGAGAGGAAGGTTTAGGAAGTGAATATTTTGGAACACTTAGCATCCCTCTTGCACTAATTGCTAGTAGGAATCAAACATTGCAACAGCCAAAGCTTCTCCACGCATTTGCAATAGCCTACTTGATGAGAACAGCTGAAGGACATGCACTGTGGCTTAGAGCAGTGGTCCTGCTGTGTAACAGAATCACCTGGGGGTTTGCTAACAGTTTGTGGGCCTTGGACTCCAGTTTTTGATTTGGGAGGTCTGGGTGAAGCCCAAGAAATAGCGTTTCTAAAATGTTCCTAGGTGATCCTGATGCTGTGGGGGCCCCACTTTGCAAATCACTGGCCTTGAAAAAGAAGCCAGCAAGACATGAGAAAGGGGAGAAATGTCTGGGTTGAGAGTAGTAGAAAATAAAAATGAAGAAACAGAACGATTGCTTAATAGTAACAGCCAGCTTCCGTGACTATTCTGAGTCAGTTCTGTGCAAAGCACTTGACATATATCTTTTAATCCTTGCCACAAATCATAGGTGTTATTATTTCCAGTTTACAGATGAGAAAACCAAGGAATAAATACAAAAGGAACTTTCCCAGGTCATATATCTAGAAATGTAACCCCTGTCTGGCCAATTCTAAGGCAAAACCATTGGCCAGTACTGTTTCACAGCTCTGTGTTTCAATGTGATATGCTAGGAAGAACATAATCTTTCTAAGTCTCTAATTAGTGACATGGCCAGACTAAGTGATAGTGTAAATTTTTCTGCTGGAACTGTGCAGTTTAAGGTCTGAGAGGATGGCTATGGACCTATTCTAGCAATACAGGCATGATCAAAATTTCAGGAACATAGCTTTGCATCCCATCCATTTTCAAATAACATGTCAAATGCCAGCATCTGGAGTTTCATTAAGGCTGGATTCCTTTTGGTTTGCATATCTGATATTTAAAAACACAGATTTTGGAATCAGTGACCTCTTACCTTAGATCTGCTACTTACAATTTACTTGTTTATTCAAAAATATTACTAAAATCCAGTAAAATGGCACTATTTCTTTTTCTTTTGAGAACTCTGGTTATTATTTTGTTTTGAGATAACAAACCAAACCCACGTTAAACTTTTTCACTGGCTGTTTTTTAAATCTTCTCTTTGTCTTTGGTGTCCTATTGTTTCATTATGATATGTTCAGGTGTGGATTTTTTTTTAACACTGTTTGTATGTGAATTAGTGTCTTTCTGGAAAATTCTTCATTATTATCTATGCAAATTATGCTTTTTTTGTTCCTTACTATTATTTCCTTCTAGATTCTGGTTATATTATGTTGGACTTTCACATATATCCTCTAATTTTATGGATCTATTATATTTTTAATATGTCTTTTTGAAAACATTCTGAATAATTTCTTTGAACGTATCTTCCTTTTACTAAGTCTCTTCTCACCTGTTTCTAATCTCATTCATTGTTTAATTTAATTTATTTTATTGCTGCTTTTAATTTTCAAATTATTTTTCAGATTTCTTTTTTATAGTTTCTTGTTTCTTGCTTATATTTTTAGACCTCATTCTTTCAAGAATATTAAATATTTTACATCCAGTATATGATAATTCCAATACCTAAAGTTTTGACTGATTCCGCAATGTTATTTCTTCTGGCTTATATTCATGGTTATTTGTTTACCTGTGTATTTGCAATTTTTCCCTTTTAGCTCACATCCCTTTGGATCATTATCTGAGAGAATGTTTTTTTTCAGGTCATGTTGTAATTGAATTCCTTTGGAGAGGATTTTATTTTGCTTCTTTCTAGCACCTGGAGGCAGTCACTAAAATCCAGGACCATTTTATATCAAAATTTCTATTTGAATTTTTTTGACCACCCAGAAAGTTTTAACTTGGGCCAAAAACCTGTGTGAGAGCTGGTTATAGTTCCAAATTATTAGGAGAGATTTCTTTCCTCTATACTCAGTGCCAAGGGGGAAGAGTTGCTTCCGTGTTGTCTGCTTCTAAGAGGAAATTGTATCGAAGAGAGGTCTCAGCTTAACATGGGGACTGGCCATCAAAGTTCCTATTTTAGGTGTGGCCTAGTGTTTTTCTGCTTTCTTCTGTGCCTTATACAGTCTTTAAGACATAGGTTCAAGTTCACCAGGGTTTAGCAAATTCCATCAGGGTCAAGGCTGCATTCGTACTTGCTTGCCTTTCACCTCCCCATGTAAACTTGTTTTTGGCTTTGGCATATTACATACTTTCTTGCCAGCTTAGGAATGCACTTAAGATGTTCTAAACACACACACATACACACAATATTTTAGCTGTTTTCATCAGAAACAGGAAGGTTGTTCAGGATATCTGATTGTCTGGTCTGATGTATTGCAGAAAATGCAAATTTCAAGTTAAACTGAAAATGTGTTGCAGATTATATTAAAAAGAAAGAAAGAAAAGGCAGTCACTTTTATTGAAAGATATTATTAAACAAAAATGGTAAATGACCTCCCTGAGGACAGGAACAATATATTTTTTATTTGTATCTTTAGGTGTCACTACTGTGCCTAAGACATAACAAGAGCTCCATAACTAATGAATGAATGAAGTAATATAACCATTTGAATTGCATTGGAGGCTTCAAATGATTGGATCAGTATAACTCATTTGTAAATGTATATGGATGTATGATTAACTGGATCTAAAATAAGCTTAGCACATTTCTGATAAACCTATTAACAGGAAGGAACATACTTCAGCAACTGTGATTAGAGCTAATGCATTTCAGATTCTGAATTCTAAAATTGACCTTCTCACTCTAGATGGTGATTCATTTACCTGCATAAATATTATCTGTGGAACTTCCCACAGCTCTGCTTCTGCGAACTGAAAGGAAGGCATGCTGTTGAGCATAAAATCACCTAATGGAAGGGAACGGATGAAAGAAGGGTCCCTGCCAGTGGTACTTTCCTTAAATTAAGGAGCTCTTCAAAACTTGGCAGAAACAGGAGATATGGAAACGGTAAGAGTTTCCAGTTTCTGTCAGGTCAGCTTCTGAGGTGTATGGTTAGTTCTGACTGGCTGGCAATCTGGTGAAGCTAACTAAGCAAAAAAATAAATAAATAAAAACAGATTACTTTGAGATGAGGAATGGCTTTGTCTCTTTTAAAAGGAGTCTAGAATAATGTTTAGACAGGCATTGGAGTTAAACAAAACTATTTTCAAATCTGGCTTTGTCCAAGCTTATTATCTTTTTGTTGGCAAGAAGGTACTAACCTTTCAAGTGTCTATTTCATCATCTAGGAAATGCAAAAAATAACATAAAATTGTGTTAGGATTTAAAAAGATAATACCCATAAAAATCATTACCACAGTGCCTCATACGCTGTAACCATACAATGAAATTGGGCTCCTGGGAATGGCTATTATGTTTGTCCTTCTCCGTGAAGCCTGTTGTAGTGTGCTTGTTGCACATGAGGACATTTGGTAAATATATGCAAATTAACCGATAAAGCCAGCCATCTTTACTTGTTAAGTGGCTGCCCACATTTCTTCACTGCCTGTGGCTTTCAGTATTGGGAAAAACAAGAATCAGGATGATTTTTTGTTCAGTGAAAATAAAGCCATATAGAGACCTATTCCCTTCAATTGCTAAAGAACTTAAGCTGTCATTCAAGGGAGGCAAGAGCTAGTTTCTTGCCCCATCACAGGGTAGAAAAAACTCCCCAGCACCTGTCACCAGCCTCACCTTGGCACCAGCAGCCTCCACTCTCTCTGCGTTGCCTTAGTGAAACCTGTGTGCCTCCACTGAGTCAACATGCAGCTCTGCCACTGTGGCAGCCACTACCCACATACTTCATCTCATGAAGCCCTAAGTATTCTTGCTGACCCCCAGAGGGAGGTTACGGATAAAGACCGATTTTCTGGAGGGCTTGCTTTGTGGCTTTGGTGCAGGTCCTTCCAACATTTCCTTTGTTTGCTTGAGGAACTCCTACCTTTCCTCTAACAATCCAGCTCCTTCTCAGAAAGAACGACAGTGTCCTGAAAGGAAATCGCAGTAGACCTTCTAATTCAAGAAAGCCATGTCAAGCTGGCACAGACTGTCCAATGGCAAGGACAGGAGTATCTCTATGGCTAAGGTTACAGGCGGGTAGAGGTTTCATGGTCAGAACACAAAACCATTAGTAGAGTTACAGGGTTTCTTTCAAATCCCACCATCTCCTCCTCTCTCCTATTTTTTAAGCCTAATTTGTGGCTCTAAGCTAGTTACTTAGATGTTCTATATGTTCTGGAGATTGAAAGCAAAATATTTCTGCAGAGGCATTTTTGCTTCCTTGCAAGATGTCTTTATGTACATCGCTTGTTTTTTGGGAAGGGATTTTGCTGCATGGATTTTTAGAGCCTCCTTCAAAAACCCTAACGTCCAGGATAGTGGGTATAAAGTGAGCTGCTTAATCAGAGGGCGATCTTCAACAGTGTTATGAAGAGCACAACATGGCATCCATGATTCTGCCCGATGGGTAAAACTGTTTTCATCTTGAACTACAGCTGGGAAATAAACATTCCAACAAGAATATAGTAAAATAGCCTTCCCATTGCTTTATTGGAGAAAGAGGTAGAACTGAGATGAAGAACCCACCTCTCCCAGCTATATGAAGTTGGGTAAGTAGTTATTTTATTTAATTCTGTCCTTTAATTTTATATGCCTTATTGTACTAGGCAGGACCTCCACTACCTGTTGACTACAAGTTGTGAGACTAGACATCTTTTGCCTTATTTTCAAATTTAGGAAGAAAACGTTTTTAAAAATATCTTTTATCAGGTTGTAGCAAATCCATTATACCTCTTGTTTCCTGAAAATGGATGGTAAATTTTGTCAAGTATTTTTTAAAATATATTTTATTGATCATGCTATTATGGTTGTCCCAATTTTTCCTCCTTTGCTCTCCTCCATCAAGTACTCCATTATCTCCAGCAATCCGCCCCTTAGTTCATGTCCATGGGTCTTGCATGTAAGTTTTTTGGCTTCTCCATTTTCTATACTCTCCTTAACATCCCCCCTGTCTATTTTGTATCTACCAATTTGTGCTTCTTCATCACTCTATCTTTTCCCCCATTCTCCTTTTTCTCCTTCCCCGCTGATAACCCTCCAAATGTCTCAATATCTATGATCCTGTTTCTGTTCTGCTTGTTTGCTTAGTTTGTTATTTAGATTCAGTTATTAATAGTTGTGAATTTATTGCCATTTTAATGTTCATTGTTTTGATCTTCTTCTTTTCCTTTTGTAATTCCCTTACATTGCATGTAATAATGGCTTGGCAATGATGAACTCCTTTAGCTCTACCTTGTCTGGAAGCACTTTATCTACCCTTCAATTCTAAATGATAGCTTTGCTGGATAAAGCAATCTAGGTTGTAGGTCCTT
The DNA here is from genome assembly GCA_028533065.1 of Trachops cirrhosus. Classification (NCBI taxonomy): domain Eukaryota; kingdom Metazoa; phylum Chordata; class Mammalia; order Chiroptera; family Phyllostomidae; genus Trachops; species Trachops cirrhosus. Next base: position 62,518,662 of record CM052543.1, read on the forward strand.
GATTTTTATCACTTTAAGTACTTCTTGCCAGTCTCTTCTAGCCTGCAAAGTTTCTTTTGAGAAATCAGTTGACAGTCTTACAGGAAATCCTTTGTAGGTAACTCCCTGCTTTTCTCTTGCTGCTTGTAAGATTTTCTCTTTGTCTTTAATCTTTGGCATTTTAATTATAATGTGTGTTGGTGTGGTCCTCTTTGAGTCCAACATGTTTGGGACTCTCTATGCTTCCCGGGCTTGTGTGTCTATTTCCTTCACTAAATTAGAGAAGTTTTCTTTCATTATTCTTTCAAACAAGTTTTGAATTTCTTGTTATTTATCTTCTCTTTCTGGCATCCTTATGATACAGATGTTGGTACATTTGGAGATGTACCAGAGGTTTCTGGGTCTATCCTCATTTTTTTTTAATTCATTTATTTTCTTGCTGTTCTGATTGAATGTTTTTTTCTTCTTTATGTTCCAAATCATTGATTTGATTTTGGGCTTCATCCCTTCCACTGTTGGTTCCCTGTAGATTTTTCTTATTCACTTAATGTAACCTTCATTTCTCCTTGGGTCTTTTTTATGCTGTTGCCATACTCAGCGAGTTTTTTGAGCATTTGATAACCAGTGTTTTGAACTCTGCATCTGATAGGTTAATTATCTCCATTTTGTTTAATTCTTTTTCTGGAGTTTTGATCTGTTCTTTCATTTGGGCCATGTTTTCTTGTCTCCTCATTTTGGCAGTTTCCCTGTGTTTTTTTCTGTGTGTTAAGTAGAGTTGCTTTGACTCCCTGTCTAAGTAGCATGGCCTATTATAGAAAAGTGCACTTATAGGTTGTATGACACAGAGCCTTAGGTAATCACCAGGTGGGGCAACTTGAGTCACCGGCTCTGTGGCTCTGTGTAGGGGATGGCTCAGAGAGAGGACAGTACTGTTGCCTGGCCTCTGGAGCTTTGCCCGGGAGGAAGCTCTCTCCTGGCACTCACCCTGTTCCCAGTCACTTCAATTTCTCCCCACATGCCACTGGTGCCATTCCAGCTGTTGTCCTGGTGCTGAATCCCAGACGGGTGGGCCTGTGTGAGTCCTAAGTCCATTGTGGACCCTTTAAGAAGAGTCTCTTGAGAATCTCGCAGTTTCTTCCCCTGCCCCAACCCCCACTCATTTTTATGGCCAGCAGTTATGGGGACATATCTTCCTGGCACTAGAACCCTGGGCTGGGTGGTCTGGTCTGGGACTGGGATCCCTCACTTCCAAGGTATCCTCCTGATTTTTATCTACCACACATGGATGTAGGACTGCCTACTCCATTCCCCTCCATATCTCTCTGCATGTCTCTGCTCCTTCTACCCATCCAGATGAATGTGGCTTCTTTAAATCCTTGGTTATCGGACTTTCATATAAAATTCAATTTTCTGGTAAATCTGGGTGATATTTGTTTTGTAGTCATAATTTTTGCTATAGTTGTGCAAGGAGGCAAGGTGTGTTTACTTATGTTTCCATCTTGATCAAAACTTTGTCAAATATTTTTTCTCCATCTATTGATATTATTGCCAAGTTTTTCTTTTTTGGTTTGTTAATATAGAAAGCTTATTGATTGATATTGAAAATTAAGCCAAACTTGAATTTCTGGGATAAACTCCAGTTGGTCACAATGTATAACTTTTTATGTATTGGCAGATTTGATGAGCTACCATTTTTGTTAGGGATGTTTGTAGTTTTCTCTTTTTATATCTTCATTGATTGGTGTCAATGTAAAGCTTTTATTTTCTGCAAATGTTTGCATAGAAATGGTATTTTCTTTCTTAGATGTTTGGTAGAATTCATTATCACCAGTGATGCCATCTTGAGCCTAGTGTTTTCTTTGTAGAAAGGTTATTAAATGCAAATGCAATATCTTTAAGAGATATACTACTATTCAGATAGTCTATTTCATCTTAAATGAGCCTTGGAAATTTGTGACTTTCAAGAAATTTTTAATTTTATCTCAGTGGTCAAATGTATTGTCATAAAACTGTTCATCGTATTTCTGTTTTCCTTTTAATCCATCAGATCTATAGTGATGTTCTCATTTCATTCTTGATATTGATAGTTTGAACCATTTTTTCTTGTGATCATTCTTACTAGAGTTTTATCAATTTTATTTATAAAACCATGCAATCATCAATGTTCTCTGTTGTTTTTGTTTTCTATTTCTTTGATAATGTTTTTTATCTTTAATCTTTCTGCTTATGTTATTTGCTTCTTTTTCTTTTTCAAAATTCTTAAATCAGCTTAGATCATTAACTTAAGATCATTCTTGGTTTCTATTATAAGCATTTAAAGTAATAAATTTTACTCTAGACATCTTACTGATTTTATAATGTGTTTTAATCTTAATTGAATTTAGGGCATTTTCAATTCTCTGTCATATTTTGTTTGACCCATTGGTTATTTAGATATGTGTTATTTAATTTCTCTCATTTGAATATCTTTCCAATATCTCTTTTATATTTCTAATTTAATTTAGTGATAAATCAAAGCAAATAGTTTTCAATCTGTCAGATTTAAATTTTTATAGATTTAAACCATGTATAGACATTTATGTCTCAGAATATAGCTTACCTTGGTGAATATTCCAGGTACATTTTAAAAAATGTTCACTCATGCTATTAGGCAGAGTGTTGCATAAATGTTAATTAGGTCAAATTATTTGATAACATTATTCAAGTTTTTATATAATTTCTAATTTTCTGTTGTATTAATTACTGATAAAGAATGTTGAAGTCTCCAACTCAAACTGTGAATTTGTTTCTTATCTGTTTATGTATTTTGAAGCTCTGTTTTCACATGCATACACACATTTAGGATTGTTATATCTCAATAAATCAATACCTTTTGTTACTGTAAAATGTTTTATTCATCACTTTTTTCTTCTTTTGAATTCTACTTTGACTATGTGTAAGAAATAATCAAACTTTTTATGTTTATTATTTCATATCTTTTTTCATTCTCTTACTTTTAAACTCTTCCTTTACACATGAGATGGGTTTCTTTGAACAGTATATGGTTGGGTTTTGCTTTTTCATCCAATATAACAATCTTTTAACAATGAGATTATTTAATGCAATTGTTAATTTTAATGTAGCTATTAATATCTCTAGATTTAGATCTTCATCTATCTTTTCTTGCCCCCCGCCTTTTTTTTGGATTGCATACCTTTTTTACTGTTCCTATCCAACTAACCTTATGACTTCCAGGCCAAATCTCTTTGTTTTATCTATCGATCTATCTATCTATTATTTTTTAAATTTAATTTTACTGGTTGTTCCAGGGCTTACAGAATACACCTTTACATTACCAGAGTCCACTCTTCAATTACTTTATACCACTCCACATATGGTCAGAGAGCTTTACAACAGTGTGCTTCAATTCGTACCCTCCCATTCCTTTGTGCTGTTTCTGTCACACATTTTATTACACATATGTTATAAACTAAGCAATTTATTGTTATTTCTATTTAAAGAGTTCTTTAAAGAAATTTTAAAATGAAAAAAACTTACGTATTTACCCACAAATCTATTCTTTTCTGATGGCTGGAATTAACATCTGGTGTCATTTTCTCTCTGCTTGAAGAACTTCCTTTAATGTTTCTTGTAATGAATATCTGCTGGTAATGAATTCTCTTAGCTTTGATTATTAAAAAATTATTTTGTCTTCATTTTTGAAACATATTTTTCCATGAAATAAGTTTCTGGGTTGAAAGTTTATTACTTTTGATAGTTAAAAATGTTGCCCTGGCTGAGTTGCTCATTTGGTTGGAGTGTCGTCCTGTACGTCAAAAGGTTGTGGGTTTGAGTCTCCTGTCAGGCCACATGACTAGGCTGTGTGTTCAATCCCCAGTCAGGGTGCATGTGAGAAGCAACTGATTGATGTTTCTTCTTCATATCAGTGTTTTTCTCTCTCTCTCTCTTTCCCTTGCTCTCTCTCTAAAATCAATAAATATATCTTCAGGTGAGGACTAAAAACATTTTGCTCATTTGTTTTCTAGCTTGCATAGTAGCTGAAGAGAAGTTGGCTTTTATTCTTCTCTTTGTGGCTCTTTATGTAATGTATCTCTGTTTTTTGGTCTGTACACTTTTTAAGATTTTCTTTTTATTGATGGTTTTCAGTAATTTGACCAAGATGTGTTTGGGTATGATTTTATTTGTTTTTATTTTGCTTGGGGTCATTTAGCTCCTTAGATCTATGCATTCATAGTTTTCATCAAAGTTGTAATATTTTTAGCACTATTTTTAAAAATGTATTTCTAATTATAGGTATATTAACTACTCGATATTGCTCCACAGATTACAGATTCTCTGTTCATTTTCCTCCTGTACTTCATTTTGGACAGCTTTTTTACTATGTCTTCAGGTGTGCAAATCATTTCTTCTTCAGTGTCTAATTTTTTCTGAAAGTTTTCCTTGGATGATTTTTTTATATCTTTCATTTATCTCTTCATTGTGTTTATGTATCCTTTATCTGCTCTGAACATGCAGAATTTATTTATAATGCCTGTTTTTATTTCCTTGTCTGCTAATTTTATCATCCCTCCTTTTTGTATCTCTATTAACTATTTTCCTGATAAATTTTCATTTTGAATTTTACAGTGTTTGGTGCAGATTTTTTCTTTTGCTTTTTTTTTTTTTTTTGCATTTCTTTAAATAGTGTTGGACTTTCTCCTAGCACCCAGTCAAGTTCCTTGCAATCAATTTTGTTCTTTTGAGACTTAATTTTAAGCTTTATTTATTGCCACTTCAGAGCAACTTTTAGTTGAGATAATTTAACTACTATACTGAGGCATTGTGCATCTGAGGATTCTATTCAGTATCTTTCCCATTTGACTGGCAGGAACAAAAACTATTCTAAGCTTGAAAGGAACAGTTTTCAACCTCCTGTTTTTTGGTGCTTTTTCTCCAGCCTCGGTATGTTTTTACTCATGGCTGTGCAGATAAGTACTCAACTAAAGATTCAAGGATACTCATCTGCTGATCTCCAGAGCCCTCTCTGCCTTCTCTGATAGTGTGCAGCTTCCTCCTCTTTAACGCTGTGCCCCGGAGTTCTGGCCTCATTGGCCTACTCAGACTTTGATTTCTCTCTTCTTAACTGAGTCTGCTAGGCTCTGAGTTCTTTCTTCCTTGAGTTATTGCCTATGAGCTGTCTCCAGTGGTAATCTGGGGGATTCGCAGGGCTTACATCATTCATTTTACTTTTTTCAGCGATCACAGGCTTCCATTGCTTTTTGTTCAATATCTGAAAGCCATTGTTTCATATATTTGTCTGTGTGGCCTGCTGTCTATGGTTTATGAATATGTATCTGTTTTGTAGTTCCCACATTAGTCCTTGTTCAAAGTTGTTTTATTCTGAAAGCCCCAAATGGATCCTTACTAATCATTCATCCATGGATTCATTTATTCATTCTTTACATCACTACTGGGAAACTATGGAGGCACTATGTGAGGGGAAATAGGGTGAGTAAGACATAGTCACTATGTTGGAAATCTACCTTAGTATGTGGGAAACGAACATTTTAAATAATAATTGGAATACATGGCTGCAACATGCACATGCCAGCTGTTATGAAAAGGTGAATGAAGTGTCACGGGAAACCAGGGCATGAAGGAATTAACCGTAATGGGAATGGGTTCAGAGCAGGGAAGAATAGGTAAGGAAGACTTCACTTATGAAGGAACTCAGCTCCTTCTGAGGCACAATGCGACAGTCTAGTGGTGTGTGTAATAAGCTGGGTGCTTTCCAGAGAGCATTATCAATATTTAGAGAGAATTAGCTGTTAAGTTTTAGTGCTTCCTCTGGGTGAGTCTCATAGTGTATTGCTAATTTACTGTCCTTCATTTGTGTTGCATTAATACACTACTCAAGTAGTGTATAGACTCCCTATTCTTGTTATCTAGATCTCATAGATTCTTTCACATGATTGTTGCTCTAATATTACTGTAAATAATAGCTATTCCATACAATTGTAAATACCACACAACACCCCTCCCAGATCATAGCCCACTTCATGGTCTCCTGAACTCTATTATTATACTGGTTAACTCTATTCTCTCACACACTACACCTATTTACTGTCCTTTACTCTCACCTTACCTCAGAATCTGACCTCCCACAACCTCACTGCTTTCTAGATCCAACTCACAATCCTTCCCTCCCCAACAATACTCTTATCTTCTTTATATCCTTTCTAAAAATCGGCTCATTGGGTGGAAGATCACTGTTAACACTCTACATAGCCAAAGCGTCTCCTATCTCTTCTCTAATGGCTGCTACTGTAAATATCATAGAATACTCTCTTGCTGTCTTTAACCATTTTGCCTTACCCCTCCAACTGATCACAAAAAAGGGTAGGGGGAAGCTGTGAACACCAGGATACATGAAGGAGACTGCACCACTGAATCTCACAGGGATTCTACCACAGAAGTTCACACCATAAACCCAGGGAGCCAGAACAGATCAAGTTAAGAAACAGAGGCTAACAAGAAGAGTCTCACAAACAATGGGAAGACAAAGAAACAATCCCCAAAAGAAGGGAAAGGAGGAAGCCTCAGAAAGAATGCTAAATGAAATAGAGGCAACTCAACTATCAGATTCTGAGTTCAAAGCAATGATTATCAAGAAGCTCAACAAGCTCACATTGAGCTACCAGAAACTACAGGGAAGCTACAATGAACTCACTGCAAACTATATCAACATGGAAAAGGAAATAGAAACTATCAACAAAGGCCAAGAGGAAATGAAGAGTACAATTTCTGAACTGAAGAACGCAGTAGAAGGAATGAAAAGCAGGATCAATGAAGCAGAAGATCAGATCAGTGAATTGGAGGAAAAAGTAGAAAAAAACACCCAGAAAGAGCAAGAAAAGGAAAAGAGAATCAGAAAGAATGAAAAGGGATTAAGAGAAATGCAAGACAATATGAAATGTAATAATATGCGTAAAATAGGGATACCAGAAGGAGAAGAAGAAGAGCAAGGGATAGAAAACCTATTTGAAAAAGTAATGATGGGAAACTTTCCTAATCTAATGAGAGAAAAAGCCACACAAATCCAGGAAACACAGAGTCCCAAACAAGAGGAACCTAAAGAGGCCGACCTCAAGACACATCATAATTAAAATGGCAAAATTTCAAGACAAAGAAAGAATCATAAAGGCATCAAGGGAGAAACAGCAAGTAACATACAAGGGAGCCCCAATAAGGCTAGCAGCTAACTTCTCAACAAAAACAGTCCAAGCCGGAAGAGAATGGCAAGAAATATTCCAAGTAATGAGAACCAGAGGCCTGCAACCAAGGCTACTTTACCCAGCAGGGCTCTCAATCAAGATAGAAGGCCAAATAAGAAGCTTCCCAGACAAAAGAAGTCTAAAAGAATACACTTCCACCAAACCAGCTCTGCAACAGATGCTAAAGGGACTGCTTTGAGGAAAGGAAGGAAAAGAGAGAGAGGAACACAGGTACGTAAATGGCAATGAATAAGTACCTATCAATAATAACCTTAAATGTAAATGGATTAAATGCCCCAATTAAAAGACATAGAGTAGCTGATTGGATAAGAAAGCATGACCCACACATATGCTGTCTACAAGAGACCCACCTCAGAACAAAAGACTTACACAGGCT
>CM052543.1:62526790-62551670 GCA_028533065.1 Trachops cirrhosus
CTGGAATGGGAGTAAAGGATAGAAACTGTACTTGAATAATGATTAAAATAAAAAAATAAAAAATAAAGAACACATTTTGTAAGAGGTGAAGCAAAAAGAAACAAAGAAACATGTTTAATAATCTTTATTTACTCTAAACTTGTTGAATACGTATATATATACATATATATGTGTATATATATATCTCAAGTGTTTGGGTAGGAAAAGTAAAAAGAAAACATTATATTGAATGACCATTGTGCAAGCCACTGATCTTGATGTTGGGGACAACATCCTCGTCCTCAGGAAACTTTCACTAGGAAGGCAATACAGAGACACGAACACATAACTACATTACAGTGTAGTAAAAAGACAGGGTTCTGTAGAAGCATAGAGTTGGGGCATTTAAAGCCAACTTGAGTGATGTTCCAGTTATGTATTGCTGTGTAACAAACTATCCCAAAACTTAGTAGCTTAAAACAACAACCATTTATTTATATTTTGTTAGTTTATGGGTCAGGAATTTAGGCAGGGGTTAGCTAGGAGGTGCTTTTCTTTTATATGGTGTTGTGAGGGGTCATTTGGTAATATTCAGTGGGGGTACTGATTAGCCTGTAAGATCCAAGGTGGCTTTTCTAAATTGTCAGTTACCTTGCTGGGCTTAACTGGACTCTATTGGTCAAAGCAACCAGAAATTTTCCCAGGTTCAAGGCAAGAGGAGTTAGACCCCTTTCTCTCAATAGAGGAAATACCACAATCATCTCTATTACCATAAATTATTTAAATTTATCACATATGCAAAATACATTCATTTCCGCCTCCTTTAAAAGTTTCTATTTTATTATGGTATTTGTTTAAGCCTGAGGTCCAGTATTTCATTGTCCAAATTAGATACAGATACAGGTAAGCCTCCGGAGAAGGGTTCCTCTCACTCTGAAGACCTATGAACTTAAAGAAAAATTTTTCTATGCTCACTCCAACAGTAGTGGAGGAGGAATAGGAAAACTGTAATACACAGTCCTATTCAAAAAGACATGCAATACAAAGTACAAAGCAGTTACTGGTTCTTAGCAATTCTGAAATTCAACCATGGAACTTAGCTATTTTTTGCTTAAGCCTTATTCATGATCCCAGGAATTCTCTGTAACTCTGAGGTCCATGGCTCTCTTGGAGCCACTCTCTGAGTCACTCTTGCCTATGTGTGCAGCTGAGCGATTTTTCTCAGTGTGTTTTTTGCTAATGAAAATTCAAGGATCCAAATCTTTTCTTTTTGTTCTCTGTTTGTCTTTTTCAGTTTATACTGATATAATTTTTTAAAACATTTGTGGGTTTATTACGTACCCATTTATAAAATTTACTTCATTAAACAAAAAGCCATAGTTGTGAATCTTTTCAAGATTAGTTCTTTTCAACCTTGGGTTGCCGGTATACCTACTGTGGGAAAATGCACTTCAGAGTCTTAGAAACACAAAAGTTTAACAAGGAGAGCCTAAGAGACATGTTCTCAAGATACTTAAAGACCTTTCTTTTGAACTAAGAGGTTAGATGAAGCATGAGGCAAGGTCACGTAGTGGTATTCATCTGGGGGATGAGCTAGGATGTAGAATCCCAGATATAGTTTCATTCATTTGTTATTGCCTTGGTGAAGATGGCTGGAAGGTTAGGCTTAGCTGGGACTATTGTCCCAAGTGTCTCTCCATCATGGAAGCTTCAGAGTAGCCAGATTTTTTTTTACGTAGAATGTCAAAGTTCCAAGAGGAAGTATTACAGTAAACACAGTAGAAGATGCATGGCCTTTCACAACCTAAACTCCCAAGTCACATAGTGTCACTTCCACTGTTTTCTACTGGTCAAAGCACAAAACACTCACATTTAAAGGGACCCCTCCCTTTAGAAGCCACCTCTCAATGGGAGTAGTGACAAAGAATTTGAGACATATTTCAAACAACCACAGGTGTCCACAGGGAAGGACTTCCACTGAAAGGGATATTTAAGCTGAAATGTAAAAAGAAAAGAAATTAAATGTAAGGGTAGGGTTGAATGGGGAAGGGTGTTCAAGGCAGAGATAAAGACAGAGGTAAAGCAGGGACCACAAAGGGATTTAAAACATTTCGTGCAGTTATAGTACATGAGGGTAAAGTGAGGGGTCAGCAGCGGCCATATGGATTTGTTCTTTGATTTGAGTAAACAGATACATACCCTTGGGCTTAACATCTAAAAGGGCTTTCTTGGGCCCTCATTCATCTATGGCCCTCCCTCGTGGTATGAGGAATTTTATACTAGAGTCAAGAGAGTCAACACTTGCCCATCTGGAAGCCATGTACCCTTAGACCAGGCTTCGGATATCTGAGACTCTGAAACTCCCTGCTGAAGTTGGCCTGAGGCCCCAGGGACTGTGCAGGCCCGAGAGGTGGCCATGAGGCGGGTGGCTTGGAGGATAGTGGGCAGAGCATGTGCATGAGAGCTGGGGTGTCCACATGCTAGTGAATTAGGCTTTCTGCCATGTACGACAGAGCCCAGAGAGGGCTGAGAAAGGGGGCAGGATGAGAGTTTCAGGTCTCCCAGTACCAGAGGGTTCTGGCCCAGAACTCTGAGAAACACGTCAGTTCTAAATTTGAACTGGCCCTTCCAGACCCTTAGGAAATTATATTTGTTAAGGTATTCAGGTAAAGCATACTTAAGAACAATTTGACCACTTGATTTATAACTTTATAAATGGTATTTAGTCTCCATTTGTATTATTATCCTAGTCCCTTCAAGACTCACATGGACTATATAGAACAAGCTAAGGAGTTTGTATTATGTTCTGAGAGCAGCATAGAAATAATAAAGGATTTTAGTCACACAGGTGATACTTCTTCATAGATATTTCACAAGTACCTAATAAGAAAACTGACACATTGTGGACACATAGTAAATACTTTTGAATGAAGTAATTAACATGTGAGCTTTAGGAAGAGCACTCTGGTGCAGTATGGCAGAATGGAGAAGAGCAGGACTGCGAGCAGGCAGACTAGTTAGAAGCTCTAGAAGTAATTCAGGTAAAAAGGCATTGGTAGCCCCACTCTGCTGTGGATCTTGGGATGAAGAGACTAAGAAATAAAAGAAGCATGCACATCTACTGTTGTATCTGTCATACTGTATTACAAGTTGTTCCTTGTTATTACAATATATTGTCTTTGAGAACAAGCCATGGCTTGCTCATCTCTTTATTCTCATTGTCTAGTCTAGGTGTATGATGTATGATAGCCGCTTAGATAAAGGTTCACTGGATGGATTAATGCAGGGAAGGATCATAACTTGTAAACTTCTCACAACCTTATGTCTTTATGTAACTGAGGAAACTAAGTCTCAGATTAAATAACTCATAATAAAACTTGAGTGTCTTTACAGGGCCCACAAAAGCCCCACATCACCTGTCCCCCATCAACCCTTCCAATACCACCTCTGCAACCTTCTCCCTCATTCACTCTCCTCCAGCTACACTAACTCTCTTTGTCTTTAGTCAGTGGACATGTGTGTTCCTGCCTTACTATATATTTTTTCACTTACAGTTTTCTCTTTCTTCCAGCTCTTTTGTTGGCAACTTTTATGTCTCAGCTCAAATGTCATCTTTCCAGAGAGTTCTCCTCTGACTACTCAGGCTCAAGTAGCTCCATCTCCACAAGAATCATATCACACTCAGCTCACACTCAGGCATATCACCTGATTTTACTTTCTTCACAGCTATGACATTATCCAACATTGCCTCATTTATGATATGCGCACATGTGTGTCATGAGCCTTGTTTCTTCCCCATGGGAACATAAGCTCCTTGAGGGCAGGACTTGGTCTGTATCCCCAGCAATTGACATTCAGTAAGTAAATAATGAATAATAGATGCATGAATGAACTTAACGCACTCATAAGGTGTGGAGCTGATTTGAGCCCAGCGATGTCACCACAGAGTCCATGCTTTTGCCCATGCCTGTCAGTGCAGCCTCATACAATCCCGTGACTGTAGCGCCTGCGTCTGTTCACCACAATATCCCAGCACCGGATCCATGCCTGGTATGTAAGGTGCTTAACAAATATTTGTTGGATGATTCAAATTTGAACCAGCACGACTATCATAAAGAACCTGCCATATTACTTTATTACTACAGGGTAACCAGGGCTACTAGACATGGATGCCAAAAATATAATAAAATTCTATGACCGGTGACAAAATACACAAGGTCGTAGGCCGTAACAGTTCTAACTGTCCTGAGACTACCAAGCTGAGTTTAGGGAGATGCACTAGAAAATGTTTCCATCGTCCAGGCAAGAGATGGTGAAAACCTAAACTAAGACAATGCAGAGGGGATGGGAAGGAGGAGCTGAGGATTCAAGAAAGTATTAAAAGTAAAATGGCCTGAGATGGGGTTTTGTTGAGTGTAGTAGGTGAGGAAATGGGGTAGTCATCAAGTCTGATACAGGGTGTGCAAGATGGATCACAGTGAGATGAGGAATGGCCACGTTCTGGAAATTTGGATGAGATGGGTAGAGTAGAGGTTAGAAAGCAGATGACACAAGGGGATATTAACTTAGGATGGGGGACATTAGAGTGTTTTTAAGTTCCATAGAAAGAGTCAGATGACAGTGAAAGGAAAATACAGGAAAGGGAGGTTGAATGATCGAGTCAAGTGCACAAATGCTTTGAAGCTGTTTGAAGTGTGTGTGCATGTGTGTGTGTGGCATTTAGCTTTATCCAGGAGAACTGGTTTTAAAATAAAGTTGTCATTTCTTGCCCTTCCTAGGCTGCAGAAAATACACAAGCTGAAAGGTGACTTAGAGCCTGAAGCTTAGAGATCAAGTCTTGCTAGCGGTTACTGTTACCAAATGCTTTCCACAAGGAGACAAGTTACTTCATTAGAAGGAAATCTAATGTTTAAGAGAAAGTATAGTGCAGTTCTTTAAAATGAGTTTTTTCTTTAATTTTAGGAAGCTTTTGGCAATATTAAAATTTCTGATCTTACTTAATCAAACTAAAGCATTCATCACCACATACCTCCCTCTACCCTAGGCTCTCTCCTTGCCTTTCTCCAGACTTACTCAAAAATAAATGTCTAGATTGTGGGCCTGACTAGCTCAAATACATCAACATATTTCTCTAATTAAGAGACCAGTACATGTGTGTTGCTGCCTCTGACTACAGAGTGGGGTGCCTGGGCTTGGGCAAGGGAGTGGGTGCTGGCAGAAAAGCCCTAAGCGAAACTTGCTCAGGAGCCTTGAGCAAGTCACTTAATCTCTGCACTAGGATGTTCTCCTTATAAAATGCTGCTCTTCGGGGTTGCTATGATTTGTAAATTGCCCCTGAATTGTGGGGATTACATATTGAAACTTATGAAACATATTCCTCTCTGTAAGAATTTTCAATGTTCCTGAGATGTAGGGATAATATTGAAGAGGTCCAGACAGACTCATAGATGGAGAACAGATGACAGCTACTTGGTGTGGGGGTGGGGGGTGGGTAGGTTAGAGGGTGGGGGGATTGAGCAAAAAAGAAAAAGGACTTATGGACATGAATGAACAGGGTAGAGATTTTGGAGGGGGAGTGGGGTATAAGGGGACTAAATGGTAATGGAAAAAATATAATAGAGATTATATATTAAAAAGAACAGAAAGAAACAAGATGTGAATTATAAAATGGTAGAGATGTTTATAATTTGAGTTCAAGGAAAGGAAACATACAAGAAAGTTTGGGTTTTGGCCTAAGATCTTTATTACAATCTTTGACAATGTGTTATAACACATAATTTCCTGGTGAATAAAATTATCCAAGAAAATTATGCATAAATTTAAGTTAACTCAGTCCAGGTTAGACCTGCGTCCTCTGGCTTCTGCCCTTCTCAGTACCACCTCTTATTGCTTCCCAGGGTACTTCACTCATTCATTCATACCTACCTATGTGGTTTTCCAAAGGAACCGGATCTCTTTTGAGTATACGTTCTTTGTAACTCTTCTGTCCCTGTCTCTTGACTAGCTAACTTACTCATCCACTAGGACTCACAGTGTCAAGACCAATTTCATGAAGATGCCTCCCCTGAACAGCTTCCTGCCAAGCCTGGACCATTTAAAATACTATTATTACTTGTACTTCTCATATCATAGCCCCACTAATATCTCCTTGAAATTGCTGATTTATTGTCTGAGATTCCCACTAAGTTTAAGTTTTCAAAGACAGAAATTATGCCATTGTATCCTCAGTATTTGGTTTGGTGCATGGCACAAGCTGATGCTATATATCATCTCAAATAAGATAACTGTAAATTAGTATAGTCAGTTGGATGAACCATTCCTATGTCCATTCTGCAGATGAAAAAAGTAAGGCTCTGAACAATGACTCTTCTCCTAGACTTATGGCAGGTGGGCTGGAGCAGACAGAGCCTCTCTAAGTCCGATCAGCAGCCTTCTCTGGGCATGCGGCTAAGGCAGCTTGGAGCTACATCACATGCCTTTCCCCTGAACTTTCACAGGAGATTAGCTTTTGCTTCTTGGAAAACTGAGCTGAATAAGTGGAAAGAAAAGATGTTTGTAACTAACACCAAAGAAAAGTCTGTTTGTTCTCAAGACAGTGAGCATGTTGTTCAACCCAGTGAGTTCATCCATGCATTTTCTTGGACCCCGCAAGGGTCATAATGGCAGCAGAGTGACAAACTGTAAGCAGGCCCATTCAGGGTGCCCCAGGGCAGTATTAATTTAGGCAATTGCTTCGCTTTCCTTCACTAGGCTAAAGGAAAAGACTCAAAAGAGTATATGTACACCTTGCTTACTTGCTCATTTGGACTGTCCCAACTACTGTCTGTGAAGAAGAGATGACCTCAGCTTGTCCTTATTCTTAATATTAGTTCATTCCTAAATTCAGCATTGGGGTACAGGGGTGGGGTCTAGCTTGAAAACAGGGAGGCCTCTAGCTCCACCCTGGAGCTTAGCAGCCAAGATGCACAGGGAACTGAGGAGAGCAATGAAGGAGCTCTAAGCAGCCAAATCTAATCTAGGTACTCAGGAGTCAGGAACTCTAATCCTTGATTTAATATGATTATTGCTGAGGGTCAAAATCCTATAAGCACTTTAAGGTGAGGGCTCAGCTCTGGGAGTTCTTATTCTAAGTTCTTATCTCAGCACAGCACGTGACCAATTTCATGAGGAAAAAAATCTCTCCTTAATCAGTCATGTGCACAAAGATTAATGTCCAAGGATGAGTACCGCCACATTATTTATAGAATCTAAAACTAGGAATGACCCTAAATACCTGTAATAAGAAATCAATTAGATATATTTATGAAATATACATAGAGTGAATTTATGCAGTCATAGAGTAGAGAATATTACATGACATAGGAAAATTCTTAATATATTAAGTAGAAAAAAGGAACATAGCAATCGATTCTAAATTAGGTAAAATGTGTAATTATATTAAAAATGTAGAATTATCTTAAAAATGCATATGTGGTTAAATGTAATTTTTTCTGCATGATTTTAGAATGATTTTTCAAGTTTTCACAATAAATGCATAATTTTTATAAGCATAAAAACAAATAGTACTATTTAAAATACATAAATCATTTTTCATTATGGTTGTTTGTATGAAAAAAAACCAAGTGGGGAGGGGGACTTGGAAGCAAGCGTTTACTGGGAGAAACTGGGAGACCGACAAGCAGTGATTTGCCCAGACTTGCATGAGAGGAGCACTGGGTTCACTCGCCCTTCAAGTCAGAACCTATTTCTAGGGGATCACCTGGCACCAGTATTTAATACTCTAATGTCACCAGAAGTTGGCCTATTGTGCTTTCTCTCTTTCTGGTATTTGCATTTAGGTCTTACCTCCAGCGAAACTATAAAGGCGCTATCACTTGTTAAGGAACTGGAGACACTCAGGAGTATATCAAAGGCATGTGCAACCGGTTTTATAATGAGAGCATTAGATCCAGATTCAGAATCCTGAATCACACAGCCTCACCAGCCACTCTGTGTCTTAACAAGCTGACTAAATTCTCTGATCTTCAGTCGCCTCCTAAATTGCATCCTAAATTGAGGATGATAATAGCTACCTCCACATTTGGTCATGAGAACTTAGTTAACCAAAAAGTGTTTACTTTGTTCTGTGCTACACACATGGTATTTAACAGTGTCAATCCCTGTCCCAACAGTCTGCGATCTAGTAGGATACACAGGCAGATACACGGAAAAGGCAGTTACAAAAGGGTGCAGCAACTGCTATCATGGGGACGGCACACAGCACCGTAGGAGCCTACAAGAATGGCCTAACCTGACGCAGTGGTGATAACTAAATTAAATGCAAAAAATGAGAAGAAATTTTCCAGGCAAAGATGGGGAGAAGACAGTCCCATGAGGGCCTAAAAAATGTTCTAAGGCCTGGAAATAACAATGGAGAAATATAAACCAGCTTAATAGAAATTAAGTAATTTTAACTGGTTGAACACATCTAAAATGCACTGCTTAGTGAAGGCCTAATGTTTCAAGGCTTAGTGTTAGAATATAACATACTCAATATTTTTACTGATGATTTATTTATAAATATTATATATTACATATAAATGTATAGTATATAAATAAATTTATAATATATAAAAAGTTTACTCATCAAAATTTGCTAATGATGGGTAGTTAATTAAAAGAGCTCATTAATACATTGGATAATTTATCCAAAAATATCTTGCTTTTTCAGATTGGAAAGAAAAAAGTAACAGATTTTTTAAGTTTCTCATGCCATCCCCTGGGTCATTCTCCTTAATTTATTTGCCACAACTCTTCAGAGTTGGATGATATGTGAACCATGCCCATTTTTATGGCATTGCCTTGGGTCTGGCTATAATTGTCTACATAAAAACATAAGGAAGATGTGCACAGAGACCACATTTAGGTGTTTTGTAGCCAAGGAGTTCAGTGTAGTCAATAGTGAGTTGTGATAATGATGCAGTGAAGTGCAATATATAGGACCAAGAATTAATGTTCTCACTCTGTTCGGGGGTAGAGGGCCCACAGGTGGATATGATATTCAGCTCTGGGCACAGTACTTTAAGAGAGACTGATCACCTGAAACCTGTTCACAGGACAGGGTGTTGAGAAGACCTGAAACTATCAGGGGTAATGATGGAAGCAACAAGGCAGTTTATTTGGAGAAGATTGACTCAACAAAACATGCTAACTACCTTCAAACATAAAAAAAGTTCGTTCACATTACTGAACAAAATCAGATTGGCTCTCTCCATCTTCAAAGTGTAGAACCACAAAAGAAATGCTAATAGGACAGTTTCTAGCTCACTAAAAAGGACAATTTTATAACAATAAAAGCTGGCTGGAGAGGAATAAGTTGCTTCATAGGGGATGAGTTCCCTATTACTATATAAGCAAATATTAAATGACCTCTTATAGGTGATACTTTAGAAAAGATTCAATCATCAAATGGATAATTAGGCTACACAAACTTGAAGTTCTCTTCCCAAGCAAAGATGCTATGTGTCTGGCCTATTCAGAGTTCATAATAATTACATCATCATCATCATCATCATCATCATCAACAAAATCAAAATCTATTCTTATTCTGTGGAGATACACTATGTAATACAGCAGTCCCAGCCACATGAGGCTATTAAACCTTTGAAATGTAGCTGGTCTCATCTGAAATATGCTGTAAATGTAAAATACAGAGCAGATTTAATAATTCTTTATATAGATTTCATGTTGACATAATACTAGTTTGAATTTACTTCATTCAATAAAATCTATAATTAAAATTAATTTCACTCATTTCTTTTTATTTTTTAATGTGGTTGCTAGACATTGCAAAATTACATATGTGGCTTGCCAGGAAGAAAGCTAACATTCCTGGCTTTACCCAGGTTAATCCCACTTCCCACATCACAGTCTTGGACAGAGCTTTCCTTAGGCTTCTCCACATTCTCTAGGACAGGTTACAGGCTTACAGGAAACCCAGACCATGGACCCAATAGCCAAGGCATTGCACCAAACCTGACTATAAACCACGAGAGGGAACAAACTGTGCTGAAGTCAGAAATAAGCTCAAATAGATCAAAAGGTTTTAATTTCCTAAAATGCTCAGCTGAAACATAACCAAGGAATGTCTTCAAATTGGGATTGAACCTACCTACATATTTCCTAAATCTAGTGAACAACTATGTCACAGTGAGCCAACATTAACTGGATTTGGGTCCTTGCTTGCAACCAAGTACAAAATATTTACCAACCTTGTATATTTTGGCTTCTGGCACAGAGATTCCTTTTATAGCAAAATAATTAGAGTCAGCATTCTTTTCAACTAAGCAAACATGATTGGTTGCTCACGGTTCACAAGTAGGCGGGTCTGTCATATTCACACTAGGACAACCTTAACAGATGGGGTGATCCTTTCACATGCTGTCAGACTTCAAGGTCAAAGAGCTCAATGTTGAAGAACATGGCTTTGGAGTCAGAGGACCTGTGTTTGGGTGGAGGCTCTTCCTGCTGACCAGCTGTGTAACCCTATGTAGGTTATACAATACTACTAAAGCCTCAGTATCCTAATCTATCAAGTGGCCATGATACCACCTACTTCATAATTTCATATAGATATTGTAAAGATTAAATGATTATATATCATATATATATGCTACATGCCATATATTTATGTACATCACTTAGTATTATGTAGCATACCATCATCATCATCATCATCATCATCATCACCGTCATCACCATCCCCAAGTAGACTATGAGCTCCTTAGGGGCAGGGTTGTGCCTTTATTCATTTATCATTCATTGAGAGCTACTCTGTGCCAGACCTGTTCTGTTTCCTGGGTATATGAAGGGAACAAGACTGACAAAGTCCCTATGTTCTTTGGAGTTCATATTCTCCTGGGAATCATACATAAACTAGTTTGCAAATAAATATATAATCTCAGCAATGACAAGTGTTAAGAAGGAAGACAGCAGATTAAGGGAGTAGAGGATAGCACAAGAGATGATGAGAAATTTTACTTTCAGCTAGGATGTCAGAGTGGCTTCTCTGAGCTGAAATTTGAAGTGAGGGACAAAGATTGGTCATGGTCTGATGGAAGCATATTTCAGAAAAAGGAAGTGGCAAGTGCATGGAGGAAAGAGCATGGTGCTTTGAAAAACATTACAAATGAACAGCGTGATTGAAACAAATTAGGTAAGGTAGAACACGATCAGACTGTTCATTTTGGCAAAATGAAAAAACATTGGTGACCTTAACCAGAGTATTTCAACAGAGTTCGGAGACATAAATATGACTGGAGTGGGTCAAAGAGAATATGGGAGACTAGGAGTTAGAGACAGATAATATAACATACTTTTTAAAAAATCTTTGCTGTAAACAGGGGCAGAGAAGTAGGTCAACAGCTAAGATGGGAGATAGTAAAGCAGGTTGTACATAGATGAGAATGATTCTGCAGAGAGGAAGAAATTGCCAATGCAGGAGAAAGAGGGAATAATTTCAGGATCTTTGCAGGAGCAAAGTCCTTGAATAAGTGAAAGAAGGGAGGCATTAGTGCCTAGGGAAGGGCCAAGCTCCTGTAGCAGCAGGAACCATTTCCGCATGTAACAGAAAGATGGGCAGAGTATGGTGGTCTGAATTCAGGGAGGTGGTCATTTTGGTGGTGGATCAATGAGAGGTGTCTAATGGCTTCCATCTGCTTAAGTACTAAAAAGTTTTGAGAAGGAGAGAGTCAGGAGGGTCACACTTGCCATCTTACATCCTGTACTGAGAGCAATGCCTATGCAGATGTTCTCAAAAATTTTTGTTGAGTACCCAAAAGAGTTCTGCTACAAGACCTGCAGGAAGAGAAAAATATCTACTTCCCCTCTAGCTTTATTCCCACCTCTCCCCTTTTTTCTTACTGCCTCTTGTACCTGCTGAGCTTTGCTCATGCTGACAACTCTCAGTCAGGTCAACAAGCATTTATTAAATGATTCTTCAGTGATATACTATGCTAGGTATGGCCATATAGTGTTGAAAGGGTAAGGTTGAGGAGTTCATCTTCTTGTCTAGATGTCTGAAAAGTACACAACAGATTACAGTCCTGAGGGTAAGTACTTTGACAAGGGTCCCCACGAGGGATGCCTTAGCTATTTAGAGTACCAGGGAAGATTATTCTGGACCTGAATCTCCATTCCCCTTCAACTTTTTCTTCCTTTATCTTCCCTAGCCATCTTAACTATCTCTCACTTTAATGCCCTTCTTGGATCCTACCTCCCCAATCAGAAGTGAGCTTGCACTGATATTTTTTAAAAAATATTTTATTGTTTATGCTATTACAGATTTCCCACTTTTCCCCCTCCACCCTCTGCACCCAGTCCATACCCCCCCACTTCTATATTCAACTAGTCCCCTCACTGTTGACTTTTTAAATAACATGTAACAATGTCTCCAGCAACCCAATGCCAAGTGCTTCCAAGGGCTTTCCTCAGGAGAAGGTCACTGGTGTCAGCAACTTGATTCCAGGCCAGAAGTGTGGCCAGAGTTCATCATTCCCATTGGGCCTTTCTGTTGTAGCCACCAATGGGAAGGGGTGAGTGTGCGGAGATGAGGGAGGGGCCAGGCTAGGACTTCATCCAGATTCCTCTTGTGCAGCTCTTTGGAGCTCTGCTGACAGCTCAAGTTTCATTTAAGATGCTTGAATTGAGCAAAGAACTAGAGCTGCTGTCTGGTGGAGAGGCTGTAGGCAGGCCGTGGGCAAAGCAAACATGCTGTCTGGCACATTCGCTTGAAAGAGAACAAGGGTGAGGGTTGTAGGCTGTTTTGCAGGACAAACCACCAACTCCAGCAAGTGAAACAGCAGACCGGAGATTCTGTAGAGGGTCCTGAAGCACAGGGAACATTACTAAAACAGCTCTGATCTGCATTTTGCTCAAAGCCATAGCAAATATTTTCTGTGTTCATCTATGGATATAATAGAAAAGGACATGCTTGGAAAGGTCCTTTCACACACCTAGACACTATCATCCAAAGGCCAGCCTGGGTCTTGCCTGCCTCCTTCTCCACATGGAAATGCCAGTCCCATCTGCAAATCTTAATATTGTCCCCTTCTTCCTTTTTTCTTTCCCTACCTGACACAAGAAGTGCTCAGAGGAAGGCCCACTGCCTTGAAAGGTTGAGAATAAAAATAATATGGAAAAAGAAATTTTCTGAGCTCAATTCATTTTGAGATTAGAATAAAGACATAGACATTTGGTGTACTGACTCAACTAATACAGATTTACTGGCATGAGAGCCCATGGCTGGGGGCCAAAGGTGAGCTCATGCAGTAATTTCTTTACCTAGACAAGAGTGGAGCTAAAAGCACAATGCAATCCAAATTGCTTCCCTGAACAGACTGAGAGAACGTGAAGGGGAGCAACTTCCTCTTTAAAGATATGACTGCTTCTCAAACTCCACTCTCTCCAAAATTCCTCCTTACCCAAAAGCATAGGACAGGAATCCTCACCCCACCCCCAACACATTTCAGACCAAAAACACTAAGAGTTAGAAATGTGCTGGAACCACCCAACAGTCATGAAAATAGGCATGTAAACTGTAAAATCCCACTTCCATCTTATTCTAAAACAACATAAATATCACACATTTTTTTTATCTAGATAGAAAATAAAAACTATCACATTGGCCAAAAAATTTGTTTAGGTTTTTTCTGTAAATAAAAGGCACATATTTCATTTTACCAAATAACTTTATTGATTTGGGTATTTTGAGTATGTTGGCTTTCTCACTCTATTGGCTTCTAATGGGTAGAGGCCAGGGGTGCTGCTGAACATCTTCCAAAGCATAAAACAGCCCCACAGCAAAGAATTATTTAGCCAAAATGTCAATAGTACCAAGAAACTTCACAAATGACCTGTGACATAGTCAAGTCAAGCAGTCACAGCATCTTCTCCATACAGTGCACAAATCTTTTTTTTTTGCATTTCAGTTGTATTTTTACCTTTCTTGAAATAATAAAGCATAATATGCCAAAAATGTTGCGTATATTCTTCTATCTTCAACATTAAAATGGTTGCACAAAAATTCGCCAGTTTTGAGGTTGCTTTTTTTTTCAAATGCACACTGATATGATAGCTGGCACAATACAATCTAACAAAATTGTTTTGAATGAAGTTAAAGACAACTAAGCACTGCTAGAGCCATTGTACAGAAAAAAACCTAACAAATTTGTTGGCAAACCCAATACTATTTCTATAAAATCCAAGTGTTCTGTGGTCCTCCAACATTTCAGGCCCATTAAAAATGTGAACGGCCTCATTCAAATGTACTCCTGTCAAACAGGGGTTGGAAAGAGTAGATGATGGGTGGCTCACTTAGTTGGAGTATCATCCCATACACCAAAAGTTTGAGGGTTCGATCCCTTTTTAGGGCACAGACCTAGGATTCAGGTCCAATCCCTGGTTGGGGCATATGTGTGAGGCCACCAATTGATGTGTCTCTCTATCCCTTCTTCTTCCTCTAAAATCAATAAACATCCTAGAGTGAAGATTAAAAAAAGAAAGAAAAGTGTAGATGACATACTCGCTTCATGCCACTGTCTCCACACCAAAATTTGATACGTCTGTGATTGAAACACTGACCCTGCCCTCCCCCTCAAAGAAAAAGATGGCCATCTTTTTTCATATTCTTTTCTGTAGGAAGCCTTGGTGACTTCACCCTTCATGCTTCCCATATCCAACTTTCTGCAGTTTGGGTAAAAGCCTCTTTTTCTGAGACATGTTCTTCCTCCTGCTCCCAAGGGACCTGGAAATATGGAGAACTTGGGGATTTAAGGTACATATAATAGGTACTCCACAAATATCTGTTAAACAAATGACTATGAATTCATGAATTGACTGGCTTGAATATTTCAAGTTAATGATTATCTATAATCATATAAAGTTTGTTCTCCCTGAGATGGGGTACAGATTAAAAATAAAAGTCATATGAAGGTAGGCTTAGAAGTACTCATCTTTAGGTGGTAAATCAATTCTAGGCCATGAAGAGCAACCCTAAGGGAGTCTGTAGCAGGAGAGTGATGCCAAAGATGCCTTGGTCACCCTGCACTCTCTCCTTCGGTCTTCCTTTAGCAGTCCCGACAAAACTCAGCAGTCTTGAGTTTTGGCCTGACTTAACATGCTCAGTTGTATGTTCTCAGGAGAGACATTTGGGTCTGCTGAGGGTCAAACTTTTTCAGAAAAATTAAACTTCTGATAAACATCTCAGAACATCTGAAAGCTTGGAGCAATCTGCTTCACTTTTCGTAGTCTCAAGGTCTTCCCAAGTATCTGCTTCATTCACTGAGTCAGAGCCACCTCAGACTGCTGACTTTATCTCTGCCCCAAGGCATTGCCTTTCAGGAAGAGGTCCAAGACCTTAGCTGCCCACATCTGCCCCCAACTTTTAAGATTCTAATTCCCATCCCTGGGACATCTAGCCTCTCTGTGGAAGGACATGCAGCCCGTTTTCCCAGTGTTCAACAGACAGAGGGCTCACCCTCAGTCACAGTACTAACCATGATGAATGAGAAAGATCTTAGGGAGCCAGCCCGACAGGGTTCTAGAATCTGTCCACTGAATGTGTTTAGTGCCATTGGTGCTAACTTGATCTACGCTTTGTACAGCCACTGTGCCTTGACCTTAGGTTGTTTCAAAATCTGATTTGGGAAGGGAGCATAGTATGAATCCTAGAGAAATAAAAACTGTCAGCTTTCAGCCAGAGCTGGAAGAGCACTGCTCTGGTAGCAAGCATTGGAACTGGGTTTAGGTTCTTCTGAGGACAGGAGAAGTAAAATGAGGAGCACTGGTGATGGGAGGGCAGGTTATGCTAGAACGCCTGAGTTGGTAGATGACTGACACATCTGGTCTACTAAACAGTCTTGTAAAACAGTTTAATATCTGTCACTGCCTACACTCTCTGAATTCTCCCTTTCCCTTCCCTTAATGATGCCTTGAGCAGTTTCCAAAACTTCCCAGATTCCATAATTGTGCTCCTATTTTTTAACAAAAAAATCTTTGTAGTCCAATTTAAAATTCCCAACTCAAATCAATTTGTTTCCTATCTCTTCCCCACATCTCCTGCGTGGTTTGAGGGATTAATGCGGAGGGAGTATTCTTCCATTTCTTTCACAACTCTGGCTCCCTGAAGAGCGGTCCATGCCTGGGTCTGGAATACTTCCCCTACCTCTCTTCCTAAAGCCTAACTCCTCAGCTCTTTGAGGCTGGTTGTGAGAGCAGGGGCGATGGAGCCTATGATGGTGGATGTTGCTGATTCTTTGGCTAACATTGACTCTGTGGGTAACACCCTCTGCTCTCAGGGAGACACATTTAGCATCTCCTCAGCGATTCTGCCTGGATCTCTCCACAGCCCAGTTTTCTTATACAATTCACATCCAGACATTGCTCCAACCAGGGAAGAATCCCACAGAGACAGAAGCTAGCTCTAGACATGTCCCCAGAGAGCTATGGAGTGTAGTGGCTAAGACAACCAACACAAGAACCAGAGGCTGAGGTGTATTCTAGCTCCACTACTTATTTAACTACTCTGAGCCTCAGTTTTCTCATCTGTATACTGGAGATAATAATGCCTGATTCATAGTTATAGTGAAAAGAAGCATGGGCTCTGTGAAGTTCCAATGCCTGAGTTCAAATCCCAGATCCACTAGTTAGTTCTTACATATGCAATATTAGGAAGACCTTACATCTGAGACTCAGTGTGCTCATCTGTAACATGAAAATAGCATTTTTAACTCCTTCATAGGGTAAATGTACAAATTAAATATATAACAATGTGGATTATATCTAGAACAACATATGAGACAAAACAAGCACTCAAAATATACCAGTTATTGTTATTATTCTGCAAGGAAAGCACTTAGCTCAAAGCCTGGCACCTGTTATAATTACTGAGCTGAGAAGGGAATACCAGCAGTAGATTTTTACACTGAGGTTGGTATTGACATAGGGCATTCCTCTCCTTACTACCTTGCTTGGTTTTAAACATGTCCACGACCTTTTACAATTCTCTTTCCAACATGTTCATGCATCTCTGGATTTGTCCACTTCCTGTGGTCTGCCTGTGAACTCAGGAGCCTGCACAGGCTCAGGCAGTGCTATTTCTGCCCCGGGAGCCAATACCACCTACCCCCAGCTGAACTACCTCCCCTCAGAAACAGGCTACTGTTTATCCAGTGGGTAGAGATCTGAGCAAAGCTGTTTATCCCGCAGTCAGACTGCAAAGGCTTCCACTCAGCAGATTTCCTCACTGCCTGAGAGCTTAGGCCCAGCCATTGGTATTTCTGCATCAGCCCTGCCCCTGTGGGATTAGACACAAATTGGAGGTAACTGATTTGTCAGCAACCAGCCTTGTAATACTTTGAGTTGTTTTTTCCAGTGTGAATATGAATTAATACCTCCTCACCCACACTCTCACATTCAGACTCCCTTGTGACCAAGAGGCATAATAATAGCCTCCTCGTGATCTGAACCATGTCCATCTAGGCTACCTTGTCTACCCCAAGCCCCAGTCAAAACAAATTACAGATACCAAAGGCACTACACAGGCCACATTTCCAAGCCTTCACAAACACATCTCTTCCTCTGCTGGGAACCTCCTTCCCTGCCATTATTTCCACCCCTGACAAACTTGTATCCATCTTTCAGAATTCAGTCAAGCATCACCCACCCCGGGGCCCTTTAGAGTTTTTCCTCTCTAGCCTGCACCAATTGGGTAAGACACTCCTCCTTGATTTTCCCACGCATGGTAGCTTATACCTCTTGCCACATCATGTTTCACTTATATCTTCTCTACTAGACTATGAATCTTTCAAGGGCAGATATTTCATGTTACATATCTCTGCATCCACAGGACAAAGTCTGTAGTGATACATTTGTATAGAGTTGGTACAAACCAAATAGTGAACCCTGACTAAATTTTCAAGATTGCTGCCTAAGGCAGTTTGTTGGCTAATATCTCAAAGAACACAAAATAAATAAAAGTGAAAAAGGAAATTGATAGCTACCATGGAACTCATTAATGTGCTCTTGAGCCATAGAGAAAGCTCTGTGAGGGACAGATATCTGGGACAAATCCTCGTCTTAAAAATAAAAACTCCCTTCAGTAGATGCCATCTTAACCATTATTACCATCTGCGTTGTTGGAAGAGGTTAAGATGGCCAATATACAACAATCTCTCTTTTCTGAACTATACCCATGTCAAAATGGTAAATTCATATTAACAAAACAATTGAAACCACAGGTGCTCAAACACACCCAGGCTGTACCAGGCATATTTCTGAAAGAATGGGACACTACTGTTTCTTTATCTCTTCCCCATGGACCTCCATAAGGAATGCCCCTATCTTCTCATGTTCCCTGTTCTAAGAGCCTTCCCATGAGGTATCGTATCTTTCCTCCACCCCACACTTATCCAAATGCTTTTCTTAGCTCTGCAATTGCTGGGCTGTCCTCTGAGATAAAATTCAAATGTCATCTCCCAACTGCAGCAAAAATAGCTTCACAGGAAAAGCATACTTCATACATATAATGCTATGAAACAAGCATGCTTATAATCTCGAGTTTAATAACATGGAAACTGAGATTCACAGAAGTAAAATCATTATTCACATTTAAACAACCAGTTAAAGGGGGTTTAATGTTGAGTAGAATAGTTAATTTGCCCTTCTGAGCTTTAGTTTCCTTGACTGTAAAATAAGCAGATGAATGAACAAAACAAACAGATTTAAAGATAAGAGAAAAACTGCTAGTTGCCAGAGGGTTGGCAG
Source organism: Trachops cirrhosus (assembly GCA_028533065.1). Lineage (NCBI taxonomy): Eukaryota > Metazoa > Chordata > Mammalia > Chiroptera > Phyllostomidae > Trachops > Trachops cirrhosus. Next base: position 62,545,571 of record CM052543.1, read on the forward strand.
TGGCACTATGGGCAAAAAAGTGAAGGGGATTAAAAGGTACAATTTATAACATAAGTAAGTCACAGGTAAATAAATTACAGCATAGGATACAGTCAATATCACAATAAATTTGTATGGCAACAGATGGATAGTGAACTTTTTGTGGTGATTACTTTGTAAGGTATATAAATGTGGAATCTCACTGTTATACACATGAAACTAATATATTGTATGCTAACTAGACTTTAATTAAAAGGATCTTTATATTCCAGAATGAAATAATAATAATGCCCATTTATGTAAAAATTAGTTAGTTGCTTATGTAAAGTATCTAGCCAATTAAGGCATGGCCTGAGTTATTATAAATCTTAAGTAAGTTAAAGAAGATAAAGAAAAACATGAACACAATAAGTAGAAAAATGGAATATACCTAAAAAGGCAAATGGAATTTCTAGAAATAAAAAATATGATATGTAAAATAAAATATACACTGGGTGATGATTTTAACAGTAGACTAGAAACTGGAGAAGAAAATAATAGTAAATTTTAGAACAAAGCTATACAAACTGTGCTACATGAGACATAGAGGGAAACAGCCTGAAATAAACGAACAGATCCTCAATAAGCTATCATGCAGTATCAAGCGATCATGTACTAGATACATAAATTGTGGTTCCACAAAAGGAGAGAGACTTGGAAAAATAGTAAAAAGTAAATTGTGAAGGAAACTAAAATTTTACATATCTAAGAGGGTCATGAGATATCAAATCAAATAAAACATAAAGAAAGTCACACTGAGACACATCATAATCGAGTTGCTGAAAACCAGTGACAGGGTGTAAGTTTAAAAAGTGACTAGAGAGAAAAGATTCACACAGACATTACACAGAGCAGAATAAAGATGAGAATGAGAGGAGGTTTGTCATCAGAAACTACATGATCAGAAATAGACCCATATCTTTAAAAGGGTAAAAGAAATATTATCATTAGAAAGATAACAAAAGAATACATCAAAATAAGTAGAGAGATAAGCTATATAATGGATTAGAAAATAGAAGGCAATACTAACTAAGATACTTCAGCAAGATTTTTGTTGTTGTTTTTAGAAATTTACTTGTTGCTCTAAAATTTATGTGGAAAAGCAAAGGGTCTAGAATAACTGAAGCATTTATTTTATTTTATTTTTTAATATACTTTATTGATTATGCTATTACAGTTGTCCCATTTCCCCCCTTCATTCCCCTCCACCCTGTACACCCTCTCCCACCCACATTCCCCCCCTTTAGTTCATGTCCATGTGTCATAAGTTCTTTGACTTCTACATTTCTCATACTATTCTTGCCCTCCCCCTGTCTATTTTCTACCTAGCATCTATGGTACTTAGTCTCTGTACCTTTTCCCCCTCTTTTCTTCTCCCACTCCCCTGTTGCTATCTCTCCATGTGATCTCTATTTCTGTGGTTCTGTTCCTGTTCTAGTTGTTTGCTTAGTTTCTTTTTGTTTTAGGTGTGGTTGTTAATAACTATGAGTTTGCTGTCATTTTACTGTTCATATTTTTTATCTTCTTTTTCTTAGAAAGGTCCCTTTAACATTTCATAAAATAAGGGCTTGGTGATGATGAACTCCTTGAACTTGACCTTATCTGAGAAGCACTCTTTCTGCCCTTCCATTCTAAATGAAAGCTTTGCTGGATAGAGTAATCTTGGATGTAGGTCCTTGCCTTTCATGACTTGGAATAGTTCTTTCCAGCCCCTTCTTGCCTGTAAGGTCTCTTTTGAGAAATCAGCTGACAGTCTGATGGGAACTTCTTTGTGGGTGCCTGTCCCCTTATCTCTTGCTGCTTCTAGAATTTTCTCCTTCATTTTAATCTTGGGTAGTGTAATTATGATGTGCCTTGGTGTGTTCCTCCTTGGGTCCAACTTCTTTGGGACTCTCTGAGCTTCCTGGACTTCCTGGAAGTCTATTTCCTTTGCCAGATTGGGGAAGTTCTCCTTTATTATTTGTTCAAATCAGTTTTCCACTTGTTGTTCTGCCTTTTCTCCTTCTGGTACCCCTATAATTCGGATGTCCTGGAGGTTCTTAAGCCTCTCCTCATTTTTTGAATTCCTATTTCTTCATTCTTTTCTGATTGTATGTTTCTTTCTTCCTTCTGGTCCACTCCATTGATATGAGACCCAGCTTTCATTCCATCACTATTGGTTTCCTGTGCATTTTTCTTCATTTCACTTATTGTAGCCTTCATTTTTTCATCTAGTTTGCGACCAAATTCAACCAATTCTGTGAGCATCCTGATGTTTTCAATCAGTGCTTTTAGGCTTTATTTCCCGACGCTGGGGCCCTGGGTTGCATGATCTATCTCACTGCCTGTTTTCATCTGGTTTATCTGTGTGTGAATGTGTGACTGCAGACAGCCAGTGCCTTGCGCGTCTCACTGGGTCTGCTTGTTGCCTCCCTGCACCCGCTCCCGGGGTCTGCCGCCAGGGTCTGCTAGCTGCCGCCTGCGCCCTGAGCTCCCGGGTCTGCCAGTCACCGCTTTTACCTGCTGCGACCCCTCTCTGCCAGCCACCGACTCCGCCCCTCTTACTGGTCTGGATGAATGGTTGTCGGGACTTCCGTACAGTTCCATTTTCTATCTGTTCTGGTTGGTTTTTTGTTTCTAAATTTTTGTTGTCATTAATTTTGGTTGTGTGAGGAGGCACAGTGTGTCCACCTACACCTCCATCTTGGCCAGAAGTCCCCTGAAGCAATTTTTTAAAAGGGGGACAAAATTGGAAGACTTACCCTACCTGATTTTAAGATTTAGTATAAAGTACTAACAATCAAGACAGTTGGGTATTAGTGTAAGAACAGACATATTGATTAAAGGAAGAGAATAATTAATTCAGAAATAAGCTTAAATATACATTGACAATTGTTTGCTTTTGTTTGGTTTTATCTTTCTGGCCTTGGCAATTGATTTTTAATAGAGATGTCAAAGCAATTTGAGCATGGTCATGGTGAAGAAAATTTATCGTATTACTCTATTTTAACAAAAAATTATTTGGCTATTGAAATAAAAATATTATTTTCAGTCTCACTCCAAACACAAGAAGTATTTACAGATAAAATTAAAAAATATGAAAGATGAGTATATCAAAAATTGTACATTATTAACAGAAGCTATGATTAATTGATTGTCAACAAAGCTGCCAAAGTAGGTTAATGGTAAAATATAGTCTTTGTAACAAATGGTACTAGAAAAACTGGGTATCCATACAGAAAAAGATCATTTTAACCTTTTCCTCACATCATGTGCAAAGTTAAAACAAGTGAAACATATACCTCAACATAAGAGCAAAACCTATAAAATTCGAAGAAGGAAAATAAAAGAAAATCTTTGTGATCTTTGTGAGACAAAGATTTCCTAGCTAAGACAAATAAAAAAGCATAAGAAAAGAAAAAAATGGATAAATTAGCTTTCAACAAAATTTAAAAGATACTTTGAAAGATACTAAAAAGACTTGGAGAAAATATCTGCAAAGCATACATCTGACAAAGTAATAGTATCCAGTATAGATTATTTTACAAACACTCTAAGTTCAACAATAACATGACAAACAACCTGATTTTACAAGGGGTGAGAGATTTGGATAGACACATCACCAGTGTATATATGTCAATGACAAATGGGCACAGCAAAACAGGTTCTGTATAACTAAGGTAACGCCCAGGTTCTTATCCTGGCTTGGTCACTTGCTTTTCATGTGTTTGGACAGGTTTGCCTCTTTGTCTTTCTTTGCCTCAATTTCCTTGTAGATAAAATATCAATAACAGAATGTAACTTTGTAGAATTAAGTTGAAGATTAAAGATTTTTAATGACAGAAAGTACTCAGAAAAGTGCCTGTCACATAGTAAATGTGCAATAAGTATTTTTATATTTGAAATTATTTGGACATTTTTGCCTGAAAATTTCTTCTGGAAAAATTTCTGACCATTGTGTTTTTTTCTATGGCCACACATTTTCATACTTTCTGACCTCTCCCAGGGAAGAGGAAGGTGATGGGTGACAGAGGACTTGGCCAGCTTGAGTTTTCACATGCTATTTTGAGCATTAAATAAAATAACCCTTCTTAGATACTTAGCTATATGCTTCATACACAGGCCATATTCAATAATGTTAATTAGTGTATCTTTTCTTCTAGATGTCTAGCATGGAACTGGGCCTATAGATTGTAAAGTCATTGCTGAGCAAATACATGGGTATTTGGTCTTTTAAAAAATATTTTTTAATTTATTTTTAGAGAGAGGGGAAGGGAGGGAGAAAGAGAGGGTGAGAAACATCAGTCAGTTACCTCTCACACACCCCCAAATGGGGACCTGGCCTGAAACACAGGCATGTGCCCTGACTGGGAATTGAACCAACAACCTTTTGTTCACAGGCTGGCACTCAATCACTGAGCCACACCAACCAGGGCATGGATATTTAGTCTTAAACTTCTATAAATGAGGGATTGTATCTCTGGCCTTCTTGCTACAGCATCATAGAACCCCCAATTCACTAGATATTTAATAAGTATTCTTAACTTCCTGTGGAGAGGAAAAAGAAGAGGTGAATATTATCTGATTGCAGCTCCTTGGCTGCAAATTTTCCACAGGAGCTGAGGTTAGAGATTTAACAGGAGTAACTGTGAATGTTTTAAGCATTCTTAGAAAACCACAATTACATTGATTATGTGCTGCCATTGAACATTCACTGGAAGCTGCACCCCTCTAAGGCACTGAGTGGTGATGAGTTTCTGTAATCTGTCCAAAAGTTCTCACCAGGCTTCTCCTGCCAGCAGCTGGCATTTCAGAAAGCACATCCCAGGGTGGGGGTTGCTGTCTGTGACTCAGAACAGAGGAAAGCTAGGAGGCCCATAAGGGGATTGAACCTATGACCTGGTCCTCATTAGCACAATGTTCTAGCCGACTGGGAAATAATGCAGACTCCTTGAGTGTTAGCTAATACTGACCTACTTAGATATGAGGGATAAAAGCACACATTTTCCCTCCGACATCAGCACAATCTGTCTCTTGGAACTGAAAGGACAGAGAAAGCCCTTTTACAGGGAATTTCTGGGTCAATAACTCTCATCTCATGCTGGATTATGTTTCTCAATTCTTCCATCCAATAACTGCTTCTCTGCCTACCCGCTCATGTTCCAGCAAATATTAGACAACATGTCAGGCCATTGGAGGCTCTGGTGGCACCAGTCACCTCCACACAACCAGATCCTCTGCTTAGAACACTGCTATCGCCCACCACCTTCACTTCTTCTCCTCACCTCCACTGTTTGGCTAACATGTACTCATCCCTCTGTATCAGCAAATTGTCCAGGAAGTCTTCATGAATTCTGATGACTGGATTTCATACCCGTTGCGCGTGCACCTCTGGACTCCAGACCCCCCATCGCAGTACTTACCATATTGCACCGCATCAGACTGTGTTCTCCCTCCCGAAGCCCCAGTGCTGCATGCACCTGAGGTGCAGGGCTGTGTCTTGTGCAGAGTTGAATTCTATCAACACTGTGCCTGGCATAAGGTAGAAATTCAGGAAAAATTTGTTGAATGAATGAATGAATGAATGATTGAAGGAAATTCCAATTTTCTTTCCTGTTAAATACCCTAAGCTGTGCTAAATACTATTCAAAAGTAAATAAATAGTACTTAGATCTAGCCATTCTTTTTTTTTTAATTTTATTTTATTCATTGTTCAAGTACAATTTTCGTCCTTTACTCCCATTCCAGCCCACTCACCCATCCCTCCCCACCTCCCTCCCATTTCCACCCCTGCTCCCTAGCTTTTGTCCATGTGTCCTTTATATTTGTTCCTGTAAACCCTTCCCATTCTCCCCTGAAATTCCCTCCCCTCTCCCCTCTGAACACTGTCAGCCTGTTCTCTATTTCAGTGTCTTTGGTTATATTTTGCTTGTTTGTTTGTTTTGTTGTTTAGGTTCCTGTTAAAGGTGAGATCATATGGTATTTGTCTTTCACTGCCTGGCTTATTTTACTTAGCATAATACTTTCCAGCTCCATCCATGCTGTTGCAAAGGATTGGAGCTCCCTCTTTCTTTCTGCTGCATAGTATTCCATTGTGTAAATG
>CM052543.1:62558175-62595668 GCA_028533065.1 Trachops cirrhosus
TTCTGGGGCTTTCAATTCTTCTTCTGTTTGAGCCATCTTTTTGCTGTTTTTTGTTTTGTTTTTTGATCTTGTCGAGCTCCTGTAGTGAGGGGCGGGGCCTTAGGTGTTCACCAGGGCGGGGCACCCCAGTTGTAGGGTTGTGATGCTGTATGTGGGGGCGGGGTCCGAGAAGGAACAATGGCGCTTGCTCTGCTTTCTGTAGGACCCCAGACCCTTCTGCCACTTTCCGCAAGCCAACCGGACCCCTCTGGCACCAATTCCGGTGTGGGTGGGCCTCTGCACCCCGTGGGACCTTCCTTTTCAGTCTGTGACCCAAAGCTCTATTTCCCGGTGCTGGGACCCTGAGTTGCGTGCAGAGCCTTGCTTCACAATGACCGCCTCGCTGGGTCTGCAGGTTGCCACCCCCTGGCCGGGGCCCACCAGCCACTGCTGCTTGTGGGCCCAGGGTCTGCCTGCTGCCGACTTGCACACCACCCCGGGTGCTCAGCTTTCCGCTCCACATCCCTCCCCGGCCCGACTCCGCCCCTCCTACTGGTCTGGATAAAAGTATCTATTTTTAAATCCTTGGTTGTCCGACTTCCATACACTTCAATTTTCTGTCAGTTCTGGTTGTTATTTTGTTTCTTTATCGTTGTTGTCCCTATCTTGGTTGTGCGCGGAGGCACAGTGTGTCTACCTATGCCTCCATCTTGGCCGGAAGTCCCTCTCCTCCTAAATTTTTGACACCACGGTTCACAGAGAGAGGCCAGAGGTCATCTGCTGCTGCTCAGAGAAGGAAGGAGGAGATAGGTGTTTTGCAGGATGTCAGTTTTCTCTGGTGAGTTCTTGCAAAACAGCAGAATTGTCTCCTCTTTCCCACACCCTAGCATTCAGCAGACCACCACCTTCCACTGCAGCAAACGGAAAATTACATGCTAATGGGAAACATATATGTAAGTGTTCAAACCACTTTTTTTATTAACTGATCACAACACTGGGTGGTATTCATTTGAATAATATACTGGGGTTTTATGTGGACTATGAAACCCTATGTCAAGGGTTTTCAAGGCATGTCACATTCTGACAACATCCCCAGCTTGCCACACAATTCTGTTTACCACAGAGTCCAGGCAGATTTCTGCTGAACTTTTGGTGGGGTAGACGGGATACTCAGCCCTTTCTTGTCAGCTAATCAGGTCATGTGATTGTGAAAGAAGAATAAATATGCTAAAACAAATTTATTTTTTTTCTCACACAGAGAAAGGTTTAAACACCACTTTAGTGAACAGAAAACAATCACCTTGAAATGCATTGTGTGTTCCGATGGTCAGGAGTTACCCAGAAAAAAAAACATGTAAAAAGCAATAGCCACTGGAACAGGCAATGTGAGATAGATCCCTACTGGTCCACACCACCATCTGCACCTGAGGTTTCAGCATTAGAAGCGGTGGTCATCATTCAGTTTCTCCTAAAGAAAGCACCTTGCACAAGTCCATGCAGAGGAGAGTAGGTATGATATAGGTGCAGGGCCCTGAGCAGCTGAGATCTGGATTCATACTTTGAATTCTAGGCTAATGTAATTCATTTGTTTTTACTCGAAAGGCTATAGATGCCAGGCAAGTTACATAAAAAATGTTGTAGATAGATGATTAAAACCCAACATAAAACCAAGTGCTTATACTTACTCACAGCAGGTTGTTATTATGGGCCTATTATTGCCCAAGTTTCTGTCTCTTTTTTAAGTGTACTTGTAAATCCAACCCTTTCAAATAATGATGGAACATGGCACGCCCAGATGTGTGTGCACGGACTGTTTGGGGGCCCTTCACGCTGTAGGACTCAACTTTCAGCCATCTCTACCTGTTCTCAGAGTTCTGGCCTGCGGGTCCCATTTGGCATTGCGTGCTTCTCTTCCTTCCTTGATGCACAGAGAAATTCTCTTGTTTTTAAGCAAGCCTACATCTTTTTACCTTTTCTTCCATATTTCATCTTTCATTCTGTGTTTGAGCAGGGAAGGGAACTCATGGCTCCAATTTGACCAGAAGCCCCGGCTCATGCTTCCAACTACACCACATACGCTGGGTTGGGATGCCTTGTTATACTTCAGTCCGTGTCATCTAGACGAACTGACTTCCTAGAATTCCCTGCTGAAACTCACATAGCACTGTCTACAGAAATCCTCTCCTCTCCTGGTCTTGCAGCACCATAAAGGGAAGAAATTAGACATGTGGTATATTTTTTTTCTTAGAAGACTTATGCTGTTTCAAAGCAATCAGCACTTTGTTTGGTGTTATTAAAACATTTATTTAATAACTTATTTTAGAATTTTGTCAGGAATTAGTGGCAGTCTCAATGACCTACCTTTTCTGAGATTTTTCCTTCTCTCTTTTAAAGTTAGGACAGCATGTACCTGGACATTTGAAACCTCGTTTATTCTCACAATTATTAAAGCCATAGCCTTGCATCAATGGCACAAAACTGGACGTAAAGCTAAAATGTCTAGGAACAGTATCCAAACCCAGAAGGATCTTGACAAGTTAAAACAATAAACTCAACTTGATAAAATACATTTTAGAAAATATAAATTTCTATGTTTAAGCCGAAAAAGAAAAAATATGAAAAGAAATCAAAGACTTTGACTGACTGCCAACTTTAGTGGGAGTCCTAGTGTGACGTAGCTGACAAAAACAGAAACAAACAAAAACAAAAACAAAACCACAACTTAAAGAGCACTACAACATTCAGGAAAAGGGGGGCGTGAAGCTCAGTAGAAAGGCACACATGTTAGTTCACAGATAAAGGATCACCACCGACTGGAATGACAATTTGCCTTTATTATGACATAAGCAAAAGCTGTGACCCAATACTTGCAGTACCCAAAAGCTGCATAGTAGAAAACAGACTTACTCACAGGATGAGGAGAATTTATCATATCAGGTCCCAAAGCAGTTTTATTTTATTTCACGACCAAACCAGCTTTCTTCCCAGTGCTCCTTCTACAGTGTTCCCTCTCCCAGCAGAGGCACCACTGGCACCTAGTGTCCCTGCCGTACCCTGATGACACTCTGGACCCTCCTTTCACATTCACTTGCAGCACCCAGGCCCAGGTACATTTTTGCCTCCAGTGGGATGGGGTAATGGTGTCTCTCAGGTGTTTTCATCGCACTGGCGCACAGCCTTATCTCCATGGCTCTCACCTGTGCCTGCCCTTGCTGGTCTGTCAGCATCTTGAGACTAAAGGGTCTATTTTCTTCATCACTCTGTCCCTAGTGCCATCATATTGCTCCACACATAGTACCCTCTCAATAAAAATTTGTAGCAATATCGGCTTAGTTAAACCTGGAGAAGTCATGAAAAACCTGAAAGATGTCTTTGAATATTTCTAAACAAACATATCAAAGAGCTGTTACATCTGATGAGTCGTAGAAGCAGGACAGGGTAATGATGAATAGTGTGGACTGTGGGGTCAACTGCCTGGAATCCAATCCTACCTCCTCCACTTAATGGCTGTGTGGTCTTGGACACGTTATGTAACTTTTCCATGCCCCATTGGTAGAATAGCGTCTATTCCACAGACTTGCTGTGAGGGCTGATTGAGTCAAAACAATACAGCACACTTACTTCGAAACATGCCTTATGTGATTAAGGCTTCAATACACATGAGCTGTGATGCTAACCATGATTCTATCAGAGACACTTTTCATCTGTGTCTCATTCCTTAACGGTCAAGCTCAGTTCATGTTTCTCCAAAAGCAGGGTCTGCAACAAGGTTCACATGCAGGTGATTTATTTAGAGAATACTTTCAAAGAAGAGGAGTGGGGCCAGGGAAGAGTAAAGCAGTAAGGAGAAAAAGCCTCCATCTTGTAGGAATCCCATGAAAAATTGTGTGGAATGTGCCTTGAAATGGAAGGGAACAGAGGGGTATTTATCCACTGGCTTTTGTCTTCAGTGGCCACAGGTTGCCCATGGAATGTAAAGTCTCTTTTATCTTCAATTTGCACATGCATCAGAACAGGTAACCGGGTCTCACAGGTGTCCCACCAGGTGGAGAAAAAGAAGTTGTGAGAGAGACAAACACACACACACACGTACATACATACAGGATTGGGAAAAAGGTTTATGGTTGTAATATAATAATAAATAATAATATAAGAATAAACTGTATTTCAGGTACTCACAACTGGAAACCTACTGTCCCACCCCTGTACATAATATAAGATGCATATAATGTATATTTAGACATATATAAATATATACATCTATATTACATACAGATGTACAATGTAACAGACAAAGTGCAGTTATTGTACGCCTGAGTATTGCATGTGGCTGGAGTAAATGAGTAAAGATGTGAGCTAAGCACAGAGGCATTGTCCCTGTGGTAGCTTTGAGAATGATTCTGCCTCCTGAGAGTGGGGACATGGCTCAGCTTGACCAGAGTACTCTATCCACTGCCACAGTGATATGTTCAGGGATGGATATGCAGCCCTGTGCCCACCAAACTCCCTGGGATGTTTTATTTCTGAGAGAGGACCTATTCACATCCAGAAACCCAAGCTTGCTGAGAGTTATATAATCATGCCGACTATAGGACTGAAAATCAGAATTCTGTACCTCTAACCATGTTGATAGGAGCAAAGCAGGAAGGTAGGAAAACCCCACAAGGTTGACATCCAGAAGGATACACCGCTTGCTGTGTATTTCACCCAAGTTACCTGTGCCTTATCTCTCCTTGCCTACAGTTTTGAGTTGTTCTGAGGCAGAGTCAACATTGAAGCAGTTCTTCAACAAGAGCGAGAAAGACGGTAAAGATCAAGGTCTGCTCCTAAGACATAGAAACTATAAAGACAGGTTTCATATTCAAAGACTATGAATCATTAAGGTATCTATGCAATAGCTGTTTACTAACAAATTGGTCAGCCATTGATTGAGTTTTTAAGGAAGTTGTGGTACCATAGAAACCCTAAATCTGCAACATTTCAACACCAAGAAACCCCTAAAGTTCCAGATCTGCACCAATAGAAAGTCCATCGTTAAGCTTTTTAGATCTAATAGATGCAGGGCAGTTCTGCAAAGAGGAATCATATAACTCTTCTCAGACATGGTCACAGGGGAAAACGAATAAAGAAGGTCCCTCTGGAGCAGATCCTGGAATCAGCAAGGGTGGCTGTCCAAGACCTCACCGTCTCACTGCACTGTATGCTGGGCTCCTTGCTAATTCTCTCCACCTATATGGAATATGCTGTGGACTAACTTTTGCATTGCAACTTTTGTCTTAATTTCTCTCCTATTCCAACTGGGAATTTGAATTGTGAATGTTCTATTTCCCCTCTATATTGCACACTCTTTTTTGAAGGAGAATGTTTTAATATATCACTTAGTAATGGGTCATAAGTCCATGAGAAGCCATATTGGGTCCTGACCTAAAAGAATGAATGTCAGTTGGTGAACCTCAATTTACAAAAAGATGCAGAAACTAGCCGTAATAAGTGTCTCCCTTGGCAGAGGAAGTATGTTCTTTCTTCCCTGTTGTATAAGGAGTAATTAGCATCATGTGGGGGAAGAAGATATATCTTAAATTGTCTGTGTACAACAAATGGGGTGAGTAAAACATTTTCATCTATCCAGTATCATTCTGCATTTTTTCTTTTGGCTACTTATCCTTCCTTCACTTCATAGTATTTTGTTTAGCCCATGTAGTTCAAGGTGGACTGATTTCTCTGCCCCCACCCTCTCGGTCCCTAGGGTCAGATGTTTGACTTAGAACTGATGAGCCAGAATCCTCCATGCTCACAGCTGCAGTAATCAGTGAACAGATATCTGTAAGAGACATATTCGCTCAATCAGTCTTCCCAGGTCCTTGGATCCATCTATGCCTAAAAAACTCTGCAGGACTTTTTAATTAATACATTTTTAAAAATCAAGATGGACTACATCCATCTAAAAAGTTTTTGCACAGCAGAGGAAATCATCAACAAAATAAAAAGACAACCCACAGAATGGGTGAACATATTTGCCAACACATCTGATAAGGGGTTAATATCCAAAATTTATAAAGTACTTACAAAACTCAACACACACACACACACACACAAACAATTAAAAAATGGGCAAAGGACCTGAATAGACACTTCTACAAAGAGGACATTCAGATGGCCAATAGACATATGAAAAGACACTCAATGTCACTAATCATCAGAGAAATGCAAATTAAAACCACGGTGACGTATCTCACACCTGTCAGAATGACTATCATCGATAAATCAACAAACAAGTGCTGGTGAGGATGTGGAAAAAGGGGAACCCTTTTGCACTGTTGGTGGGAATGCAGACTGGTGCACCTACTATGGAAAACAATATGGAGATACCTCAAAAAAATAAAAACAGAACTGCCTTTTGACCCAGCAATCCCACTTCTGGGACAATATCTGAAGGAACCCAAAACACTAATTCAGAAGAACATAAGCACCCCTATGTTCATTGCAACATGATTTACAATTGCCAAGATCAGGAAGCAGCCCAAGTGTCCATCACTAGATGAGTGGATAAAACAGCATTGGGACATTTACACAATGGCATATTACTCAGCCATAAAAAAGAAGAAAATTGTACCCTTTGTGACAGCATGGATAAAACTGGAGAACATTATGCTAAGTGAAATAAACCAGTCAGAGAAAGACAAGTACCATATGGTTTTCACTCATAAGTGGAATTTAATGAACAAACTGAACTAACAAGGAAAATAGAGACAGACTCAGAGAGCAGGATGACAGCTCTTATGGGGAGGGGAAGTTAGGGGGTAGAGAGATTGAGAAAAAGGAAAAAGGGCTCATGGACATGGACAACAGTGTGGTGATTGTGGAGGAGAGGGGGTATAAGGGGACTAACTGGTAATGGAAAAAATACAAAAAATATATAGTTTGAGTTAGGGAGCTGTGACTTACAACTAAAGATTCATGGACTAATACTCAACTTCTTATATAGGAAACATTTTGTAACATTCAGAGCTGGCTAAGAATAGAATGGACTATTCTGAGTTTCCCTTTCCTGGAGGTTATCCAATAACTAGATAACCACATCTACATGAAATACATTCACTCTCTGCCCAAAGGGAGACAACTCAAAATTTCACCCAGTGCCATATCTAGCTCTAAGCTCATAAGTTCTAGGCAGTGTGTCATTCTTTCTATCAAGGCCCAACATGGCTCCCCTTCGTTCTCAGAAATGGACTCCCATGGGCTCCTGGATGAGAATGGTTCTTGGGTAAACAATCAATAATGTGTGCCATACCACTAAACAGAGATTTTTATAGAGTATCTTATGTATTCTTTAAGTTTCCATTTAAACCAGAAATGCCCTTATCCTATGAAGTGAAAATAGAACAAAACGAACTTTAAAAAGGTGCTTTCCCTAGTGTACTTTGCTGAAATTATACCTTCTTGCCTATTCCATCTTCAGGGTTAGTAGATAGTTGCTCAAACCCCCTTTCTCCATGGACCATTAATCTATCTTCACTTTATAAATAGCAAACGAGTGTTAAAATTTCTCAAGGTTGGCATACATTGATACAACTTGAGTTTATCTCACTTTGATGAGGATTATTGCCACGGAGTACAGATTTTTGTTGTGAGGCATCAGTATAAAGACATTTTAATTTCTGAAGCAATTCAGATTACAAGACGTTGAACATTTCCTTCTGTTACTCTTTTAAAAAATAATAGTCAGAGCGCCTGTGGCTTGTGAAGTTTTATGAGAAGCCATGAAGAGAAGCTGTAGTATGAAAGGATGCTTATTAAAATGCTACATACATTATGTATGACTTTGCACTTTCTTTGACCTCTTCTCCTGGAACAGCCCCAATCCAGATTATACCAAGCTGAGCTGTGAAACTCAGAGAAAACTGCAAGTCTCTTTAATTGGGGCATTAGGAAGTTTCAAAACACCAGTTCGAGAAAGCCTCTCAAGGCTTTAAGTTTCTCAAAATATGTAAGCCAAGTTCTTGTGAGAATGCCATGTTCTGCCCTGAGAAAGAGAGCTGCAGTCAGCACTGAGCATGTCAGGCTGCAGCCTGTAAAAAACAAGAATGGAAAGGCTTATTTTAGAGGTTTTTTGGAACCAGTAAAATTAGGAAATAATAAATGCATGGTAGAGGGTTTGTCTTTTGGACTTACAAACTATAGATTGTCCACTTATCAGTCTTAAGAGGTGTTTAGTATGAAGGGAAGATAGAAGTAACAAGGAAAGAACAGATGCTTTTTTCAGGCACATTTAAAATTCTCAGAACCAGCTGGATTGGAATTCTAGAAGGAGCCTTAATCTTTTGATCTGGTGAAAGGCATCTTTGCAGTTTAAAAGGCAGAGAGACAAAAGGGGCTGCGTGTCTTGTCTAATAGCTGAAAGCTCCCATTTGGTGAGAAGGGGCTGGTTTAAATCAGGCATGCAAAAATAAATTACTGAACCACCCACCTCTTCTCCTACTCAGCTGCCTGAGCCAGGGGTTCAGCCTGCAAGCCACCCTCCACCCTCAGAGAACACTCAGAGAACAACTCAGAGAAGATGCAACACTGGTAGGGACTGCTGGTGGTGGAAGCACAGTGAGGGGCCAAGGCTTGGTGCACTAAATATGTCCTCACATCTGGGCAATGGGAAAATGCTTCTTAGAGACCTGAATACAAAGAATTAAATACAAGCATGGAGCCTCTGACAACACAATTTAGAAAAATGCATTTTGGTTTTTCTGCAGATACAAAAGTATATTTGATCCAATTCTTAACATCATTATCTGCTCTGTAATCTTTATCAGTCTGAACTTTTATATACAGTTTTATCCTGTTAGGCATTAGCAAAAGGACTCCTTGAAAAATGTATTCCACCTTTTTTTTTTCAGTAAGAATGACAGGAAAATGCCAGGCATTGTGCAAGGGAGTCAAGGCAGAGATTAATCCACGAAGTTCTGCCCTGAAGGAATTAAATTTAGTAGCAAAAACAAACACAAAAATAATTAAGGGTTCTAGTTAAAAATTAGTGGCGGACGCTATCTGTTTATCTCTCTCCTTCCTCAAATCCTGCTAAAATGATAACAAAGAAATAGAGGGGAATTAATCCACAGGGACAAATAAATAAATAGATAAATAATAGAAGAGATGATGGCAAGTGATCAAATTGCTGGAATAAAAAAAGCAGATAGGAGAGAAGTTGCAGATTTCTGAGAACAGAAGTTAGAACCCAAGAGCCAGCTAAGGGGTTACCAGAAGAGGGAGATTTGCCCACAGGTTTTACTAATACATATTATGAGTGGGGGCAGGGGTGAGAATGCTGGACATAACTACTAACCCTACTTTAAATTCATAACCACCAACTACTACTTTGAAATTTTCAGAACTGTTAGGCTTGGATAATAGCTAATCTCATAGCAAATGAATTCCACCTGTTCTAGGCAGACAGGGTAGGGAAACAGATGAGAAAGTTCATTTATTGGTTTCCATGACAGAATGCACCTGGCTCCATTTGTGCCTAAACTATAGTGAACTGATTTGGCTTTCATCTACCAAGTGTCCCATGGTTACAGCAAGCCTAAAAAATGAACAAACAGAATAGCAACAAAAAAAAATGTAGAGGAACACGCTCTCTTGTTAGCATAAAATAATTAGCAAGTACAAATGGGAAGCAAACCAAATGGTGAGTGAGTTCCTGTTGTTTACCTCCTTTCCAATTCTGGACTATAGTTTCCAAAAGCAACAGGAAGGCAGTCTTGCCCCGAGAATTTTCAAACCACATAAACCATTCCAAACTCCCTTTGATATGCTCTAGCTATCCAGAATTTCCCAAGGACTCAGCTCAGCTTGCTTTGCTTCTAGATGTACAGCCGATCTAAACGGAAAGGTACACCCTCCCTCAAGAGCCTGTGGAAGACTCTGACACAGTAAGATAAAGAGCCCATAGTTTTGCTTTGAATTTTCCCTTGTGACTCCAACCATAAAATGTAAGAGAGTTGAGTTATGCAACTAGTACTGGTCAGTGGGTGGGGTTTCCATTCCTTCTTTTTGGATAATTCAATGAGAAACAGACTAAATATTCCTAGCTCTGCCCTCAGTCTGTTTTTGCAAAAGCCAAAAGCTGTCAGGCTGTTTGCAGAGACAAAAGCAATTTGCCAAATGTCTACAGTAAATTTCCCAAGAATGTGGAGGTGATATGAGCACTAAACCCAAAATGAATTTAAAAAACATTTTTTAATTAAGATATTTTTCTGATTACCTGTATGTTGCCAGTAACTTGGGACATTCGCTAAAATATGAAGAAGGTAGAAGCGATGATTGCTTGGTGATTAATTGATAGGATGAATGTGATGATGAAAGGGAGGGTTTGATGAATCTTTAGGCTTCTGGCAGAACAACTTGCTCGGTAATGGAACCATTCAGAAAGAGAACACTCCAAGAGGAACATATTAGTGTGAGTGCTAATAAATTACTTAGGACTTTTGAGCTGTTCAGTGTGGGAAGGGTGTTGGAAGGATTGGGTCCAGTAAGGAGCGGAAGGGGCTGGTTGGAGCTCAGTAGAGAGAAGAGAACTGGAGATACAGATTTGGAAGTCCCCTGCATGTAATGAAAACCATGCAAGTGGATGAGATAGCCCAGGGGCAATAGGAGCAGCAAGTGGAAAGAAATTCACAAAGACTAGGTGTCCAGAGAAGTGGGGTGAAAACTCAATGGGAAATGAGAAAATGAAGCCAGTCAATGTCGATAACATTGTCAAGAAATTTGTGAAAAGGAGGAGCAAAACATAAGTGGTATATATGTGAAACTCATTCAAAAGATAGGATGAGAAATCCTCTCTTCAGTTCCCTTTCATAACACAGAGTACTGAAACAGTTTAGGTAATTCTATGACATCAAACTTCAACTTCTTGTTCATATCCACTTGGAAAAAAAGTACCTTTGTTTAAATCCAACACATTACCTACTACACACCAGCACTCATAAAGCTCAACACTGCTACAGAAAAGCACAAACTCACACCGATGGGTTTCACTTTAACCTCAATGAGTGCTCAGTGCTGCCCAGCAACCCTGCATGCCCTGCTTGATTCACTCTCCCCTTTCTCTCACATGACTATTCCATACCTCCTCATTCCTCAACAAATCTCCAGCCCCTCATCCTTTGCCCTCACTCTCAGCAGGTGGTCTGGCGTCACATTTCACTGAGAAAAGAGAAGCAACTAGAAAAGAATTTCCACAAGCTCCAGACCACATCTCCCTATGGGTGTATACACCCTGCGTTCTCTCTGAACTATCTAGGCTCCTATTCAACTCCCTCCTCTTGAGTTCAAGATCCCCGTTCACTGACCCCAGCACCACCTCCAAGCTTTCCAGACTTTCTTCCATAATCAAGCATCTAAAGGGGTAACACATGCCAGCATAGGGTGCCTCCTGAGCCAGCATCCTTTTTCACAGCTTGGTGCCCGTACTGTGCCAGTTGACACTGTTTCCAATATTACCCATGAATATGGCTCAGACATATTTCTCTAGCTCTATCTTGATTCATTCTCACCTAATTGGTTAATGCTCCAGCAATGTTACACCAGTCAGATTCTCCATCCAAGGTATCTGGTTTCTTTCCTGTGCCTTTACTTGTGCAATGTCCTCCACTTGGAATGATATCCTCTGTGCTGCACTCTCTGAGTCCACCCACCTAAACTTTTCTTTTTGGACTGACTAATACTTCCCCAACTTTAATACCAAGGGTTCGATCATTCACACATTTATCCCACAAATGCTTGCCAAGCTCACATTAGCCATCAGGCATTATGCTAGGTATTGGTGAAACAGTAGAAGCAAAACAGTTTCATTTCCTTTAAGAAAACTTCCACACTCCCCAGACTCGACTTGGTTTTTCTCTGAAGTCCTTTAATATCCTTTGTGTACATTCATCCTTCTTCTCTCTTATGTAACATAATTATCTGTTTATGGTTTGGTTCCATCAGTAAATCTTGAGCTCTTTGAGGCTGAGAACTGTGAGATTTGGCTGGAGTAGAAAAAGATGGTACTAGAACTCAGTGGGAAGACATAGAAAAGTTTTCTAAGAAGAGAATGTGTTTCACTTCCCGTGCCCCTTCTAAGAATACATGGTCCTTGACTTAGGATGGTCCAGCTTTTGATGGTGTGAAAGTGAGATGCATTCAATAGAAACCCTACTTGGAATTTTGGATTTTGATCTTTTCCTGGGCTAGCAACCTGAAGTACGATACACTCTCGTGATGCTGGGGAACAGCAGGGAGCTGCAGCGCCCAGTCAGGCACACAATCAAGAGGGTCAACTACCGATACTCTATGGATACTATGTGATGTATTCATTGTGTTAGGTAATTTTTCTCAACTGTAAGTGTTCTGAGCAAGGGAAGGTAGGCGAGGCTAAGCTATCATATTTACCAGGTTATGTGTATTAACTAAATTTTTTACTTAATGTTGCAATGAGTTTATTGTGAGTAACCTCACTGTAAGTCAAAGAACATCTTTATTTAGCTGTGATGAGAATGACAATGAGACCCAGCTCAGGTCCTGAGAGAAATGATGCCCTGATTGACAATTAATATCTGTCCTAATCTTGACCTGGGCTTCCCCAAAACTGACACAGTAGCCTATTTGCCACACCAGCCCCAGAGCATCATGGAATGGTGAAGAAAGAAAACTACAGTGTTGGTATGGAAAAATAATACAACAATTAATAGATAATAATACAAGAATAAATTGTATTTTGTGTACTCACAACTGTAAACCTCCTTTGGCCCCACCCTGTATTCTTAGCTATACCCTTCAGAGGCTTTCCCTTCTGTTTTCACTTTTGGTTCCCTCAAACTCTGGCATATAAATCATTTCACTCTCTGACAGGCTGGTTGGGCAGGCTGTGCTGCATTCTGGAAGTTTGGCAAGCTCACTGACACAGTTCTTGCAACCTACCAAAGGTGAGAGTTCAGCCTGGTAAAGAGCTAGAGCTTTTGAGTTTGTCAGTGGCCTCATGGGAAACATGATTATGAAGTACCTGACTATTCTTGTCCTAAATATGCCACCTTGTGAAAAATGATGGCAAGAATATTAATCCCAAGAAAGCTTCCCTGGGGTTCCTCATGTTGAATAAACTGGGTTACCTAAAGGCAGGTGGTGACAGGCTTGGAACCTGGAATATTCTGCCGTGTTTTAAAACCTGTCCTAATGGTCTCCCAAATCATGATACTGACTGAGAGGACCTTGTGAAAATGACCAGGACACCTGACACCTGACAGCTAGAAAGGACCTCAAGGGCTTATTTGGCACTGAGCCAGAGTGGTAAGGGAAGGATCTAAAGGAATCTTTTTTTAAAAGTTCTGGAAGATTTCTATTTGATGTTTCCTTAAAAGACACTATGTTGTATGTAGAAGACAGAATTGACTCTCTGGAAAACCCAGCAGAAAATGAGGAAACAAAGCTTGTTGCATGATTTTACTAAGGGCTGATATTAATTTATACATGTTATGCATAGTCTAAGTATAACATCTATAGCACATCAGCTGCAAGAAAAGGGCCAGTTCCCCTGGCCCCCTCACAGATGGCAATCAGGAAACAATTTATTCAATATACTATTACAACTTATCACGTTGGCTTACTACATGTCATTGTTCCCAAGGTAAACCCATAAAAAGTAATGGTTAGCACACACGCAGAAAGATAAATCACTGTGGGAACAGATAGAAAAGAATGTCTAATGTTTTGCTGGGATGTATGTACAGGGATGTAAAAGTATAAACTTACCAGGTGGATATTGGGATGGGATGGGCCTCCATTCCAGACAGAGGAACAACCCTGTGAGTCCTGGGTTCATGACAGAGCGCAGCTTGTTGACAACTCTAAAGCAAAGTGTGTAGGAGGAAGTTATGGGCGGTGGAAGCACAGACCTCCCACAGAAAATTGGAAACCCAGAAGTCATTCCATTCTGTCATAGTGGTTGATAGCTTCTTTTCTCCTATTCCTTTTGCCCAGTGTCCATTCCTCATATGAGCTGTACCCTTAACACCATAATGACAACTTCCTTTAACATTATAATGCCTTAAACATTATAATGACAGCTGCCCAGCAACCATTGTTCTATCTTTTAGTAAAAACAATCCAATTTTCCCTGGAGAACCATTCATTTTCCATTTTCATACCATGAAATTTGAGTGCAGTGGTCAATCTCCTAACTGTGGCGGTAGGCTTGGGACCCAGAGTGAGTCAATCAGAGCATGTTTTCTTGCCACTGTAGTTGGTTTGGGAATGAGCATGTGACTCAGCTGGACTGTTAAGACCTAGTGCTGGGAATTACGCAGCATTTCTGAAGAAAGGAGTACGCCATAAATCACACTATCCTCGTTCCACTGGGGTATGCGAAATTAACGACGGGAGCCTGGAGCTGCTGTTAGTCACGTTTACTACTACTTGGAGAACCAATCTGAGAATGAAACCAATGCTGAGGGTAACAGATCTAAGAAACGGAGAAAGACAAATTGCATATACTTTGAGCACCTGAATCTATGTTTGAAGGCACCTCAGTTCCTTTTTTTCAGTATCATAAAACAATAAGCCTTTTTTTAAAATCCTCACCCAAAGATATGTTTATTGATTTTAAAGAAAGAGGGAAGGAAACATCAATATGAGAGAGAATCATCTATTAGTTGCCTCCCATATGTGCCCTGCCTGGGCATCGAACCCACAATCTAGATATGTGTCCCGACCAGGAATGGAACCCACAACATTTTGGTTCATGGGACAATGCTCCAACCAACTGAACCACCCAGCCAGGGCAACAGTAAATCGTTTTTATAATTAGATACAAGTTACTTGCAAACAAAGTGGCTTCTAAGGCCCTTGCCCTGTCACTTCAGTGACTCACAGTGCTTTGAGGAATTCATAAACTGAATTTGACTCAAGAATCTCTGTCATAGAAATCCTTCAGTGCTCCAAGGGGACAGTTACTCAGATAGGAAATGTTGGACTGCCATGGCTCCAAATACCCTTAACTACTCTGACTCCTCAGCCCTGTTATGTGCTTTTTAGTAAACATTTTCCAGGGACACTGATATGGAAGAAGAACTGCCCAACTCTGAGACTAGAAACTTCAACCTTAAATGGTGAGGTCCTTCATGAGGACTCATTTAGAGCACTGCAGATCTAGGGGTCTTGCTACGTCTACCATGCCCCCTGGTCAACTGAGGTCTAGGCAGTTGTTTAACTTATACATTCTCATTCCCCCGCCTGCCATAAAACATCACTGTTCCTACTGGAACACCTCACCTACTGGCTCATAGCAGTTACCACTCAGGTCTGCTTAACCACTGGATCCAAAGAGGTTCAGAGGATTTGCAACCAGCCAGACCTCAGTCCAAGTTCAGCTTTACCAAATATTTGCCATTTAACTTGGAACAATTACTTAGTTGCTATGAACTTCAATTTTCTCATCTATAAAATAGGGCTAATAATTAATAATCAACTCATAATTGTTGGAATAAAATTATATCGAGCTTGTCATTCAAGTTCACCATAATCTGACCTCCACTGACTTTTCTAATCTTTTCTCCATTATCCTCTCCCCACCTCCATACAAACTCAGTTCTAGCCACATGGACTCAGTCACCATACCCAAATCTGCTTTGCATGGCTCCATTATTGTGGCTTTGAATCTATAGTTCCATCTACCTGAAATGTCCATCTTCAAGATCCAGCTCAAATTTTACCTCTTCTATGGATCCTTCTTTTACCAGGTCAGCTTCTTTTTGGATCTGGAGTATTTCTGTTGGAACACATTCACCATATTTTATTGGATTTTCTGCTTCCTCTCATATCAGGTACCTCCGACTATTTCCTAC
Source organism: Trachops cirrhosus (assembly GCA_028533065.1). Lineage (NCBI taxonomy): Eukaryota > Metazoa > Chordata > Mammalia > Chiroptera > Phyllostomidae > Trachops > Trachops cirrhosus. The sequence continues at coordinate 62,574,024 of CM052543.1, forward strand.
CTAAACCTCTTTGTACCGCACCCCACCTAGTGAGGACACATAGATGGTCCTCAACGAATGCCTGCTAATACTGTATCTTCTTCCCAATCATCTGTTATTGGGTAACAATGAAGTTGCAATAAGTAAATTTAAAAAAGAGAACTTGCCTCCCCAGCTCTCTAACTCCCACAAAGGTCTGTGGAACTGAAATCCCTCCTTCTGCTTTTGAATTTGAAATTAGAAACATATGGTGATTTGGAAGCCAGCCATTTTTTCTTCATTTTTCTCCTCTCTCTTTCTAAAGAAACCTTTAAAACCTCACTAAATATGTCAAGAAACAGCAATAAAAATGTCAAGAAATTATAATATTGCTTATTGCAAAACACACATACACCCCCATTGCTGGCATGTTTATAAAGTTCCAAGTTGAAAAAAATAAGTGCTAATTTTAGATTTTGTTTTTCTTTCCTTTAAGTCATAATAAAAAAAATATAAACATCAACTAAAACCTCAGTGCCTAAAACCTCTTAGTCATACCCACCAGGGCACTTTCGAAAACCAATTTCAAGAGAAAGGATTCTAATTCTTAGCTCATTGAACCAAGAATCCTGCTGCCTCAGTGAATAGAATGAATTGAAAGCACCACCCATAAAATCCTGTGGTCTAGTCTTGGATGGGGAAGTAAAAAATGGGAGCTATGTCTTGTGTGTTGTTTTCTGACACATCTCCCACCTCGTTGAAACCCTGGAGTGCTTAAATCTTCTGAGATTGTAATCCAGAGAATGAGCAACCTCATTTCTCACTGACAGCAATGCCAATCTTTTGACATCCCAATAATCATCACAGCAATCAGTGGTGAATCATGCATTGAAGTTTTGACTTCACTTGGGAAATCACCAACTGGTACAGATAGTCCTTTTTAACAAAGCTCTGACTTTCTGAACACTCTGGTGATAACAACTCAGTTCTCACTGCAATGGTGGAAGGCACAGTGGAGGAGGGAGAGTATTTCTCAACCTACATACCTACCATCTTGCTTTCTCCAGGGGGAATTCTCAATTCCTGGGCTCTAGACATCTCCAAAGACTCCCATCTTAGCAGGCTGACATCTCCAGGCCCTTAGCCTTTTTCTTCTCTCTTCCCTGCCTCCTTATAAGCATCAGTAAGTGTTTTGAAGCCAAGGCAAACAGAGTCTTTCAAAAGATGTCTGTGTGTCATGTGATCATTGGTCCTTTACTGGGACAAGTTTTATTGTTGTTTGTTTTGTTTTGTTTTTTTAACTGTAATCCCTGAGACTTCAGTGATAAGAGACCTCCATTGCTCAAGCCAAACCATTATTCAAGAACTGGTCAAATTATAGATTTTTGTGAGACCTTCCTCAGTGACCTCAGTCCTCTGAGAGTCTTTTCTCCTCTCAGCCTTTAGAAAGCTTATTGATTATACCTTTCCTTGTTACTCACTATGAGCTTCTTTACTTGTCATGTGGGTACGATTTCCCTTCCCAAAATGGTAGTGTCCTGTCTTATTTTAGTGTGGGGTTCAAGGGAACCCTGGAGCCAGAAAATCTGGGTTCCAATGTGGCTTTGCCACTTCCTAGGCATGGCATCGGGCAAGTCACATCGCCTTCTGTGTCTCACTTTCCTTAGTTTTAAAATGAGAATAAAAATAGTTTCTATGTCATGAAAGTACCATGAGTATTTCAGGAGTAAATAATGTAAAATGCTTGAAACAAGCCTGGGAAATAGTAAACACTAAATAATGTTACATATTAATTTCCTCAGTACCTCTTATAGCAGTGTATACCACAATCAACTCATCCATCTAACAAATAACTGTTGTGCACCTGCTATGTTTCAGGAATTTTTTTAGGTGCGAGTAATGTAGGATTTGAACAAAATTAATAAGGTTGCCTTTCATGGAATTTACTATCTAAAGAATGAAACAAATGATAAACAAGCAAATAACATAGCATAACATAACCAAATATAAAGGACTGGGTATATGACTTTAGGTAATGATGTGGGTTTTGAGGAAGAATAAGCAGGATGGGGATAGAGTGTGATGGGGGAGTGTTGTGGGCCAGAGGGTAAGGGCTAATCTTAAATGATCAATAGCACTTAGTTACAGATCTAGAGAAAGAGGCTTGCTGACCACCCATTGGAAAGCTCAAAGCCATGCATGGCAAGTCCATTTTTCAAGGTAAAATTAGGAAGAGGACTGTGAAGAATGAAGCAAAAAGCTAAAGTTGGCTAAATCTGCCTAGATGTCTTAGGCAGCACATCTCCTGACTTGGTTTTACCTATTCCTTCTCTAACTTTACTCCTTAGAGGATGTTTGCTAATCATAGGTGCCCAAAAATGCACAGTGAAATTTAATCAGTGATTTAGTCTTCAGAATTTTTCTCTCATTTCCCCATCAAAATTTACCAGTTCTAAGTTCCCTTCTCTGAGGCTCCTAAAATATTCCAGTGATGTTTTCTAGTGGTGCTTGTACGTAAAGGGTGGGGGGAACTCTGTTATTCGCAGGTTGTATTTCTGCTTTTAAAGATGGTTTTCTGCAGCCCTGGCTGGTGTGGCTCAGTTGGTCGAAGCATTGTCTCATGCACCAAAAGGTTGTGTGTTCAATCCCCAATCAGGGCATGTTTGGAAGGCAACCAATAGATGTTTTCTCTTTCTCTTTTTCTCCCTTCTTTCTTTCTTCCCTCCTTCCTTTCTTCTCTCTCTAAAAGCAATGAAAAATGTCTTTGAGTGAAGATAAAAAAACAAAGATTTTCTGAAAATATGGTCTCAACTCATTTGTTTTGTCTAATAATAGCAATGTTATGGTAGCAAAACCTGAGAAAGATAACTTAGGTGCAGGTAAGACCTTGTGATACCTGCAAAATCTCACAATGTAGGCTGCCATCTGGTTCTAGGAAGTGTATTTTTGTGCTTAATTTTGATTCCAGAATCACATAAACCTGGCTACAAGTCTTGGCTCTGACAATTCTTGCTATGTGATTTTCAGAAACAACCTTTTCTCAGCTTCCTCATCGGTAAAATGGAGATACTAACACTGCTTCCTATCTTGGGTTTTTAATAAGGATTAAAATAGCTAAATCAAGTAGAGTATTTTGGTATAATATCTGGTATATTTCAATTGCATAATCATGTCTTCCAAAAATCAGCTTATACAAACACAAAGTCTCTTTGTTTGACCTAAAGAGGGATTAATTTACACAGCTGCTCTTTAGAATGGAGCTTCTGATAACAAGTGGGAATATCAAGTGGGTTCCTTTCCTAACCTACCCCCCTGCAGGAAACGGCTCCTTTAGGTTGGGCACATTGTAATTGTAGTAAATTTGTATAAGCTTATTCATAACATATTGTATTTTGTTTGGTGGTTTTAACATATTCAAAAGAAAAGAGCCTGGCCCATCAAAGGATCCAGGTTACCAATTAGAGGACACATTCCCTAATTGAGAGAATTTGAGTGAGTAGCTTAGGAGAAAAACAACACTGAATGTTCCTTGCCTCCAGTAAAGAACAGGGTCAACATTGTACAAGAGATGGCAGCAAGAGTTCAAGGTAGCTTTGGAAAGAAAGTAGGAAAAGTTCGCGTTTTTGGTAACATGGTATGGATGGAGTGGGGCAAGAAAGCTTCTTTCTCTGAAGGGTATAAGGGAATGGACTAAAGTACATATGACTAGTCCTGGAAAAGGCTCATAACTGATGAATGAGAACTTACACTGCCATTCTCTACATAAAAGGAAACCAGAGTTTGCAGTAGCTGAGTGATGATCTAGGTATTTCACTTATACTGAGATGGTTGCATTTCCTTTGACAGGGCCTCCTCCCGTACCAGTACGGGAGAGCACCATTCACAGAGAGATGAATGGAACCCGTGGAGCATAATTCACTGTGTTCTATGTGCATGGAGTTACTAACGTTGTGCAAGGAGCTTGTCTTTAAGCTCTTGCTCAAATTATTTTATTTCTATTGCTCATAAGAATCAGCCTCATGCAGTATTGCTTTATTAGGTAAATGATATTTGCTAGCCCATGAAATGAATCATGCTTCTCAAAGTATGATTTCTGGGCCACCTGCTTCAGAAATCATCAAGAATGTGTTTTTAATACAGATTTCTAGGTTCCCCTCGGATCTTCTGATTCTGTGCCGACAGAGCTCAATAGTCTGATTTTCATGAGCACACCAGCTTACTATAAGACACATTAGAGTGTGATGGCCAAAGAATAAAGTTGTTAACATCAGAAACGGTAGAGTGAATTCAAAACAAAACAAAAACCATGATTAAGAGAATTTTGTAGAATTACTCCTTCTCTTGTGAACTTTAAAAATATTCTTATCATACATTTTTCCCAGGTCAACTCCTATAACTAGTGTTTAGTCACTATTGGATTTAGATAAAGTATTTTTTTAGATGCATCCTTCTGTGTCCTAGAACCTGGAGTAGCCTACCATGCAAGGATTGAAGAGAGCCACTTAAATGATGAGGCTCCACCGTAAGGGTGGGAATTTAGATGCTTAGCCACAGTCTGACACAGAGTAAAGAGAAAAGACTTTCCATTTCTTAAGTAGGAAATAAATAAATGAAAGAAAAAACAAAATGAACAAACAAATAAGAACAAAACCTTTTTTAAAAGCAGTTGCTGAATGTTTTGCGAAGGCCATACTAGACCGCCCTGAGTCTCTGCACTGTTGGTTCAAAGGCATGAGTGCGAGTTCTCCACTCCCTCTCTAGTGAAGGAGGATACTTCAGACCTTCCTGACTTTGTATGTGTGGTGGACCCTGTGATACATCACCCAGAGTTTCCTTTCTTAAGCAATGACTACCTTATTCTCCCAGCTGCCGAGAGTGTGGCTGGCTAAGAGCCCCAACATCCTTTGTGGGGATCATCTCTGCTCAAGAGAACTACTTGGCTAGAAGTCATGCCCCTTTCCAGACCAGCTCACGTCCAATGACTGTTCCAAGTCAGAATATAAAGGCTCAGCCTCCCTAACCCAACTTGGGACACATCGGAAGGGTCATTCCAATCCAGAACTACCCTTAAGGTTAGCTGAGGCCTCCAATGAGACTGAATCACAGGTCAACTTATTCCTCTTTTAATTCTTTCTTCTCTTCCCTTACACAGGTACGGTACTCCCCAATAAACCTCCTGCAGGCTCAGCTCCATCTCAGAATTTATTTCTTGGGAAATAGACTCATGTCTCCTCTTTCGTGTAGTCAGAGAAAGATTAGGTCAAAGATAAGGGGATAAAATAGTATATATATATTCATATCTGACTCTAATCCTGAAAGTAAATAAGTGTGTTCCTGTTGACCCATGGAAGTTCTAATATTAGGAAAGTTCAACTGAAATTTAATTTTCTTTCTTTTTTTAAATTTAATCTTTATTGTATTTTTTCCATTACCATTTAGTCCCTTATATCAAAGTATCCGAATGATACCATCTGTCACTGAAAACCTTATGTGAAAAAGATTTGCCCCAGAAATTTTGCCCTGCCACCCCAATCACCATGCCTATTTCCCAGAAAAACAATCTGAGGTACTTGTTAGACCTACTTAATTGAGTGAGAGTGGTAGGACTTCTTTTTATCAGAATAAAAAACTTAGTTCCCATTGTTTGCTTGCTTGCATGCTTGATTCATAGATTCATTCATTTATACAACAAATGTGTTTTGGATGCCTACCATGTGACAAACACTGGGACTAAAATCTTTGGTCTCTTGAAGTCTAATTTCTAGATAGGAGAAGACAAAAAAATACATACAAATTAATAAGATCATTCAGGTTACTGATAAATGCTATGAAGATAATAAAGGAGGATAATATGACAGAAAATTACTTTGAGCAAAGGTATGCTATAGTGAGAAGTACTTCAGATATATTCATCAATAAAGCCTCCATCAATAAAGGAGGCAGTATTTAAGTAAAGGGCAATATTTTAATAAAGTTCCACGTGGGAAGACTGAGTAGAAGCGATAAACAATAAGAAGTGCAAAGACCCTGAGATGGGACCAAAATTGAAGTTCAAAAACAACAACAACAACAAAAAACTGTGTGCCTAGAATATGGCAAGAATGAAGAATCAGGTGAGATCAGTGGAGAGGACAAAGTGATATATTGTAAGTCACGGTATGAATTCTAGATTTGATATGAAGGACAGTAAGAGACTACTAGAAGGACTTAAACAGAGGAGTGACTTGATTTGATTTACATTTCAAAAAGATAACCAGCTTCCAATAGAAAGATGTATAACAAGTGAGCAAAGAAGAATCAGAGAAATCAAGGAGGAGGAAATTCTAGGAGCCTGGTGTGAAATGATGATGCTTGGACAATGGCAATTCCTGCAGAGATAAAGACAAGTGGGTGGGTTCAGGTTGATTTCAGAGATACAGCAGACAGAAGCTGCCAGTAGTTTGGATATGGGTGTGGGAGAGGGAATAAAAAACCTTCATGACTCCTAGGTTTTCTGCCTGAGCAATTGGATGGGTTCCAGTGCCATTTTCTGGGATGGGAAGACTGCATTTGAGTCTTATAAATGATGAATGTGTTTTGCCTTGAGCAGCCACTGTCTTTTCCTGACAGAAGGACTGACAGAGACACTGCTGGATTTTTCATCCTTCTAACAGCCTCACCTGCTACCTCTAGGGCATTGTATGTACCATGGAGAGCCAATCTGCACTCTTGCCAGAATCGCTCTCGAAATTTGTTATGCTTCAGTGTTCCAGGATGCTTTATTATAAATGAGTAGCTAAAGGAAAAGTGCAATTAGGGACAGGGGTAGTGGGGCATGCAAAGTTGGCACCACTGTGAGCTCAGCATCCCTGCACAGGTGCCCGTTCTTTGTAACACCGGCATTACTGTTCAACCACCAAGATGATCTCTCCATTGGAAATAACCACTCCTCCTGACAGGTAGAGGGACAGGAAGACCAACCAGTGTGACAGTTTCAAGATGCCAAACTTGGTACTACTTATTCCAATCATGGACCCATCTTTTCTCAGGCACCAATAAAGGAACAGATGATTGATTGGTTCAATCAGATTCAAATGTTTCTTCTAAGGACAGTATGGGAAAGAATTTATTTTAGTTGGGAACTTGTTAGACTGATTGCCTAATAGGCACTTTCAGAGTCCCCTGTATTTATTTAACATTAAGGCATTTTATCACATGGAATTTTTTACCGTAACTGTAGAAAGATTTTTAGATTTTGTGACTTTTTTTGTTCTTAGGTGTACTTTTTCTCTCAGCTGCAGTTATTGGGAATATCTTCTTTATTCCTCTATTGCCCCTTCACAAGTTGTGTTGCACTGGGTCTGGTTAGGTTCTCTCTTTTTCTTGTTTCAGCCAGTAAATAAAGCTGGGCGACAGACATCTCATGGGCTAACTTCACTACTGGTTTCATTATCCTTTGCTACATTTATTTGCTCTTTTAGTCACTTTCTCATTATTTTGCTTTTATATGTGCATCCTTGGGAAATGCTTGAACATAGCAGAGTTTATATCATGTATACATTTATATTTATGTGTGCATTTATATAGCTACAGTCAAGAACCCATTTTTCTCATGGGGCAAAGGTGGAATAGCAGAGAGCAATGGGGGAAAATTGGGGCAACCATAATACAACAATAAAAAAATAAAAAATAAAAATTGCAAAATATTAAAAAAAGTGAAAGGATTGTTGAATAACCAACCAAACAAACAAAAAGAACTCCTTTTCTCTTTGGACCCCTAAAAAGTGTCTTTTGGGGCAGAAGGTCTTTCCAATATAAAGTCACAATTCTCAAGCTGGGATATGCGGCAGTGTTTGCGGGAAAAAATGTAAAGCTTTATTTAAAAAGGCATATTTTCTGGCATACAAATTTTAATTGGTGATTTTGAGGTTATTTTGAATTAAAATATATACTAAAATGAAAGATTTTCAAGAATTATAAATATTAAATACTAAGTTTTCATATTAACTTTTATGAAAAATAAGTACCATTTCCCCCACACTTCAAGTTGCCTCTTCCTTATATACTTTTAATCACAATAAAGTAGAAGTCTCATGATCTCGAGAGATACAGACTAACTCTGCCCTTTAACAAAGGCAGAGTTTCCTTGGAAGTTGAAGTGGTCTGGATTACTAAACTGATATAGTTCCCTTGCTTTTGAAAAGCATTTGCCACAACCAGTAGGCAAACACAACGGGTAGGACTAGACAATGGTTTTAAAGAACAGAGAGGTTTTGATCCTTGTTTGAACTTTTTATGAGGTAGAAGGGGTCATCTTAGATGACATGCAGCCATAACTTGCCATAACTCTAAAAGAAGCACAAATCAGAAAACAAAGATAATCTCTAAAATAAGAAGGATTTCAACACACATTGGCAGAAATTATTTATTCTTTTTATGTAGCTACCCAAAAGAGAGGTTATCTTAGTTTGGGTCCCTTCAAAAGGCATCTCTAGCGTAGGCATTTGTATGCCTGCAGCTCCTTTTAAAGGAGATCCTGGGAAACATGTAAGAGAGTGGGAGAGTTAGGCAGTGAAGATAGAGAAGGCAATAAATGGTGTGCTAATGAGCAAGTTCCCACCAGGGAATCTGGCTTTCAAATCCTCTGGGGTTCTCTGGAGAACTGTGTGTTAATTTGGTCCTGCAAAAGCAAATTTCATGATAAAATGAGATGTGTAAGAGATTTAGTGGACAACAGGTCTGTGAGGGAGAAGGGACGGAGCTGGAGGAGTCAGGGAGAGCTGTTGAACCACAATGGAGATCTCTTCCCAGTGAAGGACAGAGAGAAAGAAGGAGAGTTAAGGAGGATGAGCCTCAGACTACAGTGGGGTTCTAAGAAAATTACAGCCAGCCAGTAGGAAGTCTGGGGCTGAAGCTGACCATCAGAGGAGGTCCCGGTCTCTCAGAAACCAGCCTGGCTTGGTATCACTGCTACTTTCAGTCATTGGCTTAGGGCTAATGTGTGTGACTTGTGACTTCAGCAAGAGTACAGTCTTTTCCCTCACAGACATTTTCCCCAACAAATCTCTTACAAGTTTCTTTCATCTTGTTGACGCCTGCTTCTTAAAGGTCTTAAGTGAACAGAGTGGTACCAAGAGTTGCCCAAGGAAAAAAGGCAGTAAAATGGGGATTTGGGACTAACACGCTCATTACTCACCAGGCAAAGGGGATGCCATCCTGAGTGGTAGGCGGGGCATGAATAGTTCCTGGCACAAGGTGGCTGCTAACGATGTCACCAGTGGCGACATGGGAGAATAACCTGGTATGGTGACATGGGAGAATGACCTGGGAGGAGAGATTACCATTGTAGTTGCAATGATTTAGGTGTTTGAAAGATCTGGGGGAAAATTTCTGCAAAGACAGCAGAGTTGACTGGTTACTACTAAATTGTAATGATACCCTACAGAAGGAAAATGAAAATCTGAAGGTCATTAACAAGTAGCTAAAGGCTAAATGTTGGAGCCAGCAGGCCTCTTTGAGAGCTTATGAAGAAGCACTCCTCCCCTGCAGTGGAAAAGTAGACATGGCTTAGCAGCAGACTGAAGATCTAATAGAGTCACAGAGCTCAGACAACACCTGTATGCTTAGTCAAGGTGGCTCTGTTATTTTAAGGTGAGGGCCCTCGTCGGAAGAACTGGAAACTGAAACATGGAAAAGGGATATTTGGAGAATTGCTCCTGAGGATATTGGTTCTGCAGAGCCCTCTAAACCCTCAGAATCTGCAGAGATGGTTCATTCTTCCCAAGCAAGAGCTAGATTTCTAGAAGATGCTGCAAAGGCTTCTTGCCTGCAAGGCAACAAGTATTCCCCCCAAGAACTGCCCCTGTCTCCTAGCCTGGTTGTCATACTGATGACTAGGGTTAAATCCCAACACAGCTCAACTAGGAATGTGCTGAGCCCCATAAGCCTGGATGGAACTTCTCTACCCAAGAAGTTTCCTACATTAGCTAACATGTAACTGACAGGAGCAAATGCAGTACCTCTAGGGCAAACTTTTGAGAGTAGTTGGTCAAAAGGGATAGAATGTAAGGCTGGAGAAACATGAATTTATTGGCCTGGGTACACTCTCTTGGGACTTGGGATTTAACACTTGGCAAGGACCACAGAGGAGGGGACAAACTTGCTGCTATGGTGGCTCTTAGAAGCTTAGAAGAAATGATGACCAATGCTGAGTGAAGTAGATTTTCCCTGGCAGAGAGTAGAAGAAGGAATAAAGAGGCTGAGAGAAGTGAGAATGTTGGTCTGGATATAGTATATGAAGCTAGAAAACCTACCCGGTATTTATGCTTCACAGGAGGGCCCAGTGGCCACAGCTTCCACCCAGGCCATGAGGAATGCACAGATGAGGGGCACCAGCACCACTGAGAAGTCAATGGTTCTGTCTGCTGCAGGCCAGGGCAGATGGCAAGAGAGGCAGTCACAGAACTTTAACAGCCATGGGAATGATGTGGTCCCAAAATAATAAGGGTCAGGCGGCAGCAGGTAGCCCCGAGAATATAGGAGGCCACATTTACCATAATGACAAGCACAGTGTTTGAGACACAGGAGTTGTGGCTGGCGCTAATTAAAAGAGCTCAGCATTTCTATGGGCAAAATAGATGGGCAGCCAACAGAGACATTTCTAAACATCTACGACCAAAAAGAAAGAAGGAAAGAAATACAGAAAGCAGGGGACTGACTGAGGGTGTTCACCCCAATAAATCGTCATGGTCCTAGAGCTGAGCCCATCTTCAGATCAGAAGCTCATTAACTGAAGAGGAACCCAGGTGCCCAGGAGGCCGTACCCTATGATACCATGACAAATATGAATGATGGTACACTGAGTAAATAGAAAATACCCAGACATTTTGAGGACCATCAGGCACAGAGTCTGGGTTAACATCTGTAGCTGGAGATCCAAAGGGCATCATAGCCCCTCTGTTAGGGAGGAGGCTTATGGGAGCCAGGTAATATGGAGTCTTGGCTAAAATACGGCTCCTGGTGGACTCGGAAACTCAGAGACCCACCAGGTGGTCATTTTCCCAGGCCTGGAGTGTATAACTGAAACTGATATATTTGGCTGTTGGAATAACCTCTACTGGGTCTTTGGGTTTTAAGGTAAGAGCTATTACAGAGGATACATGTGAAGCTGCCCCTGCCCCTGACCAACATAGTAAATCAAATGCAATAATGCATTCCTGGAAACATGTTAGAGGTTAGTGCCACCACTAAAAACCTATGGGATGCAGGGGTGGTGGCAGTCTTATCTCTGTTTAGTACACTAGTCTAGCTCCTGCAGAAACCAGATGGATTTGAGAGTGAGTGACTTCATTAGCATAACCAATTCACTGAAGGCATAACCACATAGTAGCCCCAACTGCAGCTGCTATGCCAGACATGTACTGTACTTAGAGCAGATTAGTAAGCTTTCAAATCCATGGTATGTTAGATAGATTTGACAGATGTGTTATTTTCCATTCCAATTAGAAAAGAGGATTTGAAAGACTTTGCATTCATGCAGGACAGACAACAATATTCATAAGTTCTGTTGGATCATCTGACTGAAGTGGCAGGATTTTGCTTCAGGGCTATGTTAACCCTTCCATCCTCTGTCATGACATATGCATAAGAGATCAGTATGATGTGAACATTCATCCCGTAGATCATCACTGATATGAGATATCAATGACCTCATATTATTCAGACAGAATGGGCAAAAGGTGACTAATTTGCTTATCAGACACATAAGCTGCAGAGAATGGGAGATAAACCTTATAAAAGTTCTGAAAAACTGTTCTTCAGTGAGGTTTTTAGGGGTCCAGGGGCTAGGCATATAAACTCCAAAGTAAAGGGCAAAGAAATGCATCTTCTGTCCTTGACCACAAAGAAGGCAGCATAGAACCTCTGAGATCTCTTTGACATCTGGAGGCATCACATTTCATACCGGCTTACTGCTCCAACCTGCGTACTGAGACGACAAGCTCTGAATGGAGCCAAGGGTAGGAAGGGACTCTGCAGCAGGCTCTGACTGTAGCAAGCAGCCCTGCCACTTCAGCCATATGGTCAAGCAGATGCTATGGTGTTGGGGTTGTCTATGGTGGGAAAAGACCTAGTATGGAGCTTATGTCAGCCTAAGGGCAAGAATCACAAAAGAGGCTCCTGGGAGTCTGGAGCAAGGCCATGCCATCTGCAGCAGAGAATTACATGCTTTTTTGAGAAGCAGCATCTGGAATATTGTCCTGGTAAAGGCAGAATGTTTAACCGTGAAGCACCAAGTAACCATGCCAGTGGAACTGTTCATTATAGGCTGAGGTCTGTTGGACCCACCAAATCATGACATAAGTTGGGCTTAGCAGTAGCCCATTGAAAGATGGAAGTGGTACATTCAGGACTGAACCTGAACAAGATCAGTGGACATGAGTAGCTGCATGAGTGCATAGCTCAGATTTGTATGTTGCCCACCTCAGTTGCATGAGCTCACACCCATGGCCATATGGGGCAGAGGTGATCCATACTGGCTGATGAAGGAGAGAAATCCCAAGTTTAATTTATGGAATGATCAGCTTGGTGCATGGGTGCAAGCCCAAAGTGGATGGCAGCTACATGACAGACACATCTGGGGAGGGGTGCTTGAAAGACAGTGAAGAGAGGCTTATCTTCTCAATGTGTGGAGCTGTGAGTAATGCATCTGGTCTTCCACTTTGTAGAAAAGGAGAAGTAGCCCAAGGTGAGAACATGTGTAGAATTTTAGGCAGCAATGACCTTGCCGTTTGGTCAGGGGCCCGGAATGAAAAGGACTGGAGGATTGGAGACAGGGAGGTCTGGATAGATACAGAGGGCATGGAGCATGAAGATGTTTTTTCACATATTAACATCTGCTAGAAAGCATCTACCATGGAAGATGTGCTGAACAACCAAGCAGTAAAAATGAACAAGCAGATAGAAAGCAACCAAGTAGACTCAGCTAGTTGACATCAGCCAGCTTTTGTCATTAGTAACTCCAGCATTGGCACTTTGCACACATGAACAGATGGGCCCAATTACATGGATATTCAGTCACCAAGACTACTAGCCGCTGCTACCTTGGGATTTGCAACCTGCAGGCAATAGTGAGCACTGGCCCCTGATACAACCCTATTGCTTGAGGAGACCACCTTGGGGTCAAGATAACTACTGTGATTCTTCCTCATAGGGATGAATACATTTCCTGGGTGTGGGTTTGTCTTTCTGGCCCTCAGAGTCTCAGCTAGCACCACTAACCAGGGCTTATGGGATACCTGAACCACAGACATGGACACCCACACAGCAGAACATCGATCAGAGGCCTCCACCACAGCAAAGGAGATGCACTTCGCTTTACAGGACACCTACATTAGTACCAGTTTCAATGAAAGAAACCTGAAGAGGATTTTACTTGTATGAAAAAAGTGAAAAATGAAAATAGCATTCAGCACTTCTTTTTTTCAGCCAGCATTACAGAGGCAGAGCACAGCTTGAGCAGCAGGAGTGCTACCAGCAAGCTCCTTCCCTGGAACCACACTCAGCATCTCAGCATCATCTGCCACAGCTTTGAATGGTGTCTGCAAGCATCCGGGCTCCATCTCCATTTATTTTGTGCATCTGGTAGCAGGACATGTCCTAAGGAATCAGAAAAGTCTAAGAGAGCTCCTAAGGTGTTACCCTTAGAGTAAAATTGGATGTAATTAAGTGTATTTGGTGGGTTATTTGGAGGTCTGGAAAAGATCAAAAATTTTTCCATATAAATTAATGGTAATTGCTTCATTGCTTTATACTATTTCAGCTTGCAAAAATTTTCACTGGAACACTCTATTTTCAGATAGCAGAGGAAACCTGTATACTTGATATATCCACTCTGTCCAGTTTCCTAATTCCTAATTCAGGACCCACTTTGAATGTGAGTTGGTAATTCCTGACTCTCAAATCCTGGGTAGGTTTTCCCCCACGGGGCTTTGAGTGATAGTCTTCCATTATCACAACATACTGAAACTGCCTGTTCGATTTTATGTTTCAATCTGCATCTCTCACTCTCTCAGGGACCATGATCACACTTAAATGTCACTCCCTCCCCACCTGCCCAGGAACCAAAAATCTTTGAGGGCAGGATACATGTTTTAGTCATCCATGCATCCCCATCATGTAGCACACAGCCTGGTATACAGGAGATGCTTAAAAATATCTGATGATTTGAAAAATAAATGGAACAATGACAGGAGGGAGAAGACATCCACTTCAGTGATTCATAAGGGAGAACTCACTTCTTGATAGAGACCACCCAAAAGGAAAACATCCTTTGAGAACACAAAAAGCCCTCCTCCAGAATAGCTTCTTATTCCCCCTTTCCACACCTCTTTCTGCAACTATGTCAGACAGAGATCAAAGTATTCCTCTAAAGCAGCCAGTATATAAAACTCACAGCTATCCTACAAGAAGAATGTTTTAAATCTTTAAAAATTCTAACCATGTAAGCTTTTCCTGTCCAACACTAAGAATTAGAGGAGGAAATAACCTGTAGTGTGGGAGATGAAAGATTTGGATTCTATCCCAACATAGTCTCCATTATAGCTTGTTTCTATCACCTTTTAATTTTTAATTCTTGGAAGATCACCTCCACCTGCCATCATGTTGGCATGCTTTTGAAGATTAAGTGTAATTAGGGAGATAGGATAGCATAGTAACGGTGTCTATATCTGGAATCAGAGATTTGGATTAGAAACAAACACGGCTTCGTTGTTTGTTATCTGACAGCAGGCACTGAGATGCTGGAGTAGAAGACCAAACCCAGTTCATCTCTAATGATACTTCCCACTACCACTCATACCCTGTGAAGCTTATCATCTTTTATGCTGACTTTGCTCCATGGATTTTACATTCATAAATGTCTCTGGACTGGCTCTGAAACAGCCCTTTTATTATTGATACATTTCCATGGTTAACAGCAGTCCATGGGAGGATATCCACGATCAACCTTGACTTTTAATGACAGAAATGGAGGTTTTGCAAACAAAGGACAAAAGGGGGAATTTTTAGGATACTGTAAAATTATTTGTAGTCAGAGGACCTGAATTTGGATCTTGATTGTGTCACCTTAGGCAAGTTTCTGAGCCTAAATTTCTACATCTACAAAATTTTGATAATAAAAATAACTACCTTATGAGGTTGTAAACATGCTCAGATAATAAAGGTGAAAGGTGATTTGTAAAATCTAAAGTACACAAGAATCTAGCTCTGATTTGTGATGATATATTTTGTGTTGTATATTACATGCTGAAAAGCTATGGAAAGGATTATTGGAATGTTTTTGTTATTTAGGAAATGTAATCGTTTTGTGAGATGAACAGGAAAGGCAGGTGAGTCCAGAACTGGTTAAGACCAAGTATACTCAGAGAAAGTGTCTCCAATTACTTAGTAAGAAGGCCTTCAAATGATGAAAATGATAGAGTTAATGGGAAGAACTCACCAGATGCCCTTAAAGTGCAAATGGACATACATTTTTAAAAGAAGTCTGTAAGAAAAAAAAAACTGGGGAAAAATCTGTTTAATTTTATCAGAAATCTCTGCAAAGTGGATAGATTAAATAAACAAGAGTTACATGTTTTTTGGTGGCCATCAATGTGGTATTTGTTGTTGATACAATAACATAGTAAATTAATATGGTTTATTTGTCTAAAAAGGAACAGCTTATCTTTTGTTTGGAGCATAGAAGCAAGCTGAGTCCTGATCTGTGTTATTTCAGTGTCTAGTTGATTTGTACTTGAGGTTTCCGGAGCAAAGCTTTGCTACTAAATACCTGACAGAATCCCACTCTGAGGGTTAGTGATCAAAAGGTGGAGTAAAATCTCCAGTTTGGTAGTTCAGAAGGTTAACCCAGAATTAGCTCTCAAGAAATAAAATTCAGTTCAAGAAACATTTATTAACACCATTTATATGCCAGGCACTCTTATAAGTTCTGAGAGTATAAAAACAAACAAGAATATGCTCCTGATTTTGCTCATACAACTTTCTTCTACCCCTCTGGCCCTCCCTTCTATTAGTCAGTTTTGCAGTCTGCCATTCTTGCTTCATGGACAGATGCCAGAGCTGAGACAGAGAGAGGAAGATGTTAGCTTTTGAATTTTAGAAAATGAGACTTCAGAGGAATGAAAGACCTTGGGGTCAACAACAGAAAAGTGCACACTGGAGGGAACTCCCTCCATCCCTCACCTGTCTTTTTGGTTCCTCTGCCTGTTAATGTCCTGTGAAGGCTACACTGACATCCAGAACACTGCTAGTTGATGCCATCTGTGTCCTGAGACTCTGCTCTGCTCTCTCCCTATTGACCCATTCCTATGGAGCCCCATTTTTCAACATCTCAGCACACAACTGAAAGTGTGAGTTGGGAGCTGACACTCAACATCTAGGGGAATGGCGATCATATAGAAAATGTGGTGAGGCTGCTGTTTCTCCAGTACTTAAGGGGTAGACAGCCCCTCCCCATACACACATAAGCAAAAACCACCACACATATGTCTGCCCTCACTTTAAGCTGCACACACGATTGCCCAGCTAGAGGACCAGGGACTGTATTTTTACAGATTTCCTTATAGCTTGATAAATCCCTGTGTTTAGGATGCGAAGAGAAGTCATACCACTTGGGGTTTAAATGTGGACTTGGAACATCGGGCACATACTCTTTCACCCACCTTTCTCTTTCACAGGCTGTAACACCAAACTAATTCAGCAAGACCCGGCCCCAGCCCTTTGAGTAGAACAACACCTGAGGATGGCCAAACAGCAAGAAGGAAGAAATCTGGGTCTTTGAGGACAGCATGGCACATGGCATCCCCTCCAACTGCACTGTGTACTGCTGTACTGTTACATTCTCATTAATTTAAGCCACTGTAATTTTTGACTTTTTTTTTATTAGAAACCTAGTTTTTACACTAAAACAGAAAGAAAAGCCCACTTCATCTGTACTGGGTAGGAATGAATGGGACCTCTCTTCTAGAGGCACTGAGAGTTTATCAGAGGAAAAGACACAGGGGACAGGAGAGTCATTTCTCATAGCTGAAAAGCGAGATGACAGATGACATAGCTCAGATCCAGAGAGTACAGGCCTGGGTAGGGCTGGGTTCTGGGAGACCCAGCATCTCTACTCTCATGCACAGTTCTGGGCAAACACTGACAAACTCATGCTGCTTGGGCTTTCTTTTTAGTATTCTTTATTTCCTTTTATTTCATTACCAGTCTTTTTTTCAGGCAAAAGACAGTATAATTAATTCATTATGACTGCAATCTAGGCATGCTCCATGACCGCACAAGGTTATATGATTACACACGCATGTTCTCAAACAATTTCAGACACAGAGTTCAGCCCATTTTTGCTCCACTTCACCCACAGAAGGTAATCGAGTTTCCATGTCCTTGTGAAGAAAAATAACAGCTTTGTAAAGTGCTGAAAATTTTACCATCCACAACTGGATCTCAAAACTGAATATTGTTGTTGGCAGAGCATGAGAACATACTCAGTCACAAGAAAATGAAGCATTTCTTACGTGAAAATGTGTCACACTCTTAATCTGCCTGTTCACTCTCTCCCCCACCCCAGCATTGAATAGTATGTGATGATACATTTGGCTGATGGTTATATCTTTGGTCATGATGATGTTTTGAGGCTTAAACCAGCTGAATCTGGAGACAGCCTTCTGGCCCCTAACAATTTTTTGGAGTAACCTCCAAAGCTTGGCAGTGAACAGAGATGCCCTTGCCCACGTAAGTTTGTAAAAATAAACTGAAAGGAAACCTAGAGGGAATAACAAGTGTTCAAAATTTCACCTCCAATCCCTGCTGGTCTCTGAAATTTGAACCATGATACTAAAATAAGATCCCTCACTTGCTGCTTTCTGCATTTACTTAAAACAAAACAAAACAACAGAAAGCAAGCTTTTGAAATAATTATAGTTTCACAATTAGTTGCAAAGGTAGTATAAGGGTGGTCCCTCATACTCTTCACCCCTTTTCCCTCACTGGTTACATCTTACACAACTACCTTACAATACTAGCACCAGGCAATTGACATTGGCACAATGTGTGTGTGGGGGGGGCTATGTCATTTTATCACGTGTGTGTATTCATGTGACCACCCCCACAGTTAAAATACACAACTATCCCATCACCACAATAGCCTCTTTGGAGCTACCCCTTTAGAGTCACATCCACTCATCTCCTCCACCTTTGGTCAACCTTAACAACCACTGATCTGTTCTCTACCTCTTTTGTCATTTCAAGAATGTTATAGAAATGGAATCATAGACCACACATTTAATGTAATTATTGATATGTTAGGGCTTAAATCTGACATTTTATATTTTGTGTTCTATTTTTTTTGTGTCTTTCTCTGTTTTCTTTCTCCTGCCTTCCTGTGAGTTACTTGAATGGATTTTAGAATTTCATTTTGATTCATCTGTAGTGTTTTTTGATATATTTCTGCACAGATTTTTTAGTAGTGGTTGTAAGCATTCTATTATATACATATAACTAGGCACAACCTACTGATGTATATATTTTACAAGTTTGAATAAACTATAGAGATATGAGCTCCCTTTAAGTCTCTTTACCTTCTCCCATTTACTGTGTAATTGCCTTAAATATTTTCTTTACATACTATGAAAACCACATCAAACAATGTTATAATTTTTGCTTCAATTATCAAACACAATTTAGAAAATTAAAGAGAAGAAAGTCTATTCAATTTACCCATATTTTGAATCCTTCTGTTGTTCTTTCTATCCCCTTCCAGATTTTTGAAAATCCCTTTAAAAAAAATCTTTTCCTTTCTGTTTCAATAACTTCTTTCAGCAACTCATTTAGGATATATCAGTGGTAAAAATCTATCTTAGATTTTCTTTATCCAAGAAGGTCTTTTTCTTAAGTATATGTTATTGATTATGTTATCACAGTTGTCCCAATACTCCTTCCCCCTTATCCCCCCTCTGCCCTGCAACCCCCACACTCCAGCATTCTACGCCCCGCTTAGTTCATGGACATGCAACCCCTCTGCCTTTGCAACCCCCACAGTATTTTACAGCTAGAGGTTTTAAGTGTTCAGTTTCCTGGTGACCCAGCCCCTCCTCATACACTCGGTCCAGTGCCTTGCCTCAGGTCCTCTCTGCCTACAGGGCTGCCGGTCTCCACCCCTCCTAGTGGTCTGGGTGAATGTTTCTTTCTTTTTTTTTTAAAAGATTTTATTTATTTATCTTCAGAGGGGAAGGGAAGGAGAGAGGGAGCGAAATATCAATGTATGGTTGCCTCCTGTGCATTCCCTGCTGGGAACTGGCCTGCAATCCAGGCATGTGCCCTGACTGGGAATCGAACCGTGATCTCTTGGTTCACAGGCCCGCCCTCAATCCACTAAGCCACACCAGCCAGGGCTGAGTGAATGTTTCTTTAACTCCTTGATTGTTGGAGTTCCATGAAGTTTGCTATTCTGGAAGTTCTGGTTGTTTATTGTTTTTAAATTGGTTGTTCTCCTTCTTTAGGTTGTGTGAAGAAGTGAAGCATTTCTACCTATGCCTCCATCTTGGCTGGAACTCTATCTGAGAAAGTCTTGATTTCCCCTTCATTCCTGAAGTATATTTTCACTAGATATAAAATTCTGGGTTGATAATTCTATTATTTCAGCACTTGAAAAATGTTGTGCCACTTCCTCCTGTCACCAGTGGTTTCTGGTGAGAATCCATTGTCATTGGAATTGTTTTTCTCCTATAGGTTATTTGTCATTTCTCTTTGGAAGTTTTCAACATGTTTTCCTTGTCTTTAGCTTTCAGAAGTTTGAGCATGACGTGAATTGATTTGGATTTCTTTTAATTTATCCTGTTTGCAGTTTGCTAAACTTCTTGAATCTTTAAGTTTATATCTTTTTACAAATTTGGGAAATTTTCAGCCATTCTTTCTTATTTTTAATATCCTAATTTTGCTAAGTTAACCTTTTAGGTATTTGTTTTACATAGTTTGGCATTTTTATTTTTTCCAACTTTCCTAAGATATGGTAAACATACAACATTGTATAACTTCAAGGTGTATGACATGTTAATTTAATACATTTATCTATTGCAATTTGATTACCACCATAGTACAGCCATGGTTTCTTTGAATACTATTTTATTTCTACCTTTTCCTGCCCTCCTTGTGTCTCATGACACAAAAATTACATCTTTTGCTATATTCCCTCAGGTACCTAAGGTTTTATTCATTTCATCCTGTTTACTTTATTTCTTGTTCAGATCGGGTAATTTCTACTGTCTTTAAGTTTATTGGTTATTTTCTTTGTCCTCTTCATTCTGCTGTTAAGCCCATCCACTGAGTTTTTGTTTGGGTTATGGTATTTAGTTTGCAGTTTGTTTTCATTTGGTTGTTCTATAAACCTTCTGTTTCTTTGCTGAGACTTTCTATTTCTTCACTGGTTTCAAACATGTTCATGATTGCTCTCTGAAGCAGTTTGGCGATGTCGGCTTTAAAACTCGGTTCAGATAAATCCAACATCTGTGTCACATTGGTGTTGGTGTATGTTGATTACTTTTTCTCATTCATGTTGAGATTTTCCTGGGTTTTGGTATGATGAGCAACATTTTGAGTTTTTTGTCATAAAAGTCTGCATCTTATTTAAGTCTTGCTTTGAGAGCCTTCTCTGACACTGCTCCGGCAGGGAATGGTAGGGGTGCTACATTACTGCTGCTGTGGAAATGGAAGTGCAAGTTCACCACTTGACCTCCTATTACCCCAGCAGGGAGTAATGTCCTGTAACCATTGGGTGGGATCCCCATGAGGCTTTCACTGACACCATGGAGGGGGACACATCACTACTGGAAGGACAGGAAAGTCCTGGCTCCCCCTCTGTCTTCTCTAACACAACAAGGTCAGAGTTGGGTTAGGAGTTCATTGTTACAGCTGAACAATGGTGGAAGTCTGCTATGTTTTGAGTTGTAGTTGCTTGGCCAGTACCATGTTTATTCATTTCAGTAATCCCACAGGGAAAGTATAATAATTACTATTGCTATTTTGTACATGAAGAACCATACACAAAAATCCTGAAACTCAGAAATAATCACATAAACATTTAGAACACTGTCTAGCACACATACCAATAAAGGTTAGAGAATATTATTATTACTAATTACTTTAGAGTTGTTACCATGTCTGATGGACCCAATTCATAAGTAGAGAATTAGAACTCCGACTGAGGATAGTCTAAGCTCATATTTATAAACTCTAGGCTAATAATTTCTCTCAATTTGAATGCAAATATCTGCATTAAGTAATATCTACTGCATTACAATCTGTATCTTTGTCTATCTCCCTATTTCGCTGCCACTATTTTCTTATATTCAATTTTTCTGGAGTTATAGTTCTCAAATCTCTCCTAATAATAGAACAACCAATATGCATGTAATGTGTATATGGTTGACAAAGCCATTTTATATTAATTACACTTAATACTTATTTGAAACCACATAACAACCTTGTAGTCAGGCAGTTATTACTATCACTCTACTTTATTTTTATTTTTTAATATATTTTATTGATTATGTTATTACAGTTGTCCAATTATCCCCCCTTCATTCCCCTCCACCCTGAACACCCTCTCCCACCCACATTCCCCCCCTTTAGTTCATGTCCATGTGTCATAAGTTCTTT
>CM052543.1:62596168-62710923 GCA_028533065.1 Trachops cirrhosus
ATTCTTTTCTAGTTGTATATTTTTTCTTCCTTCTGGTCCACTCCATTGATGTGAGACCCATCTTTCATTCCATCACTATTGGTTCCCTGTGCATTTTTCTTCATTAAACTTACGGTAGCCTGCATTTTTTCATCTAATTTGTGACCAGAATCAACCAATTCTGTGAGTATCCTGATCACCAGTGCTTTGAACTGTGCATCTGATAGGTTGGCTATTTCTTGGTTGCTTAAAAGGATGAGTTCTAGGGCTTTCAATTCTTCTTCTGTTTGAGCCATCTTTTGCTGGGGTTTTTTTTTTTTTTTTTTTTGGTCTTGTCGAGCTCCTGTAGTGAGGGGCGGGGCCTTAGGAGTTCACCGGGGCGGGGCACCCCAGTCTCGGGTTGTGACACTGTATGTGGGGGCAGGATCCAAGAAGGAACAATGGCGCTTGCTCTGCTCTCTGTAGGACCTCAGACCCCTCCCCTGCCCCCCGAAAGCCAGCTGGGCCCCTCTGGCACCAACTCTGGTGTGGGTGGGCCTGTGCACCACGCGGGACACTCCCTTTCAGTCAGTGACCCAAAGCTCCACTTCCCGGTGCTAGGACCCTTTGTTGTGGGCAGTGCCCTGCTTCACAATGGCCACCCCGCTGGGTCTGCCGGTCGCCACCCCCCTGGCCGGGGTCCACCAGCCACCGCGGCTTGTGTGCCCAGGGTCTGCCCTCTGCAGACTTGCGCGCTGCCCTGGTTGCTCAGCCCCCTGCTCCGCATCCCTCACCCGGCCCAACTCCGCCCCTCCTACCGGTCTGGATGAAGGTGTCTATTTTTAAATCCCTGGGTGTCCGACTTCCATACACTTCAATTCTCTGTCAGCCTCTGTCAGTTGTTACTTTGTTTCTATGTTATTGTTGTCCCTATCTTGGTTGTGCGAGGAGGCACAGTGCGTCTACCTATGCCTCCATCTTGGCCGGAAGTCCTCCCTGGGAACTGTTTTAAAACGGTTAACAGCATCCAACTTCTGACACTGTCACTGCCACTCAGACATTCTTCCATTATTTCTCATCTTCCCTAAAATTCTCTCCTTCCTCCATCACTGTAGTTATCACTGTGAGTGGTTCTTTATATTGCTACAGCAATGTGTAGTTTTCTGTGTTTTCCTATTTTTGTTCATTTTTACAAGAACCCTCACGGTCAAGCCAGTTGCACCCTCGGACAGGGTGTCACCATCAACTCGCACCAAGACAAGGTGATGCCAGCATCACCTCGCACCCGGCAGATGGCCAGGAAACTCTACTATCACTCTACTTTAAAACTGATGTTCAGAGAAATTCAGGGACCAGCTCAGGGTCACATGGTTAGGAAATGGTTGAGATAAGACTCAAGCCCGGTGCTATTTCAACCACCTCATGCTGCATCTGTAGCCCACAGATCACTTTCACATCCTCCATGTGAAAGAGCTCTACATGCTCCAGCTTACCTCCCTTTGGGTCTCCAGGCAGAGTGTAAAGGCCTAGGGGGAGGGGAGAGGATGGAAAAGAGCCCAACAAATTAAGAGGTGCCTTTGTACTTATAGACCTCCTGCAAGGGCTGATCCATTGAAGATTTGTTGGAAATTCTATATAATAACACAACCTTCTCATGTTGCTTGCATCTCCCATGGAGTTATGTTTACAGATCCAATGAAGAATGGAATGACTGGGTCCATGGAGAAAAGACAGATGGTTTAGAAAGTGGCTACATGGGGGATAACTGCCAGAGTCCAGTCAATAGAAGAAAATCCAGGCAGAAAGGGTTAAGATTAAGAACAGGGGGTTAGAAGGATATTTAGAAGATGGATTTGATGTATTTGTGATCAAAAGTCCGTGTCATGTGTGTACTGAGAGAGAAAGACAGTTGAAGGGACATGAATGACAGTAATGCTGCCTAGGTTTCTGATTTGAAAAACTGAAAGGGTCATTTGTTTATAACTGAGATCAAGGAAAAACAGTTTAACAGGGGATGGAGTAGTGCATTGTAGAATGATAAAGAGAGGACAAGGAAAAGTAAAGATTATATCAAGGTAATCATGTTTGAAATTTAA
This sequence comes from Trachops cirrhosus, assembly GCA_028533065.1. Classification (NCBI taxonomy): domain Eukaryota; kingdom Metazoa; phylum Chordata; class Mammalia; order Chiroptera; family Phyllostomidae; genus Trachops; species Trachops cirrhosus. The sequence continues at coordinate 62,598,223 of CM052543.1, forward strand.
TACATAATTAGTAGCTTTAGAAAAATACTGCCACAGGTGGAGATAGATGTAGGCTGAATAATGGGGTGAGATGGGCAAGTTGAGAAATTATTTGGAAGTGGGGAGAGACTGTTTATGCAGTGACATGGCAGCATGCATATGGGCTTTGGAATTTGAAAATCCAATTTCATTACCTGGTACTGCTTAGTTGCTGTGTAGCTTTGGCAAATCACTTCACCCATCTGAGCCTGTCTTCCAGCAGATGAACAATTTGCTCTGTTCGATTTCCTATGACCTATTTCCTCATTGTGTATCATAGGATAAGCCATGCCATGAGATAGAAGCACTTTTTTTTGGCCTGTTTTAAGTGAATCTCCCACCCAACAATGGCACCTTCCAGTACAGATCAGCTGGGATTGATTTGACATTTAATTGAATCCTGGTTAAATGTTGTCAGAGTATGTAGCATTTTCTATGAATCTATTATGGTTGTACATGAAGAGGCTGCACATAAGTACAAACTTATTTCTAACTGGCCCTTTGGTTGGCAGTTAAATCTTCTCAGTTGGTAAGTTAATGTACATAATTTGTAGATGTGATGCATTTTCTACTTTGGCACCTCTTAAAAAATAAAAAAAAGCATTGTGATTCCTTCAAAAGATAATAAATTAATGTCTTTTATCTTGCATTTTCTTACATATTAAACATGTATTGGGTACTAACTATGTGACAAACTCCATAGATATTACAATATTATTTACTTCAATTTTAGTTTGTGAAGAGACATAGGATCTGCTTCCATTTAATTACAGGTCAGGATACTATGTAGAGACTATAGTTTGTATTTTTCTATATCCCTATTTCAATTTTAAAGCAATAATAAAAAAATTGCCACAATTTATTTCTAACTCTTACCACAACTATGGGAATAAAGAAATCCATCTTTCAAAAATGGCAAAATAAATTTCAATGTCCATTAGAGAGTTGCTGAATAAATCTGTGATTAATGCTATTCTGTAATAGTGTCTTCACTATTTTAAGATTAGTAGAGAACTGAGTGTGTGCTCATTGCAACAAGCACAAAGCAATGGCCATGCCATAAGAATTTCTTGGAATGTCCTACATCTTTGTCCTTGTTCCTCCATCTATTCCTGTATTCATCCATTTATTTACTCAGCAATGAAGATGAACTAGTCACTATGTTAATCCGAATGTCTGTTAGTCCACCTGTACTATGACTACATAAGGACATTCTGACTGTACTTGCAAGGCTCTGACCTCTGGTCACCAGCAATAGCTGCAAATAATAGTAGGAGCACCTAACAGACTCAGGGTGGCAGTGGGTCCTAGGCCTGCACGCCCAGGAATCCTTTGAATGATGCAAGTACTAGAACAAGATCCTTGTTAGTAATCAAATCTTAGGCCATCAGGTCTCCAGGAAAGCCAGATTTTATCCTTAGGAGCTTAACTGCTGTTGAGGGCTCTGCTTCCTCTCTTCAGCAGTGGCACATCAGGGCGCCACCGAAGGTTTACACCTCTGCAGCACCCCGCCAAGCCATGTTAGAGACTGAAGCAAAGGAAAAATCTGCAATTCTGATACTGTCTTTATTTATGTTCATCATGGATTTGGGGGGAGAAAGGGCATTAATCTAGATTTTGAAATTAAGTTGCCTGCCTAAATTTTGTGGCCAAAATGAGTAACTTACTTGCTTCACTTGAGTCCCCACCTGCCCTTGTACAAGAGAACTAAGAATGACTTAAGCCGCATTAGCACAGAAAATGGCAGAGTTCCAAACACATGTTCTTGAACTGACCCTCACCGCATAGCTTGCATGGGAAACAAAGTGCATTTGGGGGTCATTCTTTACTCAGTGAGCTCAACCCTAAGTGAGCTAGATTCCTCCCCTATGGATATCAAAACCCTGCTTAATCCCTATAGATGGAGCCAGATATTTTCCAGAGGAAATAATGTAAAATGGCCTCACTGTTTAAACACTGAGAAAATAAATTCAGAAAACTAAATGCGTGATGTTGACTGGAGGATGACTGGAGGTAGATCTGTCCACAGATGCCACCCTAAGAAGGAGGATCCTCCCTAAACCTTCACTTCCGGGTCAAGCATTGGGATGCCTACTTGAAATCCCCATTAAATCCTTCTGATTCTCCTGGGAAGTGACTCACTGTTTTCCCCTCAAAAGTAAAAACAATAGAACCTGGAAGGAGGCCCTTTCTTCTGAGGTTCCATCCATTCCAGAAAACAGATGAGGCTGGAGCTGGCTTGGAGACTATTTACCATATTTAATATTGAAAGGAAGAGATCCGGATTTTGTAGTGAGTGATCAGTTGTCACATGAATGGGAAGAGAAGTGGCTAAAGGAATTCTGTAAGTTCTCAATTGTGCCAGCAATTGTCCATCTCTTGTTGGATCTAATGATCGGTAGCAAAAGAAAACTGGTTGATTTGGACTTGACTTCCCTAATGTAAAAATCTCCTCCAACATTCTCACCTTTCAGTTTCTTACTCCAGGTCTCAACTCAAAAGCTGGATCCTTTATGAGAATTCCTTGGTCAACCTCAATCTCAATGACCTCCTTCTTCCTAGGTGCTTTCTTATTTGTAAATGGGATAACAATTATTTTGCCAGATTATTGTGAAAATCCTTGAGTTAATTTATAAATCCATCAGTTTCCAATTCTTCCTTGAAGATGTTATTTAACTTCTCTCTACCCATTTTGTTTGTCTGTGAAATGGGAATAAAGATTGCATCTCTAACAGAAGTTCCTATAAAAATTCAGAGATAGTGCATTAAAGTGAAACAATATTAGCTGTTATAATTTTACTGTTGTCGTTTTATCAATTAGTAAATTGCTAAAGGGAGGAAGTTTTGTTCTTGTTCTCCCTATCACCCACAGATACTCTTAGCTGGTTGTGTTTGTAGGATGCTGAATGTTTTCTCCCTCAAATAGGTTACAGTCATGAATCCCATAATGACGTTTCAGTCAATGACAGACCACATGTGACAGTGATACACCACACTGTCTTGGTGTGCAGTAGCCTGTGCCAGCTAGGCTTACGTAAGCACACTCCGGGATGTTCTTACAGAGGCAAAAACTTCTAAAAACACCTTTCTCAGAACATACTGCTTCTGTTAAGCAATGCACACACAGGTATCCCCCCTTTCTTGAAAGTTCACTCTGTGCCTCTTTGTATTATGAAAGACGTACACTTAGTATCTCTTTTTGATAACCAAAAGAAATCCAAAGAGGATTGTCCCTTTTATGAAAAAAAGGCAGAAATCAAAAATAACTTTTGTTTTGCAGTAAGTTGTTAACAGGCCAAATACACCCCAAGCAGTGAGAATGGTACTGCTTTTTATTATATGTTTGGTGTTATTTTAGGTTCTATGTGTTATTGGGTATGATTTGGTAGGTTATTTTTAGGGTCTGGGAGTGCTCAAAAAATTTCTGTACAAATTAGTAGTAACTGATTTGTCCTTTTACACCATTTTAACTCATGAAAAATTTTATAGGAACACTCTACTTTTGGATAGTGGGGACACCTGTATTATTATTTGTAAAGCCTTTATCATTCAGCTTTGCATTGTAATTTATTTATATATCTTATTTTCCCTTCTCTTTTGCAATATGCTTTATGCAAACCCATCATTCCGAAAATACCATGTAAATAAAACCATCCCCCCAAATCCAAAGGTTCTTTACAACACAAAATCACAAAATCTTTCTTGGTAGCTCACTAAAATGCTGTGTTTAAGATCGACGGGTTAAATTGCCACCTCTGAAAAGTGACACTTTTCAAATATTTGAAATCACCAAAGAGCCAAAAACGAGCAGAAGCCCTTTTCCTGTGTACCATGGACACCTGTTCTTGTGCCTCAGTGATAGACCGTGTGCAAGCCACATCTCTGACGACCTCCATGGTCCTACCCGCTCCATCTGAAGAAACAAAGCAGGCAATTAGAAACAGGTTTCTTTTTGTTTCAAATGATGTCATTCGGGTCTGGCGCAAGGAATCTGCTGTCTGTCCTCATTTTTTCTGCTCTGCGGAGCTCTCCAGGCCCCCTTGACACAGGCACCACAGAGGCTGAGCACTGGGAGGGAGATTGCAAGAACTGATACACCACCAGCTCTAAAAACACATGACAGCAGAAAGCTGGGCTATTACTAATGCTGATCAGCTCAGAGGCAGTGCAATCAAACCTTCAATTACACCTGGGTGATTTAATCAACTCCCTGTCAAACTCGGGCTGGAGCTCCTCTGGTACTGTACAAATACAGTAATTACCATGCCAGCTTGCAATAAGATATCATTTCAGTGGATTAGGAAACACATTCTGTTGTCAATTACCAACAGCCAATTTATAGACCCTGAAACAAGCAATATTTTTTAATTGCTGCCTTTGTGTCATTATCACAAAATTACTTCTGTTATGAGGCATTAAATCATCTCAGCTATGTTGGGAGTGGGGGGAGGGGGGAGATTAAAAAGTTTTCACTCTGTTCTTTCCAGATAAAACAAGAATAGAAGCATAAAAGTTGTATCCTGCTGCGCTGAATTTGGAAATAAAAAACAATCAAAAAGCCCTAGAGATTCTCAACTACACAAACAACCATAAACAAATCATGAAGCTACGTGAACAGATCAGAGTGTGGAGAACCAGGAGTCAGATTTATTTTGACCTGCAGTTTTTTCTCTACCCCGGCTTCATTTTTCTCTCATATGCCCATCTTCCAAGCTTCATTTGATAGAGGTATTTATTTTGGGGATGGGGGAGTATATGTCCATTAACCCTAGATGTGGCCACTGTTACCAGAGAGCTGCAGATTTGAAAGACCTGAAATTTTTCTGGTCTGCCCACCTCCTCCCAAGCCCGTTTGTCCAGCCCAAAGAATAACAGCCATTTGGCCTTCTCAGCCCCATTCAGTTTGCCCACAAAGGTCCTAGGATTCTCCTTTTTTCATACATAGGGAGCATCTGACACATCCCTCCTGACTCCCTTCACTTACCCCATTCCGGCCTTAATAAGTCTCGCCTGAGTTAGTTCTAAAAGGAGGCACTTTATTCTTCCAGACACAGGTATGGACAAAATGTTATTGTTATTATTAAACATTTGATAGTACACTATCCCGGCACTGTTATAAACGCTTTACAAATATTATAACAATCCCATAAGGTGTGTATTATTATAATTCCCATTTCACAAATGAGGAGCTAATGCATCGAATGCCAAAGGTTTCAGCCACAATGATATCATGGAAAGAGCAGTGGAGATGTCTCCGGAAGAACTGGGCTTGAATCTTGACACCGCCATTTTAGCTGTGTCATATTCAGCCGATTATGTATCCACACTTAACTTTAGTTTCCTTCTCTTTGAAAAGGATAAAATGGTAACAATAATATTTACTAAGTACTTCATGCATTTCTTCTACATGTTTTACACATATTTGCTCATTTAATCCTCACCACGACTCTACTAGGTAGAAACTACAGTTATCCCCATTTTACAGATAATGATGCTGAGGTCTAGGGAGGCAAAGTTACTTGCCCAAAGTTACACAGCAGGAAGTGTTGGAGCTCCTGAAGTCCTTCTCTTGACCACTCGTTATCTTATATGACCTCTTAAGTTAGCCATTTTCCCTGTACTATTGACTATCTCCAGTCAAGTCCAGATCTATATTCCTAATCTTCTATACATATAACCATTTGGCAAGTGTCAGAGCCATCTCAAAGTCCACATGTCCCTATCTGAAGCCATCATTATCTTTCCCCCAAACCTGCCAATCCTTTAATATTTCCTATTTCTTAGAATGAATACCTCCACCTACCTAGTTGTCCAAGCTAAAAACCTGGGCATAATCATTGTCCAACACCTCTCACTTGTATAATTTCTATGATATTTTTATTGATGTCTCTGATTCTACTTATGTCACTTTGAAGTACACACAGGTACCTCACCAGACACTCTCTGCTCCTGGCCTGTCAGTAACTGTGTCACTTCTCTGTCTTCAGAGTCTCACAATGATTATCAAGACACACTCCTGTCATCAAAGCCCTTGTAGACCACTTAAAAGAAATGGCTTTGCCTTTTCTTCAGGATTCTGTAGCCACCTTCGTGGTTTGGCACCATATAAAGTCCCCAGGACTGTATACTTCTCGTCCATGGTTTGCTTTCCTTCCTTGCAGTCAGGAGACACTCAGGGAAGTAGAGTGCTATAGTCCACTGAGTAGGACCTTAGCTGATTTTTTGACTTACTCGGGCACTATCCCACTAGGGTTTGAAAACAAAAGAGTAGGAATTTTTAAGTATCAAAGTCAGAAAGAACGGGCTATAGAGTTTTAAACTTGGAAAAGATCATATAGTTCATCACACCAAATCTACGCATTTTTCAAAGGAGAAACAGTGTCACTAAGGTCAGACGAGAATGAAAGTGACAAGTAAAGTCCATGGGATGTCAAAGTTCAAGACAAACAGCACAAATAAATACAGAGCAAGGGAGCTAACTCTTACCTCCCTGCAGTAGTCCAGGGACACATCTTCCTTATTAAAGGCATAGATCTCTGCCTGCGCATTCCTTCTGGGAACTGATCATGTAGAGTCATTTCCCAAATGGGGTTCCTTGAGATCCACTGTGGAAACAAACAGAATGTCTCCCATGGTTACCTCTCATTGTTAAATTGGCCTACAGCTCCTATTCCGAGAAAGACATAATGTACGCTGGTATGTTGAAGGCTCTCAGAAATTGTGCAGTACAAAACTATTTTAATTTGTTTAAGTTAGATTTCTCAGACTCACTGACAAGGATCCCCACTTTGTTTAGGAGTTTAATACTAATAAAACCTCATGAATTTGAAATTAAGTGGACTGTAATGATGTAGTCACTAGTCACATTTCAGGACTCAATGGCAACTGGTGACTAGTGGTTACTATATTAGACAACACAGATTTAGATAATTAAGCCAACTAGACTAATTAGTCAGATGACAAAATAGCACTATTTTGCCACTACTTCCATATAGCAATTTTGCTTATTTATAGTTCTTTCAATGCTACGTCCCTAAGGAGGAATTATCATAGAGGATGATTCAGGCACTGTGCCACATCAGAAATATTTGGGACAGAGCCTGTGAGTGAATATTAAATTCTACCACTAAGGCCTCAACAAACATATGGATCTGGACATCCCAGCATGGCTTATTTACATTAAAAAATGGCATCTCACTTGCTCAAGCCGAATTCCTGGAATCTGCTCTGGTTACTGGTTGTGCAAATAGCTGACTCCATCAGTCACGTTAACACCATCCCAGGGAGCTGGCAAGAGTGAAACATGCTACTCCTTGCTCCAGGATGATGGAGTTAGATTTGCCACTGTGGCTCCTGGCCAATGCTGTGAAGGATGTCCTGAAAAGTGCTCCTCCCTATAGAGAAGGAATGACAGAGAACAAAAATAAATAGCACTAGGTGGACTCATAAAACTTGTCAAAATCTTTCAAGCGTGGCATATTTGATGATTCATGGGGTTTGCAAAGTATTACCAGATTGAAACAAGAAATGTCACACAGAGCGGTCACTCCATAGCTTCAGAACCCTTTGTGCCAATGCAGCCTTTTTGGTGGAATCCTGGGTTGGGGAACTGCTTGCACCCTGCCTCCTCCCCCCTCCCTTATCCCCACCATTCACATCATCTTAAGTCAGGCCAACGCTCATCAGCAAAGCAGTGAAAGTTATTGATTTTACCTTATTCTTTCTGCAGAACCAAAGACCTTATAAGATCCCTTTGGAAATTTATTAAGAACTAATTTGCTCAAATTTCTCCCTCTTTGGACTGAGCCCATTTACTCTCATGCACTCATCAGCAGGAAGGGCAAAGCACTGATTCACCAGCTCACTTATTCTAACGCGTCACAATTTCAGAGACAGCTGGAATAAAGCAATTTTCCTGTGTTGTCTCCTCTCCGTAATTTGATGTTAACCCCTTTATTCACCCACAGCTAAAACTCCCTATATTTCCACCCCCTGCACATTCTTACTCAACACGGTACTTTCACCTTTCTGATCTGTGACCAGCCACTGCACTTAATTAACCGATGAAAAAGGACAGGGCTTTTTTACACCCAGGAGCTGAATGGAGATGATTCCTGGAGAGTGGGATTAATCAGCCCTTGAATTCAGCCTACTGAATTGCTAGTGAAGACTTATCACTTTGATGAGCCCATGGCTGCCACAAGGAGAGGTTATTCATTTACAACTACATGCTCGACTACAGCGTATGATGGTATACTGGGTACATGCTTCTTCCATGATCATTCTGCTTACAACCCAGGCCCCACCCCATACCGTCCTCCACATTGTTATAGAAAAAGCGTTTTTCTATTTTCCTTTGCTTTTAATAAAAGTTTACTGCATGTCAACAATGCACCACTGTAATAGGGACTGGAGATAAAATGATAAACAAAATAGAGTCTTTGTCTGTGATTATAGTCTATTGAAGGAGACCGGCAGTAGAGTAGTCCCTTCTTATCTGTGGGGGATACTTTCCAAGACCCTCAGTGAATGCCTGAACCAAGGGTAGTATCAGGCCCTATATATATACACTATGTTTTTTCCTACATGTGCTCACCTTTTCACTTAAAGGAAGCACTTTGTTGCTTCACTTTGACATATCCAAATTGCCAGATACTTTACAGATGAGGGGAAAGGTCATGTCCCAGGCAGCATGGAGCAGAACAGTGTAGGATTTTATCACACTACTCAGAACAGCATGCAATTTAAAACTTATGAATTGTTTATTTCTGGAATTTTCCATTTAATATTTTGGACTGCAGTTGACCACAAGCAACTGAAACTGCAGAAAGTAAAATCATGGATAATGGGGGCACTACTGTAATCAAGGAGTTGCAAACACACATGTGCATGGACTGGGGGATTAGATCTAGTAGGTGTTTGGGGGAGCAAGAGTGGGAAAAGCTTTGTCAAAGAAGTATTGACTCAGCTGAGACCTAAAGGAGGAGAAGTTAATGAAACAAAGGGGAAAGGGTTTCCTGAAAGAGGAAACAATCTGTACCAAGGCCCTGTGGGCCGGCGGTGGTGCCTTGGTGTGATAACAGAAGATGTGTGAGGCTCACTTGCAGCAAGCAGGGGGAGAGTTTAAGATAAGGCTGAAGAGATAGGTAGGGGCCAGACATTGCAAAGCCTTGGAGTCCATACTAAGAATTTCAGTCTTTATCTCATGAGTAATGAGGAGCCCTTGAAGTGTTTTAGGCAATAGGAAGCCATTGGAATGCTTTCAGCTAAAACAGAAATTAATCATGCACTTTTTTTTTCAGCTCAAGACTATTAGTGACTGACTCTAGCCTACAGAATAAACTTTAAACCCCTTATTGTAGTATTAAAATCCTCTGTGTTTGGTCCCCAGACCTTTTTCTCTGTCTCATTCTGTGCTGGGGTGGAGTATGAGCAGGGAGGAGAGATGGTCTGTAGATGTTTGTTGCATTACGCGTTGCAGTTAGGGATGGCATGACTGAGAGTGAAGCAGATGTGGTGCAGCACAAAAGGCAATCTTTCTTATCCTTCAGTGTGTTTTGGAATTATATAAGATATATTGCTTGGCAACATCCCAGAACATTGCCTGGCATAGGCTGGTGCTCAATAAGCATTAGTTTCCTTCCCTTTCCAAACTTCTCCCTTCTGTAAATAGGCTTTATATCACAACATTTCCATTCTGTTCACTTTTTCAACTTCCCTTGCTTCGAGGCCCTTCAATTTCTTTTCCCTATAAAAAAAGCTCTCAGGAAAAAAAGATCTGATATTAATTTGCATCTTGATATGAATATACACTACCCATGAGGTTCCCCCCTCTTGGAATTGGACTGCATTTTAAGCCCTATATCACATTGTAGAATAGATGACTTTAATATTCTGTTAAAGGCATTTCAGGAGTCAGAATAAAATTAGAAGAGTTATTTTGGGAAGAAAAGGGCTCTTCCTCCATGTTCCTAAATTATGCCAAAATAAGTGTCTGCCTCTTCCTCAATGCATAAGAAAGCGATACTTCTGGATGTGTAATGGGGCAGGTGTTTATGTGTGCACCCCAGGGGGGAACAAGGCCCAGACACCATCAGCTGAACACAGAGCACAGCTTAAAAGCATGTGGTACACATCTTCCTTTAGAAGCTACTGACTAATGGCCATAACCCTTCTTGTTATGAAAAGAAATATCACAGAGCTCTTTCCATCCATCCTTTTGCCAAGTAGAAAGAACTCAATATTCCACTATTAAAATAACCTGAGAAGCCAAAATAAGAATTTTTCTCATTGTCAGTGAGTGCAACCTATCAGTCCTGTAAATAGTGGACTTTCCTCAAATTGATTTAAAATTAGAGTCATTTTTCAGTAAACTTTAATACACCTCCAGAACACATTTGTGAAGGTTTCAGTCAAAAGCTGTTATTATCTTAGCAACTTGCTCCATTTTTTGGAATGGAAATGCTTTTATACAGAAAAATGCCCTAGTAAATCACTGGGTTTGAAAATATGGTAGCCTATTTGGGCACAGATAAGCAGGAGACAATAAAAAAGATAAGATAAAAGAAAGAAAGAAAGAAAGAAAGAAAGAAAGAAAGAAAGAAAGAAAGAAAGAAAGAAAGAAAGAAAGAGAGAGAGAGGAAGGAAGGAAAGAAAAAGAAAGAAGGAAAGGAAGGAAGGAGAGGGAGGGAAGGGAAGGGAAGGAGAGGGAGGGAAGGGAAGGGAAGGGAAGGGAAGGGAAGGGAAGGGAAGGGAAGGAGGGAGGGAGGAAGAGAGAGAAAGAGAGCTTGATAAAGTGTCCACTAGGACTGAATAAGATGGTGAAGGAGAAAGCCAAGAGCCCAGCAGCAGGGTGTTCAAGTGGGAGAGTATCTGAAAGACATCTTTAAAGACAGATATGGCTAATAAGCTAATTCAAGTTGTTCGAGTTGGTTTATAGTTACTTCCTGGCTTTTACCAACATTCAGAACATGCCCATGTGAGTGGAGTTTTGTAAAAACCAGGGAAATAAACTGTATTCTGTAACTGTCTCAAAATAGGGTTGGCTTAAGACTCATGGAGTGAACTAAAATGTAAATTGTTTAGCTCAGAAGCGATCGTGAGCACGTAAGTCCCCTGGGGATTTGCAGAAATCTGAGGAAGGCATTGGACTTTCCACAGAACATAAACAGGGAAACAAAGTCTGTCATATCTAAGTTACCTAAGTCATAGCTTAAGTTATCTGAGTTACAAATGCATTTTCAGATTGACTGTCACTGGTCTTATTACACAGAAATATCAAGAAGGCTATTGGAAGGGCAACTGGATTTTTAAAAATAGTTAATTTGATACATACTGGAAAGATGTGGCTTTGAATAAATTTTTCTGAAAAAAAGTACATTTTCTAAAACTCCTGAGGTTTGGAAATGGTTCTCTTTCTTTCTGGCTCCTTTCAACTTCTGCACACAACAAACAAATCAGGACCTGTCCTGTTCATGACATAAATCCTTAAATGAAGGTTTTGAAAAGGGTGGGGGAGGAAAGATAGTGAAAAGGGAACTGAGATACTTCGACTTGCTTGCCAGCAGGATGAAAAGCCTCTGTTCATCCTTGAAAATTCCTCAGGGAACTGGAAAGAAGGGGGGAAACAAAATCATATTGTTTGTTCTGAGCTGTTCACAAATGTTATATCATGGGGTCAGATTCACATGCTGGGTAAACTTTGAAGAAATAATCCCAAGAGATTCCATAGGATGTGAAGGCAGGCCAAAAGCTTTGTTGCTTATTCTTTTCTCTTCCCTCAGACCTGTACATCCACAATTTTAAAAGAGACCAGGAAAAGGGTTAGTACCTCTTGAAGAACCACCCCAATGTCTAGGTCCATCCAAAGTCATCTACAGTTCCCTGTGGTTATTTATATCTTTTTATTTAAGACTTTGGGATCTTAAATGAGACACAGATAAAATTTCATGGAGGTGTTTAAGATCCAGTAGAAATTCGAGAAATGTATGTGTGTCCCTCTTAGCCTAATCCTATCCCTAAGGTCAGATAGAGTGGTATGCTTTATGTGCCTTATTTTTAAAGGGTGGACGCATGAAAACCCTGGATAAAGTAGAACTGAGCCTCGCTGGGCAGCACCTAACTAGTAACAAATGATTTCTGCTCAAAGACCATACGTACTGGCACCAGGTGATGATGATAATAGTAATGATGAAAATGTCAACAGTTTTTGAGTATTTATTATCTACCAGGCACTACCCCATTTTTGGGGTACATTTTTGGGCTATATACATTGTTTGCTTAAATTCTCATAATAATCCTATGAGATATCTGTTATTATTCCCATTGTAAAGATGAAGAAATTGAGGTTCAACAAGTTTAAATAACTTTTTCAAGCTAGTAATGAGCTTGGCATTTGAATTCAAGAGTGTCTGACTTGACCATTGTACCACACTGCCTCTCTGTTAGAAACCTGAATTGCTCCTTCTAGTGGGTGGGGAACAAGGCTGGGGATAAAACTAAGGGTGGCTCTCCCTAACAGAAGGAAATAGCCAGACTTTCACAAATAGCCAATCCACAAAGATCCCTCTCTGTCCAGGAACTAAGGATTCTCCTATGATCTCCAGCTAAGCCTGTTGTCAAAACCGGCTCTCAAGTAAGAATCTAGTTTACTTATTCAAACTACACAAGCTACAGTAGAAGTGGTTAAGTAGCTCATGATGAAATCTGAAATCTCTATAAGGAGCCAAATCTGGAGCCCACCAAATTAACCCATGACAGCAGGTTTTCAGACTTAAAAGTAAGTAGGACTGAAGTGTTTTTAACATGGAATATGGGGAGTAGGAGGAGGAATTTTTTTTCTCCATCAGCTCACCTCAATCAGTCAGTTCTTCATGTACCCACTGTGAGTTGGAAGCTTCTAAAAAAATTAGTAGACCCATTCTGAGCTTCCAATGGGCCTACCTTAGAAATTGCCTGACTTCTTTGCCAAAAAAGTGTTTCAGATATACTTGGGTATTGTCCTGCCCCACAACCTCTCCAGAAGAGTCTTTAAAATCTATTAGAAAGCATGGGGAAAAAATGCTCTGAGCGTCTGGGCTCTGGCCCTGCAGGTTCCACTGGCAGACCTCCTGTGGGGGGGTGGGGAAATGGCCTCAGCCATTCCCAGTGCTTGTGCCCTGAGAATTCTAGCATTTTGGGGGATGTTTAAGAATTTTTTGAATATTTGTTTGGATTTCTTTCAAGTTTAGAAACCAAATGAAAGGGGCAGTTTTGAAATACCATTTCCAATCTACTCTGCATGCTTTCACTAACTAGGCTTAAAGACCCTTGCTCACAAAATTGTTATACTTTTTTTTTCTTCTGGTGTTTATAATGATTTGTTTGCTTTTAGATCATAAGCCAGAGAAGGGCTAAATGCCCCATGGGCTTAATATGCTTTTGTTCCTCATCCGTTCAACCTCAAGAAAAATGTTCAACCCCTCCCCTCCACCTCCCTCGCCCTTTCCAAAAAAATAAAGGCCTACTGTTTCTGTGGAGTCAGGATGAAGTGACTGTAAATTCCTAGTGCCTTGAAATACAACAATAACAACAACAGTAGGTCCAATATAGTATTCAGAAAGTGACACTTAGAAAAAGCATTGATTGCCTAATGCCACTTTTTGGTAAATAGCTTTAGTCAACTTGCTGATTCTTTCCATTGTTCTAAATTCGTGCTCCTATCTTCCAAGGCCCATCATTTTCATGAGTCACCCAGCCATGGAGAGGGCAAGCACTTAAAGACCGGGATCCAGCAAACAATACCTGGGCTCCTCAGTGTTTTCACTGACTGCTCCGCCAGTCTGGTAATCACTGTCTTGTTTCCTCAAGGGAAAATCTACAAAGGTATGGAGTACAGAGGGGCAGCAGCCAACACATACGAAGACTGTATGTGAGCAGAGGGAGCTGCGCTGCTTCACACCTTAAACTGCAATCCTTATCACAGCCCTATGTGGTAAATATTATTAACCCCTTTTTTCAGGTGAGGAAGCAGGCTTAGAGGGGTGATGTAATTAGCCTAACGAAATAAAAGCTAAGGTAAGGTCAAGGTTGAATTCAGGTCTCTTAAACTTTACTCATCCTAGCCCAACAGACTGCTTCCCCATGCTGCAGTGCCTCAGCTAACATGGCTTTAGGAATAAATGAATCATAAGAAAGGCCTCCACCCGGCCATGATCTTCATATTTCGGCAAGACCTAACTAGCTAATAATGCCCAGAGCATTCGTCAGCTCAGCCCTGGCTTGGTGTAATGTTTCTCGGCTTATTTACAGTATAGAGTGTGCGTGCCTGATTCATGAGCTGATCCATGTGCTGTGTCCTCCAGCCTGGAGTTACCTCCGGCACCGCAGGATCACTGATCCTTCTTTCAGCACTTGGGCTCACTGCATGCTCACTCCTTCCAAATGAAGCAATTAGTTGAAATCTATTAAAAGAAATTTCTAAAGCCAGTGATTGCAAAATCCATTAGCTGCACAAAATTTGGAGAGAGTGTCCTTCCATTGCCTAACTAGAGTTCAAGTAGTAGAGGCAAGGATATAGTAATAAGCAAATAATAATAACCGAAACCTACGAAGTGATCAATTTTTCTTTAGTATTTACAACAACCGAAAAGGAATCAGCAATCCCAACATCCAAATCATTGAGTATCTGTAAGAATCTTTACCTAGGCCCTGGCCAGTTGGCTCCATTGATTGGAGTGTTGTCCAGTGCACCAAAATGTTGCAGGTTTGATCCCTGATCAGGGCACATACCTAGGCTGTGGGTTCAATCCCCAGTTGAGCGTGTATGGAAGGCAACGAATTGATGTGTCTATCACAGCGATGTTGTTCCCTCACTTTCTCTCTCCCTCCCCTTTCCTCTCTCTCTAAAATTCAATAAAAATATATCCTCAGGTGAGGATTTTTTTTAAAAAAAGAAACTATACCTAGTACATGTGAACTCTTTGGCTGCTACAGGAAGAATAGAGGTGAGATGACATCAAATTGTTCAATTTTTAAAATAACAGAGTTAATTTAAGCTAGTACACATACTCATCAGGTAACAAGGGAAAGGAGAGAAACAGCTAGTTTTAATTTATTCCCTTCTATGATTTAGGCATTGTGCTGGGCATAAAAATCCCTTACATTCACAACTATTTGGTATTAGAGAGGACATGTATGTGCACAATAATTCTTTTAAGTAACTTATTCCAGTGTGAGTCCAGTTGTTTAAAGCTTCATTGGTATCTTAGAGTTTAGGGAAAAACAAAAAACAAACAAACAAACAAAAACAAAATGACCCAGCAGGCACTAACCTACCTGAGTGCCAGAAAGAGACAACTGGAGACATGATTCTCATTCTGATTCTCAGTCCAGAATCGTAGAATGACCCTAGGTGTTTATCACCTATTTTTGCTGAGACTCCATTAAGAGGTAATTTAAATAAATTAAATTGAATTAAAAAATCAAAACCAAAAAAAGTCACAGCAACAAAATGAATAGGATGCATTTTCAATGAATTTGTAGAATACCAAAAGTGGAAGGAAGAGTGTCAGTTAATGAAGTAGAGGGGAGGAAGACACAAAGGAAACCTTGGGTGTGAGCAGGATCCAGCAGCACTGGTTAGCTGACCTGCCCTGTAAGATCAAAGTGGCTCTGGATTGAAAAAGGTGCGAGTAGAAAGTGCTTCAGTGCTAACTGAAGTAGACGTTAGTTCTATTTATAGAACAGGTGGCCTCAGCTGCACCTTCGTCTCATCTCACCTCCATGTGCAAGAGAAATCCTGGTCCTTGCCCACAAGCAAAATAATCTGAGAACTCCTCTCTAACAGAGTAGAATGAACTGTTTGGGGAAGAATGAGGGTAACCAGTATGGGTGTTAGTGGCCCAGAGTAAGGGTTTCCTACCATCGTCACTGCAGGCCCCGCAGTACTCATTGAGGAGTGGAGAAAGCCCCCTGCTGACACATCCTGGCCCCAGCAGAGCTCCGCGGCAATCTGCTGATCCTGACATCTGGAAAGATAACCAAAAATCTCCAGCTTTTGAAAGAGCCTGCAACAACAAAGAGAAACACCAAAATAAATGGATATCCTCTGCTCCCAAGAGGAAAACAAGATCTGAGTAGAAGAGAATTTATAGAAAAAAGTAAAAACAAATTCTTTATACTCAGAAGTACTCAAAAAATAAATGTTGGCTTGGATAAAACTAGAATACAAAGCTGTATATTCTTTAAAAGGTATAAACAAAAAAACAAAATTAATTTTTGGAAGTAAAAAATAAGGAGCCAAAACTGAATATTCAGTAGATGGGGGGTAAAGCCATGCTGAGGAAATCTCCTGGAAAACGGAGCAAAGAGCATTTAGGACGAGCAAAAATTAAGGGACATTAAAGATCAGTCCTAATGAGAGTTGATGTGTCCTTCTTAGAAATTCTAGAAAGAGATAACAGAGATAACAGAGGGCAGGAAATTATCAAAAACAAATCTAAAACAAAAATTTCCCGTGCTTGAGGGGAGAGTATTTTTAAGTATAAAGGGCTTACTTAGTGCCTGGCATAATAAACGAAGACAGATACCCCTGAACTCAGTATAGTGAGCTTCTGGAACACCCAAGTTTAAGAGAGTATCCCAAAACCTTCCAGAGAAAGAGATAGGGAAAAACAGCAGCTAAATCCTCACAGACCTTCGCATGAATCTAGTAGCTAAATGTCTAAAGTCTACGAACACAAAAACAACAATGAAACCATACTACTTAGGATAACTACCATAGAACCCCAAAACAGAAATCAGTAAAAAGTGCTTATCTATGAAGAGCAGGACTAATGCAGGTTAAGTCAGGGGCCATAGAGGGGATTGTGGCTTTTTACTGTCAGCATTCAAGTATCATTTGGACAGATACATATACTATAGTCAATGTATAATATAACCTATATATTATATAAAATACTACATGTAGTTAATATATAACATATCTGTGTGCATAAAAGTATTATTTGCAGCCTGTTGTTTATTACCCATTGAGAACAAACTCATCAAGTGGTGTCTTTTACATAACCCCTTAACAAGGTTTATTCTTGTCTATATGCATCGCAGTGCACACATAATTACTGATGAATTTGATACAGAGCCAGAACAATCATATCCCACCAGGTCTCCTAGTGGCCTGGAAAATAAACAAGCCTCCTACCAACACAACTTCCAAATAGTCAGTGGCTTAGGCTGAGCCAACAGGATATAAAAACTGTTGAGAAGTGGAAACTTCAAGCTGAAAAACATTTGGGATTTTCTAATCTCAACTGAATGTTTTTTTTAAACTGAATTTCGTCAAACCTGTTTGTGTATATGGGGAGTGAGCCACAGGCACTAAGGAACATTTGACTCTTCCTGCTGCTAAACATGCTGGGAGAAAGAAACTTCTGGAAGTTGGCTGAATTATTTTAGGCCATGATAAAATTCTTTTAGGGAAAGAAAAATAGTTTCCTAACTGGCCCCTTGGCAGCATAAAGAATTGGCCCCACATGGGAGATGACCACCACGTAATAGACTAGAGTCTTGGCTTTGTGGTAGAACCCAGAAAAAGTTGGGTCTGTGGGACCTAAAACATTTGGCACAAACTAAAGTCTCCAGGTGATGTGGAAAGAAGAGAGAGTTCAAGCAAATGTACGAGCGAGGGGGGAAAGCAGGAGTAAGAGAGATTGGATTCCTGCTCAGAATGTGAGAAGTGCAGAAATGCTCTACAATCCCAGCCGGCGCTGTATTCATCAGGCAGTACCAGCAGCTGTCTGGGGCCTCCACTGCCATTGGCGCTGTTTTTCTTAGCCTGATGCCTTTTCAATTCACTATGCAGAACGCATTCCTCGGAGTTAGAGCAAGGTGCAGACTGCACTATCTCACTCACAGCTGATAATTTCCCTAGAGGCAGGTGAGATGCAGGAAGATAAGACCAAGGATTCACAAGAAAAATCACATTAGTGGAGGCATGAAGAGCAGGAGGGGACTGAGTAGGCGAAGCTGGCCAGTAATGTAATAATTCAAAGACCGCAGGTAAAAACAGCCCCCTGAGATGAAGCAGTTTCGTCATGCACTCAGTCAAGGAAAGAAAACAAGAAGCCAAAAATTGTGGTGAAATTGTTTTCCTGAAAGAGGAGCTGCTATAAATATAGATGCCGTGGGACTGAAGGAACAGGAAGAATAACAGCAAGCCTGGATTCAGAATAAGAAGCAGATTAGACCTCAAAGTATCACCCCCAGTTATGGAGGAAAAAACCAAGGTGATGGGAGCTTCAGGACAACTGAGTGCCTTTATATTTGAAGATGATTAATTCAAGCATATGTAGAGGGCAGAATCACAGACTCAGTGATACCAATGTCTTTTTCATCTGAAGACTTGTCCCTAGGAGTGGAGAATAAGAATATAATTTAAGGGAGGATATTAGGGGCAGTCACCCAGGCACAGACTGAGCAGGCAGGCCTTAAGGTGCCCCCGATAATTCCCACCTCCTTATGTCCACTCCCTGTATAATACCCTCCTCTTGAGTGTAGGTGGGACACACTCCCACCTCTGACTTCATTCTAGGCAATAGACTGTGGCAAAGGTGATGGGATGTCAGTCGCAAGGTTTCTTATGGTATATAAGACTCCATTTTAGTACGCTGGAGCAAGAAACTCTCCTTGCTGAATTAAGCAGCCATGTTGAAGTCTGTATGGCAAGGAATGACATGGGGAAGCTCTAGAACCCAAGGTCAGCCTCCAGCCACAGCCAGCAAAGGCTGGGGCCCTTGGTCATGAATTCTGCCGACAACCTGAATGAGCTTGGAAGTGACCTTTTCTACAGTTGGACCACAGATAAGCCTGCAGCCCAGCAGACACCTTGACTTCCATCTTGTGAGATCCTGAGAAGAGGGCTTAGCTCCATCATGCTCAAACTCCTGACTACAGAAATTTTGAGATGATTATTGTGTGTTGCTGTAAATCACAAAATTTGTGGTAATCTGTTACACAAAAATAGGAAATAAATGTAGTGGGGGAGTCACAGGTGGAAAGAAATGAAGAAGGATGTCAGATAACTTCTCAACAGGAAGTAGCAAATTAGCCATGATGCCCTGTATTTATTTAATCACTATTCAATAATATTTAGGCTTCCATGATGTCTAGTGCCCCGTGGTCCATCTAAAACTAGGCGCTTGTCACCTCTGAGATGTTCCCTCTTTCCTTGAGATAGAATCTGTGTGATGTGCTATTGGCCAAAGGATGATAAAATCTATTGCTTCTGGTTGTTCAGTATAGGAGGTCTAGTCCTGTGCAAAGCTGTGAGGGGGGAACTTGCTCCCCAGCGCTTTTGATCATTTCCTGGTCTCACACAGAACCCTTCTCCCAAAGGGCACACAACTAGCCTCTTGTCACTATCCCTCACCTACCCTACCCCATGCACCATACTTTTTTAAATATTTTTTTCTGTGTCCTATTGCTCATATCCTGCTTGGTATCATTGAATTCATACTAAGGGCAATCATCAGATTTCAGCTTAATGAAACATTTCACCAGGATAACATTTGTGCCTTTTAACAGATATCTTCAAAACCCTAACCAGCAGGAAACTGAAGAAACTGATGAACAGATGCATTGTCCACGCAAGTCTTCCAGGGGCCCACGAACAAGAACCACTAGGGATGGTGGGAAACAGCTTGCCTGTTTGCTCTAGGAGATTGCCTCAGGTTTCCTTCCCACTGGGGGCCTCATGTTGGTTGGGACCTTTGCTGCGACCATTATGTTTATTCCAGAAGCAGTAACAGCAGCATCTGTCTAGTGCCTGGCAGGTGTCAGACTTTCCCCCATGTGGAAAGGAGGGTAAACACCTAGTCTTATGCTCATCACACATCTGAGTTTTTTTCAGTATTCACCCTCCCTGCATATATTTCTGAGGTTCAGAGAAACGTGCTTTCCCTGTGGAAGAAATGGGAGAGAAGCCAGGATATGGAAGCAAACACAGGCTTCCTGAGCTTCCATGATGAAGTAGAGTCTCCACACCCCTGCCTTCCTTCTACAAGGAAGAGTCAGAAAAGCTCTCTGTCCATAGGGGATTCAGAGAAGCTGTCCACCTAGATTGTTATTGTCTTGGTCTCCAAGCCCTTGAATAACTCACTCTCTCTGCTTGAAATGCTCTTCTCTTACCCAGTTTGAATTCAGAGTTAGTTTAGGGGTATGTACAGGTGGACCTGCCTTAAGTGACTCCAGGGTGATTTGGATGTCTACACTGGCCCCCCATGAGTGCAGCAATTATGACATTTAACATCTTTTCCAGGAATTGTCTCAATTGTCTGTCTCCCAAAGCAGACAGCAGGCTTCTCAAAGATATGGACAGTGCCTATTATCTCTTATTTGCAGAGTCTAAATCAGTGTCTAAGACTAAATAACTGGTTTATGGATTAGAGAATGAATGATTGGCCCAATAAGAAGCAAGAGCCTGACCTAATCAAAATGAAAATAAGAAAAAGAAGATGATGATTCCATGAGGTCAGGATTTGAGAAGGAAGTGATGCTCTGAGGTGTTCTACATTAAAATCAGACCACAAATCCCTGTCCATCCTGTCCCATGTAATTATTGGGCAGTGAAGGAACTTTATGACATCTCCCAAAACAGTGTCAGAAAGCCACTCAGCAGGGGGCAGGAAGCTAGGGCTTTATTCACAGAAATGTTGTGGGTGAGAAAGTATTGTGAAACAGTGATATAAGAGGGTTTACTTTCAAGGCAATTTCTGATCTTTTTTTATAGTCAAAGTATTATATAAACACTTCTCTGTTATATGTTTACAAGTTGATGTTGATGAAACATAATTTTGCCCCAACTCAGACTTTTTGTAATAAAGTATAAGAAGTATACTTTTTATAATTTATAATTCTGTATAATTTATTAACTATTTATGATTAAGTATGTCATGTCATACATTTTCCAGGAATATTGAAATTGCATTAAAATACAAGTAACTATGACATCCTTTTGGAAAATATCATGAAATAACTTTACTGCCTAGTGATTACATGAGACAGGATGGGACACATAACTTGCAGGCCGATTTTAATGTGGAACAGCAAATAACATCACCTCCTTCTAATACAAGTAAATATGACGAATACAAGTAAACAAGTTCACTTTAAAAAAAAAGAGTTTTCTTCTCCCCTCCTGGTTCCTTTGCTGGCATAGCAGAGCTGGAATGAGTCCACAAAAGAGGCCCATCCTTACCCAGCCGCAGGGGAGCAGGACTGTGGAGGGTGAAGTGCATTTCTGAAGAGGTCTCCCCTTAGGGCTCTCCTCCCTTCTCACCTCCGCATTTCCTGATGCCCCTCCAGAGCTCCATCCTGAACCTCTCTCCTCTCTAAAGTATATACCCTATGCCTCCTCCCCAAGGAGTTCCTTCCTGCTTGGCACACATTTGTCTTATTAACAGAGACAGACATGCTTCAGAGGGCAGCCTATATTAGTCTTTACTTTGAGGACTATATTTATTCCCCCGATACTAGCTTTTTTTCATAGACCTCCAAGCCTCCTACATGAGTCATTTAGAGTCTCGACTTTAAACCCACTGACACTGATCCTGAACTTCCAGTTTCTTCTGGTGAATCCTCAAATTTAACTTTTGCTCTAACCATGCTTCTGCACTATCTTGTTTAATGTTCCCAGTGACCTTTTACTTACTAAATGCTGTGGCCTACCTTTTCCCATTCCCTATTCTCATTGACATCTTTTATATTGGAGTCTGGGCCCAGAAGTTTGGACCCCACATGCTCTCTGGGGCACAAGAAGACAGAGGCAGAGTTGTAGAGGTTTGGATGTCTTGAGATCTTCTGGTCCATGCTTCCACTGTTTCTGGGTGTGGAGGTCCTGCCTATTCCCACCAACCACACTTTCACCTCCAGGCCTTGTCACTAGCTGTTTCTTCTGTCTGAAATGCTCTTTCTTTTGATTCTGCATGGGCATCCCTCTCACCTTCTGCAAGTTTTTGCCAGTTCCACCTTCAATGGCGATGGTAAGCCTCTCTACCTGGCCTTGCTCACATCCTGCGCTGCAGTTTCCTGCTCTCATCCAATCCCATTGCTTTCCAGCTTTTGGAAAGTGCTCCCTATTGCCATTGTGTTGAGAGTTCCCCTTCTGCTTTGAGAACAACTATGTGTGTGGGGGGACAGGGGTTATTAGTCTAAAAAGTAGTTCTTCTCTCGTTTCTATGAATTAGTATAGAAAAGACAGTTTACTATCTTGAGGATTGAGAAAAACTGGAAGAAGATGAGGATAACCAAGCAAATTTGTAAAGAAAAAAAACTGATGGTGCAAAGGCCATGAAGTAGAAGTATGCTTGGCAAGAATAGGCAAGAACCCAAGATGGCTGGCTTTTGGCTATAACCAGAAAGGGAGAAAATAGTAGAAGGTGAGTTCAGAGAGGGAAAAGAACAGCAGGATATAAGGAGGGCTGTGTGATGTAGAGCCTCGTGGCCACTATATGGACTTTGGCTTTTCTCCTAAGGAAGGTGGGAAGACATTGGAAGATTTTGAGGAGTAACAGGACCTAATTTAATATATTAAGATAACAACTCTGACTGCCATGTTGTGAATAGACTTGAGGGAGAAGTATCAGGATGCTAGGGCACATATCCAGGTTAGAGATGATGTTGGCTCAACACATCAATGCAATGTGTGGTGGTAGGAAGTGGTTAGACTGCAGATATACTTTGATGTTAAGTCAACAGGATCTCCTGATTGAGGGGTGAGAAAGACAGGAGTCCAGAATGACTCCAAGATCTTTGGTCTGAACACTGCAAGATAAAGTTGCCATCTAAGATGTGGGATCACTGTAAGTGGACCAGGTTAGCAGGAAGTGATCAGTTCTGTCTCTGATACACTGACGTGAAGATGTCAACTGGGCAAGTCTGGGGTTCAAGAGAGAAGTCTGGAATGAAGGTATATGTTAGGAATGACACCTAAAGTCATGAGACTGGGTGGATCACCAAGGTAGTGAATTTGGTAAGGGAGGGAAGGAGGAGAAAGGACTGAGCCCTCAGGCACTCTTCTGTTAGCAGGTTTGGGAGATGAGTAAAATCGAGACAAGGAAACTGAGAAGGAGCAGTCAGTGAATTAGAGAGAAAAAGAAAATGTAGTTTGTACATATGTTGCATTTTAATTCAACACATTATGTAGCAATCTGGATTGAATAATTAGAACTAAATTGGAGATCATTCTTTACTTTGAAGAAAACAGTATGAGGCAATGGGTAAATTATTGGCCTAGCACATTATGTAAGTACTTTTAAAATTATAGTCTCTACACCTCACCCCCACAACCCAGCACAGGACCCGACGGTCTGTACAGAAAGCTACCTTGGGTCTTTCTAATTGTTTCTGAAAAGAAAGCTACTATATTGCTCTAAAAAATGAATGCAAATCAATTAGGTTTGTTAGCAGGTTTGGGAGAATAGAGATTGCTTGCAAGTTAAGAGTGTCCTAGGACCTGGCACCTTCTATAATTCAAACAAGGAAAGGTCTGCCTAAGGAGAATTCAGGGTGGCTAAGGGTAAGTTCTACCTTTTTAAAATAATAACAGTAATAAATTTTATCTTTTAAAGCAGTTTTAGGTTCAGAGCAAAATTAAGCAGAACGTACAGAGTTCCCATATACCTTTTATGTAGGTTCTACGGTCTCTCCCCCAGACTACTCTGTGCCACAGTCAAGTTGCTTCACTGACTCTTCCCTTCTCCCACATGGAAATTGAGGGTGGGATGAATTATATTAAAGCTTTAAGGTTCTTTCGGAAGGTGTTCTCTAATGTCAAGTTCCTGATAGAGACACCGTAAGAAGAAGGTAGCTTCCTTCTCCTATTTCTGGGAGCCAGCTGCAAATGACTAGGATTTAAGGAGTTATCAAGACAGTGTGTTATTTACAAAACAATGAGATCAGCATGTCCACATCAGTAAGTACTTGTGATTGCCTGAGAAAACTGTCTGCCTGCCTCACCAGCTCACAAAGGGGCCTGCCTGTGCAGGCACCAGGCTGGAGCTTCATTCTCCCCACAAGGCAGCCAGGTCTCCTGATTTGTGACTCTGCTATCTGGGCTCCCAAGCGTGTCTCCTGACCCCATGACATTGGGGCATGGGGGTGAGCCCCAGCCCTTCCACCAGCTCCTGTGAGCTTTCTAGCACCCATGACTCTCAGGAGAGGCAATGAGGTAATGGCTAGAACAGCGCCCCAGGCTTCCCGACACAACCCCAGGCAATAGTGCTATTCTGTACACAGAGGGCAGCCGCTCGCTCTGTCAAAAAGTACTTCAGCCTGCTTACTGGTGACTGTTGAGCAGGATGAATTCAGTTCCATTCCTCACACTTTCCACAGCTTCTGTTGCCAAGCTCTTGAGACTTAGAGAGAAGAGAGAGGCTAACTAATTACCTTTAAGAACTGTCCCCACACTGGCTGCTAAGGGAAATTCAAACCTCAAGACCACAAGCTGCCTAAGGCCTGGTGTGACTCCAGTCAGATTCCTGAAAGGTGGCTACTGCAAGAGAAAGGCAAATAGAAGCACTAAGCTCTGGACCTGGGGGCAAACCCAACACGTCAATCAAAGTACAGCTGGAGCTGGGGAATCCATCTTGAAAGCAAAGCCTCATTTTGGGCAAAGAGCTCACACCCAGTTCTTCAGCACACTCATCCTCATTATGGCAGAAACACCACCACTATCTTTCTAACATTTTGTGCACAAAGATGGAAAAAGATGCAGCCTCTGCCCTGAAGCAAATTATATTGGCTATCACGACAGGCTTAATGCCAGGGGAGGGAATTCTAACTTTGTCACTCAATTGATTTTGATATTACTTAACCACTCTGGGCCCTAGTTTCTTTATATACAAAACATAAAACAATAGTATGAGACCTGCAGGGTTGTGGTAAGATACGTAAAGTGCAGGCGCAAGGATGCTCTGCTGAGTAGAAGAAATATTCTTATAGCATTTAGCATCTGCTTAGCTCATAGGAAATGCTCCAAACATGGTAGACACTTATACCATGGAAGCACTTAACACTGTGCAAGGCACATAGTAAGTACACCATAAATGCTAAAACTCCATGCAGACCTGCTTCTATTGAAAAGTAAAGAATTATTTCAATCTTTTGCAAGGCCATTCATCTCACCTTGATACTTAAGACACAGCATTCAACACTTGCTCTCCACAGACCCTGTAGTTCTGGCTGAGTCACTGACAATAGAACCTATGGTTGGTGTCTGTGCAGACGCACAGACCTTCTGCTGCCCAACTATGTGCCCTGGGCTTGAGTCCCTCTGCCCCACCCAGCTTACTCTCCAGAGGGGAAGAGCTTCAGGCCTAGTCCTCCACCAAGGTCTTTCCTCGGACTGTCTGAAAGTTCTCCCCTGAAGTCAGAGACTTCCCGGGTACAATATCAAAGCTACCACTTCTAGTGAAGTCAACCAAAAATACAGGCATCATCAGAAGAAGAAGTTCAATTAACCTGGCATCAGGCATTATGCAGTCTGATGTGGAACTATCAGAAGCATCAGACAAGTTTTCCTGCTGGGCTGCAATCGCAACCCAAGCTCTCACGGACCCTTGCTTCCTGGCTGTTGCACATTAGCTCCCAGAAAATGTCTGGTTTCCCAAAGCAGGGGGCTTAGAACCAGAATGGAGGAAGTAATGGTTCCTGTCCTGAGATTACCATTCTTATATCTGTGCCTATTGAGCAGACTTAGTGCTAAAATCTAAAATAGGTGTTTTAGTCTGTACCATATTCTCCTACTATTATCCATGCCTGGTTTGACCTCAATACCCCAACATTTGACTTAATAACTAAAGCCCTACTTCTTCCTCTTGTTTCGGCTGGATATCAAGGCACTACCTCCTGTCACCTACTTCACCCCAAGTCTTCCCTACTTCTCAGGTTTGACTTGCTGTCTCATGATGCATCCCACTTTCGCTGTCAGGCTGACCATGGTGTTCTTATCTACTTACTTGCTTTTTGCTCACTGGGCTACCCACAATAGTGCATCAACCTCCTTTAAAAAAAAAAACTTCATCTTAGGATATGTTTATTTTAGATAGAAAGGAAGGGAGAGAGAGAGAGAGAGAGAGAAACATCAATCCATTGCTTCCTGTACATGCCCCGAGTGAGGATAGAACCCGCAACCTAGGTATGTACCCTGATGGGGAATGGAACCCACAACCTTTCAGTGTACAGGATGACACTCCAACCAATCAGGCCCCCAGGCTAGGGCAATCATCAGCCTCCTTTCTCCAGGCCTCCCCTGTTCCTGTGTTCATCTATGGCGCATCACTGACCTATTTGATTTGTTTGTTTGATACCCATTTCAAGTAGTAACTGTTTTATATGGCTTATCTTCCCAGTGAGGCGAAGAGAAAGAACCATCTGAGATATTTTTCTTATGTGCCTTTTATAAGTTGGTGCTGGACTAAGCAAATAAGGAGTGTCTCTTTCTTTCAATGCAAATAGTTCTTTAAAATTAGCCCTTCACGTGACTCATCCTAAGATAAAACAGTGACTGCGTGTTTGCTGTTGCTTTCATCCCTGCACAAGTTTGGCCTCTGACAGAAACTACTAAATAACCAGTGGAGGTAATGAAGGGTGAGGTGTGGGTGTTTATTGAGCAGAGCATTGCTATTGAGGCTGGAAACAGAAGGGACAGCCTATAGCACACATTCAGCCAGGGTTGTTGAGTTAAGTATGTCCCGCCTGGGGGAGAAGCAGGCCCCATTCAATTCCATTCAGTTCAAAACTTCTGTGCCTGCTGTGGTTTGGCAGGACGGCCTCTACTGAAATTCTTGGAGCTGCCTTTTAGGTTCTCACTGATTCTTACTATATTTTGTTAGTTAACTTTCTAGAAAATTTATACCCAGGGATCCAGAAAAGAAATAGAAGATGTATAGCACAGTGGAAAAGATACCTTACTCTGTGATCTGCTCCCTGGCATCAGGTGTGCTCTGGAGACCTTGGGAGCCCGGAGCAGCTTAATAACTGACTCAAAGAGCTGGGCCGAGGTGCCCAGTTTCACCTGCCTATCTACTTTTATTCTTTAAAAAAAAAGCCTGATTTTATTCCAGGTGAAAATATGCCCAAATAAATATGCCCAAATATACAAAAGTATATTTATCATTCCTTGCAGCTCAGGGTTGCCAATGCAATGGAAGTAGAAATTATTGGGTGGGATTCTCTGGAAAATGTCTTCAATGGGGGACAGGCAGTGGGCAGGAACTTTGACTTTGCTATTCCCCCTCCCTTCTACTTTTGCACTAAAGTTTCCAGAGCCATCTTGGAACAGGAGTTGAACTTGAAAAGGGAAGATGCACACCGAGAATGGTGGAGCAGAATGACAGGAGACTCCTGGCCCCCGACGACTGTGGCGCTGCCATTTCTCCCAGGATAGCTGCCTTGACTTTTCTCAACATCAGAAATAAACCTGTTTTCTTCACGCCATTTTATTTGACTTTCCATTATAAGCAGACAAATCTGTTCCTGATACAGTCTTTCTATCCTCATCCATTCTAACTCTATTTATCATCTCCCTTCTTTTTACTTTGCTATTTTAAAATCACCCTGGTTAAATATTTGTTCCTTAATTAGAAAGATAACCAAGGGATTGATGTTTACCAGTCATTTACAAGTCAATATAAATTGCACAATAAAATAATTTGACCCTTAGAAGAGATAAGCCAGTGTGAACATATATATGATGATGGAGTGGAGGAGGAGAGAAACTTTGGAACGTGGATCAACTAGAGAGAAAAGTTACTGTAAAAAGCATCAGTTTCTTAGATGAGAAGGGAGCAGATGACTCAGGGCACAGGATAGGGGACCTGAAAGAGATGGAAGGAACCCAAAGATCAACCTTCCCTCCTTTGCTATTTCACTTAAGGTCCTGGTAGGGGCTACATGAATGCCATCAAAATTATTCCATGTGCTCCTTCAAAAGTGTAGTCCATCCTTCATCATTCTCAGGTGTGTGACAGCTATTTCTGAAATTATTTGCAATTGGAGAAAAGCTCTGTATGCAGTGACTGAGGAAATGAGATCATATCATCGAAGAAATCATAGTAGTTAGTATATTACATACAACATTGAATAGGGTATCGACACTTAAAGGCCATAAGCTTGAGATCAAACTGCATATGGGCAAAGAAATTCCTTTATCCATTTATTCATTCACCAAGCATTTTTAGAGCACCTTCTCTGTTCCTGGCAATGTGTTCAACATAAAGCACAAACATATAAAGCCTGGTCCCAGCTTTAGGGAACTCAAAGTCTGGAGGAGGGTGTGCAAAAAAGAAACAAGAAGCAAAATGAATAATTGCAAAGGCCTCTCCACTACTTTGCTCTTGGACAGATTTATTGACATCCTCTAAACATCATATTCAACATTCCAAAGCAAGGCAGGCCGGTTTACAGGGACATTCAGAAAGGTAAGCAGTCCAGATATCTATTCTCTATGATTAAGAACACAGGAGTGGCTTTAAATCTGCCACTTGCTAGCTGTGTGATCTTGGGCAAATTACCACTTCTTGCAATCTATTTTCTCATCTGTAATAATGCGTAGGTTCCTTTGAGGTGTAAATGAAAGAATGTATATAAAGAAATGACTGTATGTAGGAACTGACCTATGAAAGGATCCCAGAATTGTTAGTTACTGTTGTCCTGTGTTCCTCAGCTCTGATGAGCTCCAAGGCATACTGGGAAACCCGCTGATAGCCTCTGAGAGAGCTGAAGCCATCTGCATCTAGCAGGTAGTTTGCAGCAGGCAGGGGGTTAAGGGAACAATGGTGGGGGTTGGGGGTGATTTGAGCAGGGCACACTGATCTGGGATCTGAAGAATTAAGCACAGCTGGGGAACTGACAAGCAGCCACAGGAGGCCTGGAGAGCATTCACTCTGTGACAATGCGGGTAACCTGGAGACCAGGGACTGAGATTCAATAACCATCAACAACTGCTAGGGGCTGACAATATAAAAGTGAAGAGGACTCTGTCCAGGTTCACCAGCTCCTGGTCCACTGAAAGGGATGAACACATAGACAGACTTGATTACACAGTGTGGTAAATGCAGAGATGAAATAGTGTACAAGGGATTATGAGCAAATTTGCTCAACTCATTTTTTATGCCTGTAAATGGAATAATGATAATACCACTTACCCTGAAGGGTTGTTGTGAGAATTAAAAAAAGATACATACAAATATATGTGTATATGTAGATACATATGTGTATTATCTGTAATATATATTCATATATATACATTCATATAAGCAATTTGTAGATTAGGCAGTGCTAAAGGAACATTATTTCATAATTAATCATTCACATATAGTGTAGACCTTTTGAGGAAAATCATGGCCTTCCATTTCTCTTTATCATTGAACAATGCTGAAACAGTGCTAAACACATGATAAATATTTGTTAAAATAAATATATTCCAAGTCCAGACTCTCAAATCATTAAAAATCCCCCTCCTTTTTGTCAGTCCCATTTTGCACATCTCTTGCCTCTTGCAAAGAGCTATTCTTTGCATAAAAAGAAAATTGTCTGAGGACGCTAGTTTTCCATATGCATGGATGGGTGCCTTTCCCACTGGCTTCAGTGAGAGCAGCAAGTTCATCCAAAGACAGAATCTACCCTGGGGCAGTTGTAGTGGGGCAAATTCTCTGCTCCAAAGATCAGCTGTGGCCAGAGGATTACCTGGGTATTAATGATTGACTGTGAGAAGCTGACGACCAGACCCAGTCCATTATACACTATATTTCTACTCACTTTGTGTCCTGAAAAGAACGACCATCTGAATGTTATAATTTCCCTCTAAATTGGTTATATGAGGATTCAGAAAATAGGCATACATAAAGAACAATCTATATGACTGGCTCAGGTTTTTGGAAATACATTAGAAGAATTCCACACACACAAAAAAAAATCTTAACTCTGCTCTCTATACAGTCTGCATTTGAGCATAAAAATCTTTATAATCAGTTTATTTTTTTTATCACAGGATTAACAGTTCTAGGAAAGAAAAAGTGCTCTCACTTAGCACAAATCATTATAGTTATATTACAATCAAGTTCTGATTATCTGCTCCCAGATTTTTAAAGCTGTGGACTACGAGATTGTTTTGTGTCCTGTTTTCCATCTGTGGCTTGTGGCTACTTTCCTTGGTTGTTTAAGTCAAGGCTCTTTCAACCCACTCAAGTTATTGCAAGTGGCAAAAGGGTATTTTTTTTTTATAAGAATACATCTGGCCCTCACCGGTGTGGCTCAGTGGGTTAAGTGCTGGCCTGTGAACCAAAGGGTTACCAGTTCAATTCCCAGTCAGGGCACATGCCTGGGTTGCAGGCCAGGTCCCTAGTTGGGGGCATTCCAGAGGCAACCACACATTGAAGTTTCTCTCTCTTTCTTCCTCCTTCTCTTCCTCTATCTCTAAAAAAACCCCAAAATCTTTTTAAAAAAAAAACATCTGCATGAGCACCCAAGAACAGGTGATAACTTAGTCTCAAGATGAGTAAGTTCAGTTATTCTCTTGGGCTTTGTGGGAACAAGAAACATCACTACCCTAGGAAGCTTTAGAGACTGGCTATATTTTCCATGTCTCTCCCATGGTGTGTTCCTCTCTCATGTCTCAATGTGCTGATCATCTCTAATTCACGTCATCTCACCCAGTTTCAAACAACCCTACCAACTACCTTGCTCTTTAGAGAGATTTTTATCAATTGGGCTTATCTTTTATCCCATAAGTCTTACTTGTTACACAATCCTCATATAACCAATTTAAGGGGAAAATATTACATTCAGATGGTTGTCCTTTTCAGGATACAAAGTGAGTAGAAGTACCATGTACTTATTGGACTGGGCCTGGTCGTCAGCTCCTCATAAGACAATAGATAGCTTCTAGATGGTGGACTTGGGGTGACGTGCTCATACCTGAAAACAGAGATACAGTGGTCAAAATTCAGCTACCCATGGGCTGCCCTTTCAGGAGGGGTTATGCACAGGCTCCTCTGAAAGGGCCCAGCGGGATTGAGGCCTACAGGCCCAAAGTGGTGAAGAGCTCACTTAATCAAGCTTTGTTGGTTTCTTTCCTTTCCTTCTTTTATTATCCTCACTTCCTCATTTATGCTTCCTGGATCACCTCCCAAATAAACAGTCTGCAATCAAGTCCTTGTCTCAGAAACTGCTTTTGGAGAAACCCAAATTCAGATTTTTAAAAATTGCAAATACGGAATGCAATCGAGTTTTCATACACTAGCTGGTCTCCAGATTCATCTCCAGAGCTTTACAAAAGTTTGTAGTCCTGAGCTTCCCAGCATGAATCAGAGCCTTCGGATACTCAGTGCATGGACCTCCATTTGTAAAGGCATTCAAGGGAATTCCAATAGTCAGCTAGCTTAGGAAGTATAGTAGGACACAATCCAAAATTTCCCAAGTCGTTTTGGTTTTTATTACTCCTACTGTTCTTTATCAGCAAACTTGCTATCTTTTACAGATATCAAGGACTAGAAACTCTTTTTTGATAAAAAAGAAAGGTGTTAGTTGTTGGCTGTGGTGTTAGTGGTTGGCTGGTAAACCTGAATGTTTTCCTTCCTTTCTTAGCAATTCATTTTTGCCTAGAAATAAATTATAAGAACTTAAAATATTTAGAAAGCAAGTTACAAGAAAACCTTACACATTCATCTTACTCTAGTTTCCTCTGAAACCATATTCTATGTAAATTTCAGAATATATTCAAATATCATCTTCTACCATAACTACCCCTATGTGCCAAAATTAGATCATCCCTTCTTAAATTCTTCCAGAGCTTTCTACTTGGAGATGTGGGTACTTGGGAATACTTGCATTGAAAAAAAAAATTTGTAGCTACTTGTTATAATCAGTAAGACTATCTGCTTGATTATGAGCTATTTGAGGACATTATTCTTGCTATTTTTAAATTTATCTCAGAAACTCTAGTTTGGGGCATATAGCTGATGTCCAGTAAATACTAAACATGCAACCATTTAAAAATATAAATCCAGTAAAACTGATTCTCTGCTTAAGCTCTTCATGTGTATTCCTACTGCATTTGGGATAAAATATAAACTCCTTTTTATTTATGATTTAGGAAACTGGAGATTCACTCCTGCACTTACAAGAAAAAACTGAATAACCTACAGAATTGTAACTCCTCCTGAACCCATCAAACTGCTGAAGTCCCAAGGCAACCAAATGCCCTGGAATCAAAGGAACGACAGTGCCTCCAAGGACAGATGGGATAAAAGCAGATGCTGAATACCATATAAGCTAGTAAAAAATACAGCACATCGACATTTTTAACAAACTCTGAAAGGTCTAGCATTATAAGAGCTAGTATTAGATTACAGAACTCTTGCTAGCTGCAGATACGGTAGCAGGTTTTTCCCCTTTCGACCTCACTGAGAATTCATATGGGGAATAAAGTCAAGGCCAGAGCCTAGAGAAAACCTGCCTGTGGTATAGGTTTGTGGGAAGGGAACAGCAGTTATTGCAAGAAAAGCACACAGCCACTCTCAGACTGTTCTCTATGGAACAAAAGCCTTAAACTTTCTCCAGAAATCTCTTGGAGAAAGAGTGGACTTGCCTGCACTAAAAACTGATGGGGACCAAGGAGCTTTCAGGCTACACTGGTTAAGCCCCCTTACAAAGTCTCAGAAACACTGAGGGATGCACATCTCTGAAAAGAACTGGACTACCTCTACGTACAGGTTGGGGAGGCCCAGAGCTACTGAAATTTAGGAAACGAGATTGTAAATGTTAATACTTTTTCTCACCCACCAGCTGGTGAGGCTGGATGGATGTCAGTTCCACTCCCTGACTGACTGAGCTGTGAGCCCATCATCGTGGCCACGGTGCCACTCCATCTGGCATTTAGATGCTGTGGCTGGGATTGTTGGGAAGACGGCCAGCACGATCGTATCTAGCCCACTGCAGTCTGCCTCAGCAGATGCATGTAAACCCAGTCCATGGCCCAAAATATATTAATCCAGACAAAATACATTTTATTTTGGGTTTGATTTAGAAGAGATAATATCAAAGATGGGAACATTTTACATGAATGAGTGAACATAATCAGTGTGCTAAATTATAAAGTTCAACTTATGCTATTTAATAGAAGACTGTTTAGAGTTATGGAAATTCCATATGGAATCCTATCTCATGATTATCACACAAAAATATAAAACCAAATTACAGTTCATGCTGATACATGCTGGGCTAGGTAAAGACGCGCCAAGGCCATAAAATTTAGCAATGTGTAACCTCTGCCAAGGCCACGATGAGACAGTGGACTTCTTTTGTTTCTTTTAGAAAATAACTTTTACAGACCATGTCAGCGAACGAGCAATTAATAAGAAAGAACACATCATTAAACTCAGCTCGCAGGTAATTTATATGGCACAGTGTTCATTGTTCATAACCCAGGCTTTTCCTAGTGAATCATAACATTGTCTTAATTATCACTACCATTCTCTGGTAATTGGTTTCTTTCTCTCTCATCCAGGAATAGGTTTTAAACCAAGCCTTTGAATTCTTTTGCAAAGCACATACCCTAGCTGTCACATGAGTTGTCATCTTAAGAACAAATGATCTCAAGTTTTCCCTCCCGTGCTCTTAGGTAATAAGAGTCCTAGGTGCCAGGAACAACAATGAAAACAAGAAAACCCACTTCTTCCACAATGACCACAAGCTCTTTGGATGCACAGAAATGCACAGTAATGCACAGCTTTTTGTTCTAGATTTTGTAAAGAAGCGATTCAAAGTTTACCATTTCTAGAGCTCTTAGAAACGCAGTCTCTGATGAAAGTGATCTGCCCTGCAATTCTTTCCTTAGGCAAATAGTGAGCAACCAGCTGATGCAAGCCTGACTTCATGCTGCGTTAACTTCATGGTGGTAGAGGGCAAGCTCGGTGTGGAGAGGGCCTTCTGGCCCGCCTTACAAACAGATGCTGGCTGTAGTTACTCACATAATGACTGCGAATGAGGTCATTTTTGTTGAAATGTATGTTTTTCCTCAAAAGTATCTTTGGGGCATTCTTGGTATCAGATAATGGGCCTGCCTGAATCATGCACTTTTCAACCAGTCATTGTAAAATCATATAAATCCAGCCAGAAAGGTAAATGGATAAATTTTGCATTAGCTAGTCCTTCTTTAAAGCTGTGAGATGATCTTAGACAATGGACTGATATTGCTTTGATATGAAATGGATATGTTTGAAAAGTTCCTGGGCAGAGAAGGTGAGCACAGTGCTGAGTGGTACATCCCAGACCTTAATATGTACACAAATCACTTGGGAATCTTGTTAAAACACAGATTCTGACTCAGTAGGTTTGGGGGTGGGCCCTGGACTTCTTTGTTTGGACTAAGTTCCCAGGTGGTGCCGATGCTGCCAGTCTACAGGCCTAGACATGGGCCCAGTTATCAACATTTAGACTAAAATCAAACCAAATTGTGAAACAGGTGAAAAGCACTGGAGAGTTGTTTGGAGCACAGGTTTATAGCTGGACAGACCTGAGTTTAAGTCTCAACTCATCCGCTCAGCAACCAAGTGATTTAAGTCACTGAAACACCTGGAGCCCCATCTGTAACGCAGGAGTAGTCATAACCACCCCAGAGGGCTGCTGTTGTCCACAGAGATGTGTAAATGACATATTATAGTCCAAGTGCACAGCTGAGAGCCTGACAAAGCAAGTGCTCAATAAGTGACCCGAGATTATTACCCTGTGGCTAAGAGATAAATAACACGATGGGCAAGATGTGGCTTGGTCCTTATCTACATTGTCTACCTAAGCTGACACCTCATCTCCAAACTAACAATTGTTCTTTTTTTCTTTACTAGGGGATATAAATGTTTAACACTTTGCTTTTAAGAATCTTCAGATATAAAAAGTACATACAATTATAAAACAAATGAACTTCAGGGGTATAATAAATGAATATGTAATATATATGCTCCCATAAAAGATTCTTTTTAATTATGTCTTGCAATGATTTCTAAATATTGTTTTGTGGATATCTTCATGCCCCAAAAAGGGATAAAATGATTTCAAACCTCGTCCCTTTGGGGGCTTGTGTCTCACACATGTAGCTGAGCACATGGGCCCACATTCCTGCTCCTGGAAGTGGCTGCTCCCTCTACTCTGTGCACTGTGGTCACTTTTGCCACTTTGCCAGGCTGGCAGCACGATGGTAGGGCACCCACTGCTGATCATCCTTCTGTTGGACCCTATCGCTCCACTGGCCCCACCACCAATCCTCTGTGCTCTGAAGGTGCCAGAGGTCTGTGGGGGCAGTAGCAGGGTGACTTGGAGGACAGGGAATGACTTCAATCTTCTTGTGCTGCATTGTATTTAAGGTGACCCTGAGCAGCATGCCCATTTCCAAATGAGCTATAGGATTTAGTGAAAAGTGCTTTGGCTAAAACAGACTCTTTGCTCTAGGATTCATACAATCTCTGGGAAAATAGAACAAAACTGTGATTGCCCCTCTTCTCTGATGAGGAGCTCTGTATGTGGCGGGGGATCCCCAGCCCTTCTACGTCAGAGATGTCTCAGCTCCTGACTGCTGCTCTCCAGGCCTGTAAGTGCCCCCAACATGCTTTGCTGTGTCTGATCGCAATGGCACAAAGCTGGCCTTCTTTCCCAGGAGCCTCCACAGAGCCATGTAAATAGGTCTCCGACTGAAGTTCTTACCAACTTAACAGGTATCCACAGGCTTTTCTGAATATCCCTTCACTCACATCATATTGAGGTTCACTCTTCTATTCTGAACATTGAGGTTTTAAGAATCTCTAATAAGGAAAATTAGAGGAAAGAAAAGAAAGGAAAATAATATGTATTGATTATATAATATGTGAAGGTACATGGTTAGTATTTTTTTTACATATAAATTCTAGCTATACAACAATGTAATGAAAGAGTTTGGTTTCCTATCCCTATTTAATAGATGAAGAAATGGAAGCTTACAGATATCAAGTAACTTGACTGGGTTAGTAAGTATACAAATTGGAATTTCAGCCCATTTTGGGGGGCTTCAAAAAAAACACATTATTTCTACCACACCATAAAGAACTAAAAATAAAGAGCAGAAGTGCCCAGAGAAAGACAATCTATTAATGTGCTGAATGCTAATGAACATTAGTCAGTTGAGGGACATTAGCTATGACATGTTTGCCAGGAGTTTGACCCTCTTTTTTTGCAAAGAGTCTTGCTATTTATAGAGCATTAAAAATTGCTTCATTGAGTTCTGGCTGCACAATGTATTAATCACATTTTGATACAATATTACTAGTTACTAAATTCTGCGTGATGACACACAACCGATAGGAAAGTGAAATAATGAAGCCATTAAACTGTTGCTTACCCATGTGATAGTAAAAAGATTTAGCATGTCTAAATTTTTAAGGAATGAACTGTTTTTTTAAACTAAATAGATGACATCAACTGGTTGATTTAGCCTTTGAAATTTCAGCAACCCAAGCTCTTCTTTCTTAAGAAGCAAAAAAAAAAAAAAAAAGATTAATATCTACATCAGTGGTCCTCAACCCCTATGGAAAAAAAAAGAATTCCTTAAAATTTAATTTAAAAAATTAAAATAATACAAATACATGGTGTTTTTAAAAAATTAAATGGTTTAGAAAAGATTACAATCAGAACCAGTAGTCTCCCATAACACTCAATTAAAACTGGCTTAAACAATTAAGAAATACATGATCTCACATACTGAATGAAGGCCATACACAGGGCAGGCTCTGGATGTGTGTCTCAGAATTGGGACCGCACTGCTCAGGAACCTGCAGTGTGCAGCTTTGTCCCCTCATAGTCACAAGGTGGCTGCCAAATCCATCTGTTTAAAACAGTGAAGAAAAATACTGTCTCCCAATTAAGGATCAGATGCCCTTCTCTTCAGTTTGATGAGGTCCCTCCTCCCCAACATGACTAAAAATAGCCACTGAAACTTTCAGCACTATTTGGTCAGATCAATAATTCTTTACCTTACCAGATCCAATGTCCTGTTTAAAAACAAATTCTTCATAATCCTCTATTTCCTAACCTGATAACATGTGATCAATATCCTAACCCATCTACACACAAAATTCCATAAAGTACTTATATTAACAAAGTTTCTAAGACAAGCACAGTTACATCTAGATCTTTTTCAAACCCAGCTCCTTCCAGAGTATATAAGCTTGCAACCTGAATAAACTATTTGCCTCAGCTTTTGCTTTGATTTCTGTCTGCCCTGGCCAGTGTTGGGAGATTCTGTGCTGCCATAAATGTTCACTTTGCCATGTGAGACTGAAGGGTGGGTGTGTCCATTAGGAAGTTGAACCTCAAATCCTCTCTTTTTCTGTATGACTGTTAGTACTCACCAATTCTTACCAATTTAAATTCAGGCCATTGTGATGTTTCAGGAAGCTGCTATTGAAGTGAGTGAGGCATCTCCAGTACCTCAGATCTAGGGAAGGAAATACAGACAAGCATAGATGAAAATACAAAGTTCCACATCATCTCCTTTAGGAAAGTACACCTCAGAGACAGATCTGAGAGATCTCATAGTTCTGGATTTTCTAAATTTAACCTTTCTCTGGATCAAGTTTTCTCTACATTTCTAAAGGAGATGGAGGGAAGGGTCCAGGACATTTATTAAACTCCTACTGTGTGTCAGGGACAATTTTCAAGTGACACACCACTTAATGCTCAATAGGCCACTCTGAAGCAGCTGTTTCTGCACTTGCTCTACAGAGGACAGATTGCATCTTCCAGGGTAGAGGGACTGACTGCAAGTTGAACTGGGTCCTTCCCGCATAAGTCCCGTGCCGGCCTCCTTCCAGACTTCAATGAAATCATTCTCACCTTGTCTGCCACCTCATTTTTTTATTCTCATTTTAAATTAGAGTGTTCTCAAGTTCCCCTGGTCCCAGGAAAATGCAGACTAATATAATTTCCAAGTCTCCAAGCCTAGCCTCAGCATCTGTTGCTTACATTCCTTTTCTAGCCATCACCTGACTCTGCTCAGAAAACATCAACTTGAGGAAAATCTCTGCTCTAGCGGTAGCCCAGCCCATTTTCAATACAATGGTTAGCCTGGCGCATTGGTGCTGGTTCTGCTCTCCAGAGCCTCCTTTGAAAACGTGGCATTCCCATTTCATGTGGTAGCCTTATACATATTTAAACTGATGTTGATTTGATTGTTTACTATGCACAATGAATGGGTCCACTGCACATAAGTCATCAACACTTGAGTTATTATCTTATTTTTTGGTGCCCAAATATTTTGCTTTCTTCCCAAATGGTGAGCTTTATCTAATATATCCCTTTGCAAAGAATTCCAATTTTCTAGCTTTCTGTGGACTACTCCATTATCTTGGCTTCTGACTAATTTTTTTCTTATCTACCTAGGTTTGATTTTTCTTCCAATTAGTGTTAATTCCATGATGGCTCTTGTCCAATGATTACACATTTACATTTATCATCATGATTTTATTGAATACACAGAAGGAAAGGTTGACAGAGCAGAAAAACATTATGAAAACTGTTTCAATTCACTTCTTCTGTCTCAAAGTTTATTCACTAAAAATAATAGAGAAAAAACTGTATTTTACAAAATATTTTTGAGTCTTAGAAACAATGCAAAAGAAAACAAAGAGAAATTTCATAGTGATCACATTTAAGTCCAGGTATCCCATAAACCCGAATTGGTTTGTGGACCAGCATTAAGTGAGGATTTTTTAGAAATACAGATTTGGGGGGGCCAGCCCTTGAACCTGATGAATCAGAAACTCTGAGGTGGGTCCAGAGTAAATAAACCCTCCAGGTGATTTGATGCACACTTCAGTTTGAGAATTGCTGTAAACTGACTCACTTATGTCCTTAGTAAAAACAATTAACATCTTCAGCATTCTTTACAAATTTGCAAAGCACTTTTGCCTATGTTACTCAAACTCTCTAGACTCTTTTTACCTTTTGTGGAAAATAATGACGTTAAACTAGACCATGTAAGGCAAATAAATTTCCTGTTAGTTGCCATCTCTGATCAATTAGTAGTGATTCCCTGGAGAATAATGGCGTCAGAGTCATAGAGACTTAGGTACTTAACTTTTAAATTTTGTTTCTTCATCTTTAAAATGAAAATTATATTACTACCTACACATGTCCAGGTTCAATGGGAAGGCGTGCTCACTGATGTCCACACAAGCACAGGCCGGAAGCGGAGGCATCTGGGCCACACAATCGCTTGGACTGGAAATCCTCCACTCTAAATTCTCTAACTGTAATTCTGGGGAGGGAACTTAAGGGAAATGTCCCTTTATTGACACAAAAGTCATCCAGTTTTGAGTGGAGGAGGGCTCCTAAGAAAATATTTCATTATATCTGGGCCCAAGAAGATACTGAACAAACTTGGGAGGAAAATCTCCTTTCATCATTTCCCCTCTCAGGTCTTAGATGAAACTAAGGAAAATAAATAAAAATATACAAACAGCATGAAAGTTATCACTTCTTAAAAATACAATTTTCTGATTCCTAAAAAATTCTAGCAAATGAGGCAAAGAACTTTATAATGTCTCAAATTGTACTATGTTAAGATAACATTAAGATTCTAAGATAACTGATTTTGATTCAATCTAAACAGATGGACATAAATGTCCAGGTACTTCTTCAGGGATCCTTTCCTTCCAGCTTCTTGTACATCTTCCAGTGTCATAATTCCCACATCTGGGTGCTGACCTAGATAAAATCTTATCCTCTTAGTAAGAACACCTAAAACTTAAATACACCATTAAAAACATTCATGACCCACTTGGACCCTCCCACTCCAGTTCTGTTTTCTAGTTTTGAGTGTTGAGCTTTGCTCATTGTTGACACAAACAGAGATGGTGATTGATGCCTTTGAGCCCCAGTGGTTCATTAAAGCTTTGTTGGCTAAGATTATCAGGTCCACTGTCTATCTGTTGAATAACTTTGATTAATGAATCTTTATAGTCTTATCCCACCAAACCACATAGACACACACACAAAGGGGGTGGTTTTGCAAAAGTCTACCTATTACATTGGGTTAGCCAAAAAGTTCATTTAGTTTTTTTCCTTAAAATAAAAGACATATTTTTCATTTTCACCAATAACTTTATTGACTTGAATATTTTGAGTATGTCAGCTATCTCCTGTGTGGTATAATAACGTTAATCATTCTCAATGTTGATTTCATCTCTATCAACTTACTGGTCTGATGGTAGAGCATCTTCCAGTGAGAAATCACCAGCACAAAACTTCTCAAACCACTTTTGACACATTCGATCAATGACAGCACCTTCTCCATATACTGCACAAATCTTTTTTGTGTGTTTCAGTTGCATTTTTACATTTCTTGAAATAATAAAGCATAATATGCTGAAAATACTGCATATTTTCTTCCATCTTCAATATTAAAATGGCTACACAAAAGTGAATGGCTACAAATAAGTGATTTTTAAAAATGCATATTGATATGACAGCTGTCACAATACAATCTAACAAAATTGTTCTGAACAAAGTTAAAGAAACTAAGTGCTACTGGAGCCATCTTACACCAAAAAAACTAAATGAACATTTGGTCAACCCAGTATTTTTCAATGGATTGATAGATAAATCAGATATTAAAAAGATGGACAGCAGAAATTAGTACATGTATACTAGGAGACTGGGCATTGTCTTTTAGGTTGTGTTATTAACTGTTTCAAAATAAGATATTGCAGAGCACCCTGGGAATTTTGAACACTCTCAAAAGGCACTAAAGTTGTTTTCAATATAAAATCATCTACTCCTAGTGGTTTATAAGAAACATCTATATATTCATGGCTTGATTTTCCCAACATAATGGCAGTATTAGATAGGTAAGAGGAGATCATTGTATTTGGGTTCTTTTTGTTTTTTTTTAATATTTTTTGTCGATTATGCTATTACAGTTGTCCCAATATTTCTCCCTTTATCCCCCCTCTGCCCTGCTCCCCCAACCCTCCAGCATTACCCCCACCCTTGGTTCATGTCCATAGGCTGTACACATAAGTTCTTTGAGTCTGCTGTTTCCTATATCATTTTTTATCTCTCCCCATCTATTTTATGCCTACCAACTGTGCTTCTTCTTCCCTGTACCTTTCTCCCCATTCCCTCCTTCCCCCTCCCCACTGAACTCCCCCTGTGTCATGTCCATTTCTCTGATTCTGTTCTGTTCTGGTTGTTTGCTTAGTTTTTGTTTTCATTGTTTTTCTTTTCTTTTAGGTGCATTTGTTGATATTTATGAGTTTGTTGTCATTTTACTATACATGTTTTTGATCTTCTTTTTCTTAGATAAGTCCCTTGAACATTTCTTATAACAAGGACTTGGTGATGATGAACTCCTTTAACTTGACCTTATCTGGGAAGCACTTTATCTGCCCTTCCATTCTAAATGAAAGTTTTGCTGGATAGAGTAATCTTGGATGTAGTTCCTTCCATTTCAGGATGTGGAATACTTCTTTCCAGCCCCTTCTTGCCTGTAAGATTTCTTTTGAGAAATCAGCTGATAGCCTTATGGGAACACCTTTGTAGTAACTGTCTCCTTATCTCTTGCTGCTTTTAGGATTTTCTCTTTGTCTTTAATCCTGGGTAACTTAATGATGATGTGCTTTGGTGTGTTCCTCTTTGGGTCCAACTTCTTTGGGACTCTCTGGGCTTCCTAGACTTCCTGGAAGTCTATTTCCTTTGCCAGATTGGGGAAGTTCTCCTTTATTATTTGTTCAAATAAGTTTTCAGTTTCTTGATCTTCCTCTTCTCCTTCTGGCACACCTATGATTTGAATGGTAGAGCACTTAAAGTTGTCTCAGAGGTTCCTAAGCCTCTCTTCATTTTTATGGATTCTCGTTTCTTTGTTCTGATTCAGCTGGATGTTTATTTTTTCCTTTTGTTCCAAATCGTTGCTTTGAGTCCTAGTTTTCTTCCTGTCACTGTTGGTTCCCTGAATATTTGCTTTATTTCACTTTGGGTATCCTTTATTTGTTTTTTCATTTTCGACCAAGCTCAATCAGTTCTGTGAGCATTTTGATTACCAGGGCTTTAAATTCTCCATCAGATAGGTTGACAATCTCCCCATTGCTTAGTTCTGAGGTTTTGCCGTGTTCTTTCATTTGGGCCATATTTCTTTGTCTTGGTGCAGCTGATAGGTTGTAAGGGGCCAGGGCCTTAGGTATTCACCTGGGCAGGGCAACCCTCTTTGCTGCGCTGCAGCGCTACCTGTGGAGGAGGGGCCAGAGAGGGAATAGTGCAGCCCGCCTGCCTGTCTCTAGTACACTTTCCAAGGAACTCTCATGTGAGACTGGGAGTTTCTCCAACCCCCAGTCCTCCCCTGCAACTACTGTGGTCCACACCCACCTCTGAGTCTCAGTTTTTTTGCTTTCAGTCTGCCTTGCCTTTGCAGCCTGTGGAGCTGGGCAGCCAGACCCACCCCCACAGTTCACTGCCTCACCGCGGTTTTTCTGAGTTGGCCCATGCGGTCCGCTGCCTTATGGTTCTGGCTGTTCTGGTTGATTTTTTCTTTAATTCCTTGGTTGTTGGGGTTCCATGCTGTTTGATTTTCTAGCACTTTTGGTTGTTTATTGATTTTAGATTGGTTGTTATCCTCCTTTTGGTTGTGCGAGGAAGCGAAAGGTTTCTACCTATGCCTCCATCTTGGCCAGAACTCCCTTTATCGAGATCATTGTACTTAGATTCAACCCAAACATCAACCTCTAGTGACTTACTTATTGTTTCCAGTCTCAGTTTCCCCATAGCCCTCTTCTCAAAGTTGCTATAGGATACCAATTCAAGATGTTGATGTAGGAGGATCCTGAACTAACTTCATCCCATGGATAAAACAGATAGCTACACG
Source organism: Trachops cirrhosus (assembly GCA_028533065.1). Taxonomy (NCBI): domain Eukaryota; kingdom Metazoa; phylum Chordata; class Mammalia; order Chiroptera; family Phyllostomidae; genus Trachops; species Trachops cirrhosus. Next base: position 62,641,157 of record CM052543.1, read on the forward strand.
CATAACAATTTCTTCTGGAAAAAAAAAAACAAAATAAAACAAAAACTAGCTGAGCAACTCTCCCACATTGGGAGAATGAAAAAAATAATAAAACACTCTTCATCAAAGCAACCAGGAGAGCCTAAGACACCATCTTGCCATGAGCCCACCCCAGTGTAGAGAGAAACAATTAAGAAGTAACTCGCTAACCTGAGCTTCTCCCTGAGAAACAATGGGTTTGAACGGCACATCTGGCACCCCAACTTTTAAGCCCTACATCTGAGAGGCAAGCCTCCAACACATCTGGCTTTGAAAGTCAAAGTTGCTGTACTGTGCTGCTTTTTGAACCAGAAAGCACTGTGCAGATGATGGTGTTTCCACATTGGATCTTTTACTGTAGCTATAAATAAACCTTAAAATAATGATTTCAAACTAGACCTATAATAATGGCACTACAAAGGATCATGAGATTTGGATTTTTCTTTACAGTTGTTATTTAATACTTATCTTTTGTTTTGTTTTTGCTCTGACAAGCAGGAGGGTAAGTACTACAGCAATTTGCTGAAAGGTAGAAAGCCATGATAAATTCTACATCAAAGTCCTCTTGTCTGGGCACTTCTTCACTTAAGCCATACATGGTGTCCTGTAGCCTGACTATTGCTCCCCAACTCATTGACAAACAATGAGTTTCAGAACCCTGGGACACCCAGGCGTGTTAGCAATCTCAGCTCTGAGAATCCTGTCTAGAATAACAGCTCTGGTAATCCCACCCAGGCAGCAATTTCCATTGCTTAGGCCTTTAGTAGCATGCACAGAGGACTCACCGGGCAGAGAGCTGAAGAAACTGGAACAGAGGCAGGCTTCTCTCATCTGTTGGCCTGTGCCCAGGGCATCAAGACCTGAATGATATCACTAAAAAGGGGCAGAATAACCCTACCTGCCTCTGCATATATCACTCACTGGACTTGTCCCTTATAACTAATTACTCAAATGAGATAATGACATAATGCTCACAATATCTATGACATAATTTATATAAATCTTTAAACACATTGTCAGGCACATAGTGAGATGTCAATAAATTTAACTAAAGAAACATGGCTAGTTGTTCACATGAGGTGAGGCATTCAAGGTACCTTAGGCAAGGAGCGACCTAGTGAGCCACAAACAGTCATTAATACTCAGTTTAGTAATGGCTCTTCAGATCGAACACTGAGCCCTGGCAGTGCCCCCATGAACATGGCCTGGAGGAGATGGGGTGAGACACTTTAACTTGAAAGGGTTGGTAACGGAGGGCAGAAGCAGCAGGGCCCTGTGATGGAACAAGATGAGGATAGCTCCAAGATGAGGGTCCTGTTGGGCAAAAAAGATCTAAAATTGGAGGAGAAAGATGAAAACTATCTGGAGTAACGGAAAGAATCCTGCTCAAGGATCAAGACACATGATTCTCATCCAAGCTCAGCCCCTAGCTAGCAATATAACTTTCACAAGTCACTCAGCCTCCCCTGGTGTCAGTGTATTTAACTATGAAGTGATGAAGTGAGATGAGATCACCCCTTTGGGCCCTTCCAAGAGAACCAAAGGCAAAGCTTTCCTGTCTTTCCTTAAACTAGATTCTATATGTAATAAGTTCATAGTATAAATGGAAACTTTGAAGAATTTTGTAAATGTAGAAACTGTCAGAGCTATTTAAGGTGACTTACGAAAGGGCCAAGATCAAAAATCTATACTTTATAAAACCACACGCAGTGTCTTCTATCTCAAGGCTCCAATAAATTTTATCTTAATTGGCATTTTTCATATATAATATGATTGGCTACATTTTTTAAAACTTTAAGGGAAACTAAAGAAAAACATTATAATTACTAAGAGAATTACTAAGAAGCCTGGTATTTAGCAGGCTTTCTGGATTAAAAAAAACTGGCATAAAAAATGAATTGTAGGCCTGGCTGTCAGTTGGTTAGACATCGTCCCAACAAGTCAAGGTTGCAGGTTCACTCCCTGGTCAGGGCATATCAAGAATCAACCAATGAGTGCATCAATCGGTGGAAAAACAAACTGATGTTTCCTTCTCTCTCTCTCTCTCTCCCTCTCTCCCCCTCCCTTCCTCTATCTCTAAAGTCAATAAGTTAAAAAATCAAAATCAATTGCAAAAAAAGAAATTGAATTTTAGAGACCAGCTATACAAACCAAAACACATAACTTAAAATAGTGTTTATAGTATTTTCAAGAATATAAAAAACCCACAGATAAGTCCAATAAATGACACAAGAACTTCATGGAGAAAATTATAAGCTTTATTTTTTAAAAAAACTAAATAAATGGATAAGGAAGACTTACAATCACAAAGATGTCAATTCTCCTTAGCAGATCTATAGATTTAATGCAATTTTAATTAAAATCCTAGTAAGATTTTTATGGACCTTGACAAGATGATTATAAAATTGAAATGGAAAACAAAATGCCAAGAAATTCCCAAATGTCCTTGAAAAGAAGAAGAATATAGAATAGGGAGATATTGCCTACCATATATCTAGAGTTTTTATAAAGATATTAAAATTAAACAGAATGATATTGGCTATGGGAGAGAGAAACAATTTAAAAGAGAGAGCCCTAAAGCAGACTTGCATGTATAGGTAGGTTCTCCTTACATATAATGTAGGGGTCATTGCAAATCATTGGGGAAAGGAGCAGCCAGTCAATAAATGGTGCAGGGACAATGACTTATACTCATTCTGAAGGGATAAAGGCACAGAAGTGAAGGGCAAAATATAAAATTTTAGAGTAACATATAGGAGAATATATTTGTGACTTCAGTTTAGGGAGAAATTTGCTATAATACAATACATCACAACCATAAAAGGAGACTGATAAATTCAACTATACCAAGTTAAAATTTTTGTTCCTGCATGATGAGATTGTCTTTTCTGTTTGTGAAGAACAACATAAAGAAAGTGAAAAGAAAATCCAGAAACTGAAATAAAAATCTGTAATATATAACCAATAAAAAATTACTATTTATAAAAGATGTAAGGAGCTCCTAAATTTTTCATATCAGAATAAAACTGATAAAACAATAAAAATGGATAAGTATAGAACAGAAGAGGAAACACAAGTGGCAAATAACATGAAAATATGTTCAGCCTCATTAGTCACAGTGAGGTACCACTTTATACTCATCTGGAAATTATTAAGAAGGCTAAGAATACACAGTTGGGAAGACTAAGGAACAATAACAACACTTACACATTTTTAAGAGGACTTTAAATTGGCATACTCTCCTAGAACACCATGCAGCATTATCTACCAAAACTGAATATGTCATACACTGAGAGCTAGCCATTTTATTATTGGGACTAAATCGAGAAAAACTTCCCATTTGCATCAGAAGACAGACAAGAATGTTCAAAACAGCATTGTTTATAATGATAAAAACTGAAATCAACCACATTTTCACTAACAGGAAAATGGTAACCAAATTGCAGTATATTCATATAATGCAGTAATGCATATATTCGTATATATATGTATATATATGAATATAAATAAATATCTGGAGTAGGTTCACATGTAAAAGTCAGCAATGTCAAAGTGAACATAACAAGCAGGTTGCAAAATACTACAGTCAGCATGAGTCCACTTAGAACAAGTTAAGAGATGCTACCTTATGTGGTTTTAAAACAAGCCTTGGGATAGACAAATTCACCACCATCCTTAAGCCAGTGGAGGGAGAGGAAGTGCATCAGGGAGGACTTAATGGGGCTTCAAATGACCTACTGGTAACAACCTCTTTCTTACACTGCAGTGGGGAGTGCACAGATGTTCATTTTTGTCCTTTTTAATCTTTTGCTCATAGGCTCTGTTCTTTTGTATGTGTAAAGATTTGATTTAAGTGTTTTTAACATTCTCTGGTTTTCCATGTTTATGAAATGTTAAAAGATGTAAGAGAAGTCACCCAGACCCAACCCTGTAGTTTCACAACAAAAAAGAATATTCCTTTCAGCACATCTCTTTGTAATTAGAAATGTCTGTTCATCTTCCTCCTTCCTTTGACTAGGGATAAAATAAATGTCCTTTAGGGGAAACCAGGGATCATTTTAGATATCACCTCCATATTTGAGATGTGTTTGCTCTTCACATAAATGATAAAACAACATTAACTAGGAGGCCTTTTACTGAACTCCAAGAAAGCAGATTACAAAGGGAAGGATCAAGTTTCCGTATTGAGGACACAAGAACCAGCTCTAAAATGGCTCTTACTTTTTCGAGAATTTTTACACCATTAGGACAACTATTATCACACACATCTTACCAACGAGGTTTATGAGAAGCAGGGAAGAGAAGCAACATGGACACAATCATTAATTGTGTGTGAAGAGCCATTAGCTCTTCATGAGAGAACTATGGTGAGGATTCAATTTTCCTGATTCCTAGCCCTGCATTCTTTTTTTCTTTTAAACCACATTAAATTTTACACAAAGGATAAATTCACCAATGGTATAAAAAAGAAAACCCTAAGGCAACTGACAGAACAATAAGAGATATTTTTGAAAGGGGGATATATGGCAAATCCATTTATATATAATCTCTCTCTTTCACACATATGCACACAGAAGGAGAGGGAGGGAGAGACAGAGTGGAGGCATCTCTCTGTCTACACATCATTTTGACAGAGAGAAACAAAACTCTAATTACTAGGCACAGGTCATTGCTTTAATTTCTAGAACTATGAAGATATGCTTAGCACGGCCTACGAGAACTTGTATCATTGGGCCCCTGCCTGCGTCTGCCATAAGAAGGCCCGATTTATCAGCAACTCTTCCCAACAAAGTCTCAGAATCTCTTATTCTAATCTTCTTTCCATGCTAATGCTTTAGTCTTCATTTTCCTTGGGAAAGTAATTTAGTGTGAACTTCATTTTTTGCATGCTGGAAAATAAAAATATTACCTATTAATATCACAAGGCTGTTAAAAAATGTTACAGGGTACTGGAGTTCCCAGCAGGGGCAACTAGAGGCCATGGGGAAAAAAACTGAAAAGAGACTGGGATGGGGTATAGGGAATTTGGGGGGATGACTGAAATGTTCTAAATCTCGATTGTGGTGATGGCTGCACAAGCATATGTATTTTCAGAATGCACACTTAAATTTACACTTAAAATAGGTTCACTTGATTGCATATAAATTACTCCTAAATAAAGTTGACTAAAAAGAGTATGTCTTGAATAATTACAATCATTCCTCATCCCCACCCCCTTTCCTATTGGAAGGAAGATTCAGCCAATAGCACTGCCTTTTATCATCCTTCCTGGTCTACACACAGTAAGAACAAGGGAAAGGAGGAGGAACGAAAGGGAGGGTTGGGTCTATGTAGAAGTCTGTAGCCTAATGTATATTCCGCGGTAAGGGGCAGAGAAGGGTAGAGAAGTGTTCTCCTCCCAAAGTGAAGGGAAATGTTGAAGTGCTAAAAGAATCACTCACAGATCTAGGAGAACCTGTAAGAAGGGAAACCTGGTATCTTGTTGCCCTGCTGGATTCTTACTGAAATGTAGAATCTGCAAGCCCTCTTGGTATTGCCAAGGAAGATAACTTAGGGTATGATGAAGAAGTTCTTGGGAGAGTCTGCAATGTATACCCTTAAGTTTTGATATGTAAAGAAATGGAGAGACTGGTGCCACTTATTTCTGAAGATTTCTGGTGAAGGAAGTCTTGTTGGAGAGATTTAGTAGGGTGAGAAGGGACCCTGGTTGACCGTGCCTGGAAGTAAGATGGAGGAGGCCACCAATCTATCCAGTTCTCACAGTTTTTGGAGAATGAGAAAGATGACCCAGATGGTTCTCAGGATCCACTGCAAGGAGTCCATGGGCTAGAAGAAGGAGTAGGAGTTACATAGTGGCCAGATGAGGTAAAACCCTACTTGAAAAGGGGGTAGGAATGGGGAGCACTGGTAGATAGGAAGGGAATCAAGGTGAAGTGTTTACACTGCCCATCTCACCCTCAGGAAAACCACATGTACCTGCTATACCATTCTAGCAGAGTGTCTAGGAGCAGACAGAACCAGATCAAACTACTGTAGGGCCTGAGACTCTCCTCATCTTCTGCACCTATTTTTACCAGAGAGCTTAGGATTGGAAATACAGGCAGGGAAAAAGCACCTCCATGTCAGGGCATGATATGCTAGTCCCAACCTTCACCCCAAGAAGACTGTACTGAAGGGAGAAGAGAAAGTTTTGAGTGTTGGGTCTGAGCTTGAAGCTTAAACTAGATAGAGTTTTAATAACAAAAAGTAACCCCAAAAAAGTAGCTTGAGTGCAACATATCATTAAGAATTTGAATATGTGATCAACATAGCCTTGTTGGAAATAGTGATTTAAACATAATAAATTCAATTCATGTGTAAGCCTGCTAATGAGATGGTTGCATAAGGAAAAGAGATAACACTTAGTAAGACCTTAACAAAGTATGTGGTGAGGGGGTGATATCCATATTTATCCAGGTATTGAGGAGCCATTAAAATGATTTTTACTTTATTTTATGAATTTAAAATCCATTCATTCTTCTATTCATTCAGCTACTATTTACTGAGCATCCAGTTTATCCCGGCAATAAGAGAGTTGTGGTCCCTGCATCATGAAGTGGTGTGTGGCCAGCCCCACGAGGCTCCAAGAGACCCTGTGAGGACCCATGCCGACCAGCTTCAGCGGCATCACCAGCTCCCATGCTGCACCTCTCAGACTCTACCTGCCTCTTCCTATCTTTCCTCTGGGGTTCTTTCTAATCCACCTTTCTTTGCCCAATAAAAGTCTCAGTCTTCTCAGTAAGACAGCTCTTCCCATTTTAAACAATGCTTGGGAAACAGATTCTACCCCCTGAATTTTGGAAAGGACACAAGATTTCAAGTCAGATTGGCTTTTCAGTGGGGACTCAGTTCCTGTCCCAGCTCCACCTCTTCCCAGCTGGGTGACTTGACTGTGGGCAACCCCCTCCACCCAGCCCGTAGGGTTCCTGGTCCCTGGGAGAATAACATCTCCACCTCATAGTGGGTCAGTGAGCGTTAAATGAGATAATGTATGTAAAACACTCTGGAAACGATACTTATTATCATAACACAGGTGAATTTGAGCAAACCCCTAAACGTTGCTGAAATTTAGTGCTCTGCCTTACAAAACAAAGTTATTATTACAGACTTGTCTACTTCATAAGGTTGGTGTCAGACCCATTGGGATAATAGATGTGTAAGACATTTTATATATTATAAAGAGCTATTCAGTGGTAAGCTATTGTTAGCATTTACAATGATACACTGAGCTGAAAGCTTCTTTTAAAGAGACTCCAAAGAAAAGAGAAAAAGCAGGGAATGCAACCATGGTGTTGCTACTGCCTCTCTATGACGTTTATAAGCAGTCTGGAAATCAGCCAACTCCACGGGTGAATTTGATTCCAATCTGAATTGCAGAACTGAGGCTGGCACATTCTGGTTTGCTCATCTATTCCTCAGCCTTGATGTGACATGCCCTAACTCAGTCCAGAAGACAACAGGTTTGCAATGAGCTGGAGCCTCTCCTAGCTTTCTTTGGACCTCACCCTGGAAGGCTCCATCTCCTCCCATGAGTTGTGAATCCTCCCATGAGTTGTGAATCCTCCCAGGGAGAAACATCAGCTCTCATGAAATAAAGCCAGAGTGTGAGCATTGTTCAGCTCGACGCGGGGAATGATCCCACAGCAGCAGGCGCCGTGCCTTCACCCTGGGAATTGTCATGCTACCGATTGCTTGAGAGAGAAGCAATTATCTGACATGGGAAAGACTCTTCCCTGTCAGGGCCTCCCTCCAATGGAAACATGTTTCAAGAGGAGGGAGGAGGTGCTTGGTCCATGTTATTGCATATTCCTAAAAGCCCCAGGAATGAGGCTCCCGGTGTTTATTTACTCAGTCACCACCCAGGTCTAAACGTTTTGGTCTAAACCTGTTAGGACAGCAGACCAGTCCTTTAGCCTTTCAGGTTCTAGGGTAAGTGGAGTTAAGATTTGCCCAGTGGGTTGCAAGGTGTAAATGCAAAAAAAGAAATGTGTGAAATACTTAGAACAACACCAGATTCATAGTAAAATCTCACTAGATGTAAGATGACCATATAATTTATAATCTTCCATAATTTATCCAGACACTTTGACAGTGAAAGGGGCACCACACGGACTGGGTGTTGGGACAACAGGTATAGCTGTGACTGTCACAAGCAAACTGGGGTGGATCATGCAGCAGGGATATAACATCAGCTAGTATTATTGATCATAGGCTTGGGTATGGAGGCAACAGGGGCTGGAAGTCAATGACCATGGGTGTGCCTGGGACTAGCTCCCAGGGTCGCCAGAGTCACTGCACACTGCCTGAGGCTCAGGGGACATGCAGCTCCCCACTGACCTTCCCAGCTCCGAGGACAGTCCCTCAGCACAGGCTCTCTCTGTTGTTGCGACAGAGTCGTCCTGTAGCATCTGAGCTCTAGCACAGGCCCCTCTAAATATGGGCTAACAAAGCCTCGGTGACACAGGGCCCCTCTTTCTTCCATGGATATTCCACAAGGACAAACCAAAAAAACCTTCTTATTCTGCCCAGCCCATTTGCCAACTGGTTGCGGAGACAGTAAAAAATAAATGCAAGGCAGGAATTTTCCACTACTCAGTACATCTTGCCAAATTGAGAGGTTAATGTGGCAAGTAGGTGAGAAGCCCCTAGTCTCTATCCCCAAACCATATTCCATCATGGTTATAGCCTCCAATGGGCCTTAAAACATTTGATGTGGACATTTCTTCTTGTAACCTGCTGTCCTACTGACCTGCCACATTCATTCATTCACTCATTCATTCATTCAGCAAGCCCTTAGTTTGGATTCTATTCTGAGCACTGAAAATATAGTAGTGTGCTCAACACGGCTCCTGCATTGGACGGCTCAAAAATAGAACCTTTCCAATGTTTCCTAAACTCCTATTGATGGCGCTATTCTAGAGGGAGGAGAAGAGTAGAAATGAAATAAACAAGTACATAAACAAATGCACTATAGACCAGATTGTGTTAAAAGTGCTTTGGAGAAATATTAGGTCAAACAAGGCGGCTAAAGAGTGTGCTGCGGTAAAGAAGATGGCAGATGGAGTGGGGGAGGAATGTCTTCCTGACAGTTAGAGCTGTTCTCTCTGTTAGAACATTTCCTTACCAGTTGTTTCCAACGCAGGCTCTGGAGCCCCTCTACTGCTGCCCTCTCTACCAGGTTGGTTGTCCTGGCCCGACTTTTGGAACAGTACCCACAAGACAACTAACAGATGAAGTCTTGACTCAGCAGAAAGGCAACCAGGACCCTGATCCTGCTCTGTGCCCTTGACTGTTTTAGTTCTTGTTGAAGTGTTATTTAAACATGTTTCATGAAAATTGATGGGTGTAGTCATGGGACTGTGTAGAGAAAGGCATTCCAGACAGAGGAAATAGCAAGTGCGGAGGTGCTGAGGCTGGAGTATACGTGGTGTAGGCCATGGAGGAAGGACACTGTGGCTGGAGCATTGTGAACAAGGCTTCCAGAAAGTAATAGAAGGTGAAGTCGGAGAAATAAGGGAAGTTGTAGATTATGGAGGTCCTTGTAGATCATCTGCACCCATTTTTATTGCCATAAAAATATGGCCTAAAAAACAACCGCAAAACCCAGTGGTTTAAATCAATAAGCTCCTTCTACTGCTCATGAGTCCATAGTTTAGCAGGACTCTGATGATACTGGTGAAGCTGGGCTTATCTCAGCTGGAATGGTTCATTGAGGGCCAGGTGACAGCTTGGTCCAAGGCTGGCTTTTCTAGAATGGCCTCATTCCCATTTGACTGTTGACTGACTGCCAGCTGGGGCAAGGAGAAGACTAGACCACATATCCCTTCCGTCCCAAAGTCTAGCCTGGGCGTGTTGACATGGGTACTGCAGGGCTCCAAGAGAGACCCAGGCTCAGATGTAGTACACTTTCCTTTCCACGACATCCTGCCTAAACAAATCACAGGGCTAACCCAGATTCAAGGAGTGGGGAAACAGGCTCCACCTCTTTCTGGGAGGAGCTGTAGAGTTGCTTTGCAAAGGAGACAGATACAGGGAGGAGTGAAGAATTGCAGCCATTTATGCAATCCATTTACTACACCATTGTAGACTTTGACTTTTACTGTGACTATCTGGGGATTCCATTAAGGTTTGCCTTTAAGGGGAAGAAGGATGTCGCATGATTCAACTTATATTTTAAAGTGTTCTCTCTGGCACCTGTGTTAAGAATAGACTGAGGGGACAATGGGTGGGGAGAAGCAAGGGCAGAGGCAGGGAGACCAGTTAGGAAGTGTTGCAACAAACCAGGAGAGAGTTAACGGTGACCTTCGAAATGATACTTCGAAGTATCATTTCCACTCCACTAGTGGTGGAGTTGTAAGAAGTAGGAGATTCTGCATTGAATAAGTATCAAGTCAATAGATTAAATGGGAATGAGAGAAAGAGAGGTATCCAGGATGCCTTTAAGTTAGTTCACCTGAGAAGATGGAAAAGGGGAGTTGCCAGTAGGTGAAGTAGAGAAAGCTATAGGCAAAGGAGGTCTATGAGGAAAGATGTGGAGTTTCTGTTAGACTACTAAGCTTGATGTGTCTGTTAAACATCCAAGTGGCAATGTTGATTACACAGCTATACACCAGCCTGGATTTGGTGTAGAGAAATGAATGTGGTGGGGTTTGGGCATATAGGTGCATTCAAAGGTCTGAGACTGGATGAGATCACCAAAGGGGTGAGTGTAATTAGAGAGGAAAGACAAGGACTGAACCCCGGAGCCTCCAACATGAAGAGAAGAAAACCTCACAGAAGCCTAAGAAAGAACACCCAAAGGCGTGAAGGGCAAGCCAGGGGACATGTGTGTGGAAGCCATGTGTGGAAAGCACACAGAGGACAGGCAAGCCAATGAGCTGGATCACCACCACATACAGCTTCCATCTGAGAAGTTCTTGGAAGATGGAAGGCTTGGAGTGTCAGCTTCTCGGGAATGAAAAAAATGTCTTCCCTTAATCTTATGTTTATTAGTAGAAAAACATGGTAGTCTTTGTTTGAAAGTATCAATGAAAATGGGGAGGTTGAGCTCTTGCAGAGGACGGTCCCATTTACCTCCTGTTGCTAAAATTCTCAAAAATACTATCTCTGGCTCCCATGACAGGAACATCAGCCCTGAGGCTATGCAGGGGCCCATGCTCCTCCATAGAAAGACAAGGCAAGAGAAACACCACTGCCTAGAATGTTATAGACACCAAGAAATGTTGGGTAAAAAGTGAGTGAATGAATGAGGGAACAAATGAGTAAATGAAGAGTAACCGTGGTCAGAAACTATAGTGAGTAAGAAAAATGAAAGGAAACAGACAAGTCATGAAGGGGTCCTGAGAAAGAGAAAACACGAGTGACCTGAACCAAGAAGTTCCCTCTGGTATGCACATGGAGCACAGCCTTGGTGTCTACCTCTGCATGTCTTTTCGCCCTCCACCCTACCCTCAGAGATCCAGCTTTCCACTTCCCCTTCCTCACTCTACGAGAGTTCCTGCCTCTTCCTGAAAGGTAGGTGGACACAGGGCATGGAGTAACACAACCTAGACTTAAGGCCCAGTTCTACCAGTACTAAGTTAATAATCTGAATTTTTGGAGGGTTGCTTTGAGGATTTCTTTTTCTTTCTTTTTTTTTAATGAAGCTTATGAAGACAACTTGTAAACTGTCAAGATCTTTCCAAATGAAATTTATTTTCCAGAGGAATAACTGAGGAAATACCCACTGTCAAATAGTGTCAGAGGGGAAAAGGGAGAGTTGAAAGAAAGCTTCAGACTGAGGGAAAAGTGTGAGACAGGGGAAGCATAGATCTATGAGAAATGTGCCAAACCAAAAAGTGAGCTAATGGCAAGATGGCTGCCAGAAGAGGTATTAGAATAACATCATTACCCTCCGACTCTTAGTGAACTTTTTGCATTTATGAGTGCCATAAGTGGATTTATTTTCTCCCCAAAAGAAATCAGCAGCTTTGAGAAGGCTTCAGGGAGGCTGCAGTCTCAGGTGTGGAGACATTGAGAGCCTGAGGAACTAAGATTGGGAGATGTAAACAGCACAGCAAAAGGCTCTGGTGGTAGCTCCCTGGGGAATAGAGTTCAGGCCAAAGAGTGGGATAATCTTGGAGGGAAAAGCAAGCCCAGAGTGGCATTTATGTCACACATCTGTATACAGTATGAGGTGCATATTTGGTGTATATAACAGATTCTACATAATGGGTTCTCAGAAGATATAGCTGAAATAATCTCGAAGGGATTTATGAAAGAAACATTTTCTCCCATTTTTTACCTTCTTTCCTACCTTCCTGATCCATTGCCTTCTTTGACTAAAGAAGAGACACTCCTTTTGTCTCTTTTCCCCCCTCCCCTACCTGTCCTTAGGGCGGCTTCACAGCTTTAATGATTGAGTCTAAACAGTTGTCTCACCAGCACCTGTGCTGGCTCCCTCTCCCCTCACTCTGGGGAACAGCCCTCCGTGATACAAAGCAGGCTGCGGTGACTTGTGCATGACCCCTTCCCCCCCACTCCCGTGCCATACAATTCACCCTGTCAGATAAAAAGGAAAAATGCAGGCACCGTGAGATTAACCCAAAACAATGTACACAGTTTCCAACACAAACTGTGCAGCTCAAAGCTCCCACCCTGCAGAGCATCCAATAACTTTTGCTGAGCCATCCAAGCCCAAGAAAAAGCAACCCGCTGTGAAAGAACAAAGGCAACCTCAGCCCAGGCCTGTACCTGCCAGTCAATAGAGGCAGCCAACAGCACCTCCGGGCAAACAAAGTCGTTGGAGGGCTGCCAAGTTGCCCTGAACATGACAAGGCAAAGGAGGGGCCCAAGAAGCCCCAATCAATAAGAAACAGATCTGCCTTAAAAATAATACTGAATGAAAAAAGCTGTTACAAAGTCTTGCTTCCAAACCTGTCTGGCACACCGTCAGACCTAATGATATATTCAGAAAGAAAAATCCAAGATCAGGATTTGAAATTCTTTGGGCCACTAATCATCATCAAACAGATCCAAAGACCTTGCATTGCTTTTTACCAGCAGGCATTTTAAGAAAGAACTCTTGGCCCTGACAGCTGTCCTTCCCCACCACACTCAGCACTTGTGAGCCCTGGAAGGACTGTGGAAGTAGGTTATTTGGGAGCGGAGGGATAGACTAGACAAACCTATGAGGTCATGTAGTTCCAGGACACACAGAAAGTGCTAATGAGATTGGTGCCTGTGATTGAGAAAGAATTTATTTGTAAGGGAATAGAAGCAAAGATCAGAAGAGGGAAGCAGGAGACGGGGATGCGGAGGTCCTTTTCAGTCCTCAAATATTTGTTGAGCTCTCCTTGAGAGCCAAACACAGCAGGGAAAGGGTACAAAAATAATAGAAACTATGCCAGCCTCAATGTGCTTATCAGGTTATATATCTAAAAGTACTTTAAAAATAAGTTTAAGGTGGTGAGAGATGATTTTTGTTGTTACCAAAGATGCCGGGAGATCATCTAGCTTTGGGGCCAACAATGGCTGCTTGCTGGAGCCAACTGGAAATCTGTATTGAGGAGGTCTGGAATGACCTGAGTGGGTTCAGGCTTGGCAACAGTGAGTACCTTGATGCATCAGTGTGGTTGGCAACGGATGGAAGGGAATGAGGCATGTTCGGTGACTGAGTTCCAGTCTAGCAGACTATTTTACATATAGGAAAGCTGAGCTCTATGAAGGGAGTGGTTCTCTTGTAGAGAACCACTACCACCAGGCTGTCACAGCTGAAAGCAGGACACAGGAGCACAGTGCAGAAGGAGCAGGCATTCAAAGTCACACAGGTGCTGGATCCTGGGGAGGAAGGAAGAGAGGGAGGGACTAGGAAGGCTGTAAGATGCCACAGAGGAGCACCACACAAACACACATTTGGTTTTCAATGAAACAACAGTTCCTGCTTCACCTTACTCCCTTGTCTTTCCCTGAGCATGTAAAGTCGAGGTGAAGGTTGCCGGCACAATGGCAAAACTTTCCCACAGACCTGCCCTGGCTTGAATTCTGAAGGAATATTATGGATTTCTTTCTCTTTTTTTTGGAGTTAAATTTTATTTTATTGGATTTCTTAAGAAGTAAAGTGTCATAAGCTACAACTTATGATGATTAGGTGACATTGAGAGCACACATTTTATTCTGCGTGATAATATGGCTGGTTGCATGTCGGTCTCTCTTACACAATTGCAGGTTCCATGAAGATGGTGCCGTCATCTCTGCATTTTCTAGCACCTAATCAAACTATATAATTAATAGGCTTCCAGTGAATACTTATTGATTGAAGAATTTAATAAAGGAATGAATCATTTAATTTCTTTTGGAAGGAATCCAAAGATTTAGGTAGGAGTCAGTCTTCTAGCTAGAGAAGAGAACAAAAATGCACGTGTAACATTAAGCATTACTTAAGTACAGTGGGCTTGGAACAGCCCACTCATCCATTGCAGTCAGGAAGCAAACAATAACAGCTAACACTTATTGAAGAATTACTATGAACTTTATGAGAATGAATAAATCAGGACAGACTAAATATTTTAACAGACTCTCTAAAAATCTCCGTAGTTCAAGCCATGATCTGATATAGGTCAGCAGGGGCAGAGAAAGGAGAGATATGTTCCACACAGTCATTCAGAAACCAAGGCTCTTTCTGTATAGTGGCTCTGCTTTCCTTGAGCCCTGAACCCTCTGCATCCACCTCACAGACAAGGAAAGAAAGGGTATAAAGCAGAGAGGTTTTAGGAGTGAGCCTTAGACTACGTATCATAGATAACTTCTACCTACATTCCTTTGACCAGAATTTAGTCATACAACTTCACCTGCATGCAAAAAGGCTGGGAAATGTAGTCTATCGATGACTCTAGAAGAGGCAACAGATTTGTTGTGTATCTAGCAAGTCTCTCACAATGCATTCTCATTTAATTCTTGAGACAATCCAATAAAACAAACGCTATTGTCATTCCAATTTTGCAGCTGAGCAAACGGAGGCTCAGTGAAGAAATTATTGCCCATTAGTAAATAATGGAACTGGGAGTTGGTCCTAGGTCTGACCCTAAAGTGTGTGTTCTAGGCCCACTAAGCTATGCTTTTTTCCTAATTGAGGTTCAGTTATGCTGCCACCTCCTCTCTCTTCCTTCCTGCCACTCAGATCCTCACAGTGCTGATTTGGCTCTCCTAGGTCTAAACTGCTGGTGACGTGTAGCCATTTGGCCCCAGAACTTACATTACCTTATCTATTCCCTACTGCCCTTCCATGTAGTAGGCATTATTATTAGCTCTACTTCACTGGGGAGGAAACTGAGATTAGATGGGTTACAGAACTTGGCTAAGAACATGCAGCTAATGAGGCACATTGAACACTGTATCTTGCTCTTTGGCCTGGAACTTTGAAGGACCTTTCTCCGAAATTAAAAAGAAATGATAACCAAAAAAGTTGAATCCTAAAAAAATGCAACAATCCGCTTTCCCATGGAATATCCCAAAAATGTTTGGCATTGAGGTCACCAAGGTCAGGCAGGCTCCTCACTCCACAGGCCTGACTTCATCTGCAAGGTAGGAAAATCAAGTGCATGCAGCAGCCTCTGGCCTTGTGAATTTCTACTAGATTGGCATACCACCTCTTGAAGAAATTCTTCCAGCCAAAACCATCCAGGAAACAAAGAATCAGATAAATAATAAGACTGATACAAGGCAAAGAAAATATTTTAGACTCAACTAGGGGGTGGTTTTTCCAGGCCAACAGCATTATTCGTGGCTGGGTCACCGAGTGCCAATGTGGAAGGAGCAGCCAGAGCATTCTTTGTCTGCTGGGCTCTTCCTTCCTCTCTCAGCCTCGCTCCTACCCTGACCCTCTCTCCCTCTCCCAGAGCTATGAGCTCACCAAGTTTGGTCCTTTATCCCACCCTCCCTGGGATGCAGGTACCATCCTCTGTCATAGACTGATCCCCAAGGGAAGAAAACAGGAAATAAAGCTAATTAAACTGGCTGTGCTATGAAGAAAGAATTCATTATAATAACAATAATGCAATCTGAGGACTTGGGCAGATTGGCAGGTGAAAGAAAAAACAGTAACAGTGGTTCAGGGCATTTGACTTTATCTTCCATTGCGCAAGCTGCAGTGGTCAGAGGAGCACAGTGCAGAGTCCCGGACCCAGTGGGGTTCCGGCTCCCTGCCTTCCTTGTGAAGCCCAGGCTGAACTTCTTTCCCATGACTACAGCCTTGGGTCCTCCTTCCTGAGGTGTCATTCACCCCCACCATTTACTCTCTCAGGGTTGCCGAGAGACTGTTCATGAGACTGCATGACCCTGGCCTGTGAAGATGTGAACAATTCTTCCTAATGGGACCTTTGAGTTCATCTACTCCCGAATCTGGTGAGGCAACTGGGGCCAGATTAGTTAAATGACTGGGTCAATGTCCTGCTGGTTGTTTGGGGGTGCCAGTACACCCAGGTCTCTAGCCTTCATATTTGGAGAGTCTCTCGGCTAGACCGCACTTGGGTGTATAACTCCAGGTGCATGCAATGGTTATAGATTCTACTCTATTCCTCATAAAACACAAAACCTACCATAATTCCTAGGTGGGAGGCTCCCTGCAGTGCTCCCTACTGGCTGTCTGTGAAGCTAGTAGACTACCCCTATACTGAACGGTAGCTCTTCTCCCTTTCTCTTAAGCTCTCCCAGGAACCTGGGTTCCATATTTTCCCACTTCTCTCCATCTGAGCTGAACTTATTTGCCACCTGCCTAAAGAGCCTGTCTTCTGTCCTAATTCCCACAGCAATGAACTCAGTCTACCCTTCTGTATCCTCCCTCTCATACTCTGCCACAAAACTAAGATCCAGCCTTTATCCACACACTTAGAAGTTTTCAAAATAAAAATAATGTCACAGATGATTTCACCAGAGCTTGCATAAATCGGCCACTGCCAACCTCTCCACCCACTTGCCCTGCTATTCTCACCATGCGCCTGCCACACAGGTCTCTGCTCAGTTCTTTAGAAAATACCAGGCTCTCTCTGCCTCATGGTCTTTGACATGCTATTTCCTCTGACAGAATCTCACCCCATAGCCCACCCTCCCACCAGCCACTAGTGTCAGACTTTTACTTATGTGCCAGGACTCAGCCTGCGTGTTACTCCCTCCAGGAAACCTTCCCTGACCCCTCTCGTTAGGATGGCTCCCCTGCTACATGCTGTGGGATAACCTTGTACTTTTCTTTGATATCCTTTATCATAAATGTGATTATACAATTATTTTTATAATTTTAACTTACTGTTCATCCATGTCCTGCAACAGACCACAAGTAAACTCCATGAGCAAATAACTAGAAGGGACAGGTGCTGTGTATGTTCACGTTCTAAATGCCACTTTCAGGACACTAGCTGGCATGCCTTGTCATGTAATTACTTGCATATATAGCCTAGCAGGACGATAAATCCAACTATGGCAGAATCCCTTACAGTGATGGATACACAATAAATGTTCATTGAATGAATGAATAGATGGGTGGAGGTCGGTAAAGCCCTCGTGAAAACTTGAGGGGACAGAAGGGGTGCTAGTTTGCTAGTAAACACTTGACAACAGATATAAAACATTGCCTGTGTAGAAGAATAAAGCTTTCTGTTCTTTTTCTTTTCTTTTTCTTTTTTTTTTTTTTTTTTTTTGTCACTTCAGGATTTTGGTTTCCACTTCTTTCTAGAAGCTTCTGTATTAGGTTTTTCTGCTGTGGAACAAATTACAAAAATATAGTGGTTTAAAACCACCTATGTTTACCACTGCACAGTTTCTGGGGGCCAGGGGGCCAGGCATAGACAGCTTAGGTGGTTACCCTGCTTAGGGTCCCATAAAACTGCAATTAAGATGATGACCAGGGGTGCATTCTTCACCGGGGAAAAACTGGCTTCCATAATCTCTCAGGTTGTTGATAGAATTTATTTTCTTGAATCTGTAGGTTTTGTGTCAGCTTCCTCCTTCAAAGTCAGCAACCAAGGTGGGTGGAGATAGAAAGAAAGACCGAGAGAGAGACACTCTAGCAAACAGGCACTGTACTCTTAGGTAATCACCTGCACATAATCACTTATATCTTTCACCTTTGCCCCATTCCATTGGTTAGAAATAAGTCACAGGTCTTGCCAACACTCAAGGGAAGGAGTTCACACAAAGGTGTGAATACTGGCTCATGGGCTACCTTAGAGTCTATCTACCACAACCCTCTAAATCAAGGGAAGAGATGTATATATCTGTAGATAGGTAGGTGGGTAGATAGATGGATATCCCTGAGAGGACTATTTCTTGATACCATAAGTTTTCCACAGAGCTCTGTAAGTGGGGACTACTCTCCAAAATCAAACTGAAGACTAAGAATCCTGCAATAAGAAGAATTTCATATAGATATGTTTGCATTTCTATGTGTTTGGGTTTTGAGGGGACTAGGAAGGGTATAAGTGATGCTCAGATCAAAGGAAGTAAAGAAGGCAGAAATTGCTCCGAGAGGTTGAGGGCTCCTGCTGGAAAGAGGGAGGAAGAGGCAGTTCCCAGAAGAAAGAAGCCAAGACAGCACTCTTCAGTCAGGTTCCCATCCCACAACACCCCATGGTGCTTCTCAGATGCTACCCCCATCTTCAAAGAACCTTAAAATTAATGCTTCTGCCACATTGATTCTAAAAACACTCATCTAGCCTGGTTTGTACTTCCTGTAACTATACTCCATCCCCCAGGCCTCCTTACTGTCCCACCTCCACGCTGGCCCAAGCTGGTCAAATCACAGGGCTCATGTAGCCCACTTGGGCCTATGCCTCAATTCCCACAAAGCACACCCCGTGCACCCAGGAGATCTCACCTCCCTGGCTGTCTACTTGGGCCGCCATAACAAACTACTGTAGGCCCAATGGCTTACATCTTAAAAAATTATTTTCACAGTTCTGGAGGCTAGAACTATCCAAGATCAGAATGCTGACAAATCAGTTTCCTTGTGAGATCTCTCTTCCTGGTTTGCAGATGTACCTTTTCGCTTTGTCTTCACATGGCCTTTTCTCTATCTGTGTGTGTACAACAGAGTGAGCTCCCTGGAGTTTCTTCTTATAAAGACACTAATCCTGTGGGATCAGAGCTCCACTCTTCTGACCTCATTTAATCTTAATTACTTCCTTAGAGGCCCCATTTCCAAGGGTAGCCACACTGGGGGTTGGAGCTTCAATATGTGAATTTTGTGGGGGACGTAATATTTAGTGCCTAACACTGACCAAGAAGGCCAGGCTCCAGCCTCCCACCAGAACTACCCACTGTGGCCTCAAGAGAATGAACCTCTTAGTTAAATAGCAATGTAGGACATCCAGCAGGAAGGTCCAGAACTTTCCTTCAGACCTGAGAGGCTCTGCACTTGTCCTTAAGGGAGGAGGCCTCGGACACTTAATTTAGGAAACTTCCCAGAATCCAGATGGATAAAGCCAAAGGCAAGAGGTGGCCTGGCCTAAGGGTTTTTCACCAGAGCCTTGACTCATTTATGGTAGTTTTTCTATGTTTTAAAGCCACACTATCTTAGTACTAAGTCAAAGTTGGTGACCATTGCCTAAGCCAGGCCTTGAAGGACCACTATTGCCCATGTGATAGCTTTCATTACATTATTGTTAATATTGATATACAGAGATTGGTGTACATGTCTAAACCTTTATGTTAGATGGTACACTTCTTCAGGATTCTCCTTTTTTGAAATCCATCTCTCTCCCAAACTGCCTAATACAGTGAAATGCACATAAAGAAAGCTCATTTTTTATTGTTTGAATAATAAATGTATCAATTAATCAAATATTGTATGTCCCAACAAGACATTTAAACTTTACGATTCCTCAGTTTTCCCAATATCTTTTTTTAATAGATGAGACATATGAGGAGGTGCTTGTTCTTGAATCTGGGTGCTAGGTTTCTTTTTTTCTTTCATCTTCCCCCAAAGACATGCTTATTGATTTTGGAGAGAGGAGAAGGGAGGGAGGGAGGGAGGGAAAGAGGGAGGGAGGGAGGGAGGGAAAGAGAAACATTGATGTGAGAGAGAAACATCTGTTGGTTTCCTCTCGCACGTGTCCCAACCAAGGCTCAAACCTGCAACCAAGGCGTGTGCCCTGACTAGGAATTGAACCTGCAGCCGTTCAGTGTATGGGATGATGCTCCAACCAAATGAGCTACACCAGCCAGGCTGAGTTTTCCCAATATCTTTGAAGAGACTTTTAAATTTTAATAAGAGGTCTTGCTAAGCAAATTAGGAGTGCAAAAAAAAAAAGGAGAAATGTTTTTAACCTATTTTAAGAGAACAAAATGCTTTCAAGTGCTTCAGAGGTATCTATTTTTACACAGATAAGATCACTGAAATATCAGTGGAGCCAGCTGCCACCAGGCACATGCTTCAGATGGATGTTCTCATTGCAAACCCTTCTTACTCACCATACTTAGGCCCTTTTCTGACTAAAGGAGCATCTCTTAAAGTACTAGGTAACTTGAAAGAGGCAGAACGTACACTGGCAAGTCCTCAGGTCCCTGATCTGAAAAACCAGTAAGTAAATCTGGTGAACTTGGAAAGTCTATAACAGTAGGAGCCGCTCCCACTCAATGGGCCTTTGTCATTCTGGCTGATGTCTAAGGAACATTGCAGTTCTACCTGGTACAATGGGGAGCATTGGGACAAAGAGCCAGCAGGTCTGGTTTCAAGTGTCCCTTTCCTCTGTCACTTCATAGCTGTGTGACTTGCAGCAATTAACCTTCTCTCTGACCTTCAGTTTCTGGGTAGATCTGTCCTTCCATCCTGATGAGCATTTTGCAAAGATCAAATGAGGAAATGAGATAATGAGTAGGCAAGCTCTTTGTGAACTGTAAAGAGATATACAGACATTATTTCTATATTTTAAATTGTTCCATCAATCATGGTGTGATTTAATTAGTACAGTCCATTTCTCACAAGCTAGTACAAGTCACAGGCATTTGCTTAAATTGTGTTAGCACATCAAGTCCATATCTAATTGCTGGGTCCTTATACAGACACACTGTGAAGCAATCTGCTATAATAGTTAATAGTACCTCATTAGAGGCAGCTAGACCTGGATATGAATCACACTTTTGTTAGCTAGAATTTGGGGAAAGATTAATCTTGATTTCCTAATTTGAAAAGCAGCATTAAATATGAAAATAATATCTATATTATATACTCAATGTTTTGTCCCCTCCAAATTCATATGTTGAAGGCCCAACCCCCAATTTAGTTATTTGGAGGTGAGGCCTTTGAGAGATAATTTGGTTTAGATGAGGTCCTGAAGGTGGGGCCCTGGTGCTGTGATTAGTGCCCTCATAAGAAGAGACACTGGCAGACTCCACCAATTGGCCTGCTTGCTATCGAACCCAGTCTTCACCTCCCTGCTCTGCTGCGTCACGCAGGGAGTTATCATCAGGGGTCTGTGTTTTCCAGGTTCCAGTGTCCCCTGGACTTGCTGGATTCAGCCATTGAGAGGCATTGGAAGGGGGAGAAGTGAGGGTGTTTCTCTTTCTCTGTTTGCAGCAACAGCTTCATCTCCTCCAAAGTTCCTACTTCCTCCACTCATCCCACTCTGGTCTCTGCTTTTGGTTGGTGACCAGCCCCTGGGCTCTCAAAACTCCATTTCCTCCCTTTGTCCTTATAGTCTTGGGGTGGCAGCAGCTTCTGCTGTCATGAATCTCTGAGTTGCCTCACTGACCCCTGCTAGCTTTCTCAGCTTTCTAATACTTGTGTTATAAATTTCTTAGTTCAAAGTCTCTCTAGTTTTAGTACTCAGTGATTTTCATTTTTGCTTTCTACTCTAATAGGTTATCTTAGTCTGCTTGGGCTGCCATAACAAACACCATTGACTATGAGGCTTAAACAACAGAAATCTATTTTCTCACAGTTCTGGAGACCAAAAGTCCAAGATCAGGGTGTTGGCAGGGTCCAGCTCTGGTGAGACCACTCTTCCTGTTTGCAGATGGTTGCCTTCTTGCTGTGTGCTCACATGGCAAGCAAAGAGAAAGAGAGTGAGAACACACTCCGCTGGGATTAATGTTAATTGAGGATTCGTATTAATTATATGAGAAACCCTGGTTATTTAATTAATATTTTATACAAAGTAACTTAATGCTCAGTTTAACATATTTCAATGAGTGGCAAATCTTATTTTATTAGACATCCTGAGTGTTATAAGATGGCTGATATACATTTCACATATGTAATCTCATTTAATTCCAAATAATTCATGCTGTTTTCCCTTCTTTTTCTATCTGCTCAATGGTTTTTGCCCATAGCAACGGTGGGGTATCAGGATGTTGGGTCCAGAACTCAGCCCTCTCTGATCTAGCTCCAACCTAGCCGTCCAGGGGAACACCCTGACATCTCTCCACGATGAGCCTACCCCGCAAGCACAGAGCGCACGCTGGTTCCCAGAGAGCCCACCCTTTCACTCTCCCCTGCGGTGGTTCATACTGTCCCTTGCAGGGAACATCTTCATTCAGGACCAGCTTGTCATCACCTCCTCTGTGAAACCTTGAGCCCAGATCATGCACAAAACTAATCACTTCCTCCTCTGTGCTCCTAATGTGTCCTTGGTTCCTGAGGTTATTGTAGGGATTATCTGGTCATATACTGGTTTAAAGGTATAGATCTGAATTCTCCGTCAGCCAGGAGCTCCTGGTCAGCAGCTCAGGAACACAGAATCTGAAGCTGCATCCTGGGGGAAGAGGTTCCGTACCTGTAGAGTGAGGGTCCAGAGCTGGAGAGACCCGAGTCTAAAGCAGAGCTCTGCCACTTCTTAGCTGTGAATTGAAACAAGGAAGTACATCTTTGAGGCTCAGCTTTCCCTCTGGCTAAAATGGGGACAGCAAGTGCAAACCATGTCTTAGGGTCATTTTTAGGAACTGAATCAGATAATCCATGCCAAGTGCCTGTGGCTGTAGGAGGTTCTCACCAAAGGTTGGTCTCCTCTTCCCTTCTTTCTCTCCTACAGTGGGCCTCAGGCTAGTGAGGCCCAGGAGTCCTTTCGGCCTGTGTACACACAAAGGACCGGAGAGTAAATATTCTGGGCTTTGCGGGCTATCTTTGGTCTTTCTCACATGTTTTTTGTTTGTTTTATTTATTTATTTTACAACACTTTAAAAATGTAAAAACCACTGGATAATCAAAAATAGTTCTTTGGGCTGGGTTTGACCCCCTGGTCCCTGCTCTGGCACACTCCTCTTTGGCCCTAGCCCATAGCTGCCTCTTACTGTTCCCTTTTTTCTTTTATTTTTCTTCTTTTCTCTTTTCTTTCATTTCCTCCACATCCTTTCAGTGTAGGAGTTAAGAACCTAAAGCGTTTGATCAGAAAGGCCTGCATACAAATCTTGACTCCACCGTCAGCTGCTTTAATGACTGTGAACAAGTTACTTACTGCTTCTGAGTTTCAGTTCAGGCACCTTTAACACCACCTTGTGAAAACCTCCTCCCAGAGCTGCTGGGAAGGTTAAGAAAGAGGATGATGAAGCAAGGATTGCCGGAACCAGCTCCCAAAGCTTCTGAGAGCCCATTGTTAAATTCTCAAGAAATTTACAAGACTGCTCTTAAAACTTTGGTAGCTTGAAATCAGCACAGTGATCACCCCAGAAATTAGCAAACACCTGCAGATCACCTACCTTACTCTCCCAAGCTGGTTGTTCAAGACTGCCAGCACACCACTGCACTGTAAGTGCATATGCTCCCTCACTCTTCTTGCTTCCTTGGCTCTCCCTGTCCCCAGTTTCCTACTGTGAGGAATTAATGATGTACCAGGAGGAATATTGAGAGAGAAAAATCACAGTCTTCCAGGAAAATCTCAACAATAAGATCTTCACAATTCATACATCCACTTAGCCACTGGTGTGTTTTCAGGCTTTGTTACCCACTCATGAACACCAATTACAAAGAAAAGCATTTGGTTTTCACAAGGAGGAATCAAGGCCTTCCTTAAGTGCTAATAGAGGAAAGGTGGATTGCCCTGTGATTTATCAAAATCCTAAGAGCCACAGAAAACTTCCGGCTAGATGAGAGCAGATAGAGTTTTTATTTTTTTAAAGTAGTTTTTATTGATTATGCTATTACAGTTTTCCTAATTTTCCCCCTCTATCCTCCCTCCACCCTGCCCCCCGCCCAACCCTCCAGCATTCCCCTCCTTAGTTCATGTCCATGGGCTGTACATTAAAGTCTTTGAGTCCTCTGTTTCCTATACCATTTTTTATCTCTCCCTATTTTCTGCCTACTAATTATGCTTCTTCTTCCCCGTACCTTTTCCCCCTATTCCTCCCTTCCTCTTCCCCACTGAACCCCTCTGTGTCATGTCCATTTCTCTGATTCTGTTCCTGTTCTGTTTGCTTAGTTTTTTTTTCATTGTTTTTCTTTTCTTTTAGGTTCATTTGTTAATAGTTATTAGTTTGTTGTTATTTTGGTGCTGATATTTTTATCTTCTTTTTCTTAGATAAGTCCCTTTAACATTTCATATAATAAGGGCTTGGTAATGACAAACTCCTTTAACTCGACCTTATCTGGGAAGCACTGTATCTGCCCTTCCATTCTAAATGAAAGCTTTGCTGGGTAGAGTAATCCTGGATGGTAGGTCCTTGCCTTTCATGACTTCAAATACTTCTTTCTAGCCCCTTCTTGCCTATAAGGTTTCTTTTGAGAAATCAGCTGATAGCCTTATGGGAACTCCTTTGTAGTAACTCTCTCCTTATCTCTTGCTGCTTTTAGGATTTTCTCTTTGTCTTTAATCTTGGGTAACTTAATGATGATGTGCCTTGGTGTGTTCCTCTTTGGGTCCAACTTCTTTGGGACTCTCTGAGCTTCCTGGACTTCCTGAAAGTCTATTTCCTTCACCAGAGTGGGGAAGTTTTACTTCATTATTTGTTCAAATAATTTTCAATTTCTTGCTGTTGTTCTTCTCCTTCTGGTACCCCTATAATTCCAATGTTGGAACGTTTCAGGTTGTCCCAAAGAGTCCTCAGCCTCTCTTCATTTTTATGGATTCTCGTTTCTTTGTTCTGATTCAGCCGGATGTTTATTTCTTCCTTTTGTTCCAAATTGTTGCTTTGGTTCCTGGTTTCCTTCTTTTCACTGTTGGTTCCCTGAATATTTGCTTTATTTCATTTTGGGTATCTTTCATTTGTTCTTTCATTTTTCTACCAAACTCAATCAGATCTGTGAGCATTTTGATTACCAGGGCTTTAAATTCTCCATCAGATAAGCTGGCAATCTCCCCATTGCTTAGTTCTGAGGTTTTGCTGTGTTCTTTCATTTGGGCCATATTTCTTTGTCCAGGCATTGTAAGTTTGTAAGGGGGAGGGGCCTTAGGTATTCACCCAGGTAGGCAACCCTCTTTGCTGAGCTGCCTGCCAGAGAGGGAACAATGCAGCTTGCCTGCTCGTCTCTAGCACACTTTACAACAGACTCTCGAGTCAGACTGGAAGCATCTTCCACCGTGGCAACCTCAGCCGTAGCCCACAGTCAGCTCTGAGTCTCAGTTTTCTCCTTAAGTCAGTCCCTGCCTCACAGCTCTGTCGAGCAGGGCAGTCAGCCCTGCCCCTCAGCCGCCTGGCCGAGGTTTTCTGAGTCGGCCTGCGAGGTCTCCCCTGCCAGTCTGGTTGTTCTGATTGATTTTTTCTTTAATTCCTTGGTTGTTGGAGTTCCATGCAGTTTGATTTTCTGGTGCTTCTGGTTGTTTATTGATTTTAGATTGGTTGTTATCCTCTTTTTGGTTGTGCGAGGAAGCAAAGGGTTTCTGCCTACGTCTCCATCTTGGCCAGAACTAGCAGATAGAGTTTTTAAAGATGCCATGTAAAATCAACAGATTCTGTTAATAAACCCAAGAGAAAGAATTGGTGAGAGAAAAATGCTTAGGTAAACTGAATGGACGTTTCACTGGGAATCTTGGGAGATTTTCTTCTTAATGGTGGGGCATTACAGTTTGAATTCTTTTTTGGTAGAATAAAATAGTCTGTTTTATTAAATTGAGGTATAACTGAGAAACATTATTTTAGTTTCAAAAATACAATGGAATTATTCAATATTTGCATGTATTACAAAATGATAATCACAATAAATCTAGTTAACATCTGTCATCATACATAATTATCATTTTCTTGACTTATCATCTTTTGGGTTTATTATTTGATTCAAAAAAAGGAAAATGCCTTTTGGAAAATGCATTGCTTTGTTTTGTTTCATTTGTTTTAATTCACTTGAACAAGCTATCGACTCCTTCCTCAGCTAGAAATTTCATTTGTGTTCTAGCCACAGAGACCAGAAAGGACAGTGGTTTCAAGGAGATAAAACTTTATTCCGCCGCCATGTAAAAAGAAGCCTCACGATGCACAGTCTGGGGCTGATGGGACAGCTCTTTCTATGTTTGTTTTCCTCTGACTGTAGCTCACGGCATTCATCCTCAAAGTTCCTTCATGGTCCAAGATGACTTCCAAAGCTTTATTCAGCATATTCACATTCTTGGCAAAAAGCAGGAAGAAGGAAAGGGAAATGCTGTGTATGTGCTTCTTAGAAGGTTGCTTAGAATTCCCACCCAGCACCTCTGCCTGGGACTCATTGATCCTCCTGAGCCTTGAAGCAGAGCACATCGCCACTCAAAATAAAGGCTGGACTCACTCACTAAACACAGGGAGAGAAGGGTTATTGGGTGGATACCAGCAGTGTCTGCCATAGTTCCTTCTTTGTTCAAATTTCTGTGTTTGGGGGAAGAGTGTTTGTGTGTGTGTACCCGCACACATGCACGTTTTGAATAAGAGTTTGTTTCAAAATAAGAAAATGATTAATATATTCCTTAACTCAGAGGATGTGCAGGCTAGTCAACAAAACTCACACCCAAATATACGCATACGCACATGTGTGCACATACACATACATGCACAGCAAGTCCTTAAGAGGTGATGTAAAAATGAATTAAAGAAGCAAAAACCAAGAGCCATAGAAACATTATGCTAACTCATGCAGCCATTGTTCCAGGGCATATAACGTGTGAGCTCTCTGCTTGTTTTCTCCCAGTTTGGTCTAGAATTTCGTGAGTGTATCTGTGTACATGTTTGTGAATGCACTCATCCTTTTTTGTAAAGATAGAAGTAGGTGGAAAACAAAATAGAGAACACTTTCCTAGGTTTTTTTCTATTCCTCTCATTCATGCTTTGTTTTTGTTAAGAAAGAACATTACAACGGCATTACCCATACAATTATTATTTATTATATTTTCATTTAAAAGGGGGAATTGAAATCTAGAGATAGACATAAAAACAATTTTTAAAAATCAGGAAATGAACCCCTGGCTGGTGTGGCTCACAGCTGGCTGGAGCTTCATCCTGTACAACAAAGGGTCGCCAGTTCAATCCCTGGTCATGTGCCTGAGTTGCGGGTTCCAACCCAATCAGGGCATATGCAGGAGGTAGCTGATCGCTGTTCCTCTCTCACATTCATGTATCTCTCTCTCTCTTTCTTTCCCCCTCTCTCGAATGAGAATTTAAAAATAAAAAATTAAGAAACAATCAGGAAGTGAGTGTGAAAAGAAAATCATTGGGAAACTAAGCAATACAAAAAGTGGTTGAGAGCTTAGATTCTGAGACTTTATTTCAGCCTTGCTCCCTTCCCTGATTAGCTGTACAACTCTGAGAAAATAACTTGACATTTCCATGCTTTAATTAGCCCACCAGTAGAATGGGGATTATAACAACCTACCTTAGCTAAGTTGAATGGGTTTCAAGGATAAAACTTAGTACTTAGCACATAGTAAAAGACAAATGGGTATTTGTTACTATTATTACTATAGGAACGTGAGTTAAAGTCAGGATAAGGGCAGTGTTCAGAAAATACATTAATAATTCTTGTACTATCCTGTGTTGCCGCAGTTCTGCCACTAAATTCCATTTTTTTCATTTGTCTTTCTATATGGCTGTGAGATCAAATTAGGATCAAGTTGGTCCCAAATTTCACCATATGGTCATCATGAGAATCAAATGGGACAGTGTTCGGCACAATGCCTGGCACACTGTAGGTGCTTAGTACACATTTCTTCCTTTTTTTCTTTCCCACTTAACCTCCCCTCTTTGTTGAGGACTAGTCCTATTTTTTTACCCTGAACCTCCTAAGCCACTGACTTTCATCTCACCACGTAGATCAGGAAGCCATAGCCTTTGGTTCATGTTGGTACCTGCACACCAAGCCCGACAGCCCTGACACCTAACGGGAGCTTGGCAGTAGTTGAATGAGTGTACATTAAATAAAGGCAAAATTAAGAGAATCAAGTTAAGGTCAGTAGTGGAAAGGAGGATATTGCATGGAATTTAGACCATTGACCATGATCTGTCTCATCTTACCTGTCATCAGTGAAAAACGGGAGCCAGGCACCTCCTTCTCTGTGCTTGACAAAAGAAGCCTGATAAAGAAAACGCTTTCTCTTCACTGTTTTGATATAATGATTAAATTGCATGTCAGCAATGGATAAAAAATTGGTCCCTTTACAGGTTGTCAGTGCCCAGAGGGGAGAGGGGAGGGAATTTCAGGGGAGAAGGGAAGGGTTTACAGGAACAAATATAGAGGACACATGGACTAAACTAGGGGGGTTAGAAATGGGAGGGATGGGTGGGTGGGCTGGAATGGGAATAAAGGAGACAAACTGTACTGAATAATATAAAATTTAAAAAAAAATGGTCCCTTTGAACTTTTTGCCAAGGGACAATTCTCAACAATTTAGTCCTTGGATTTATTGTTTTGCCCTTTGGAGCCTACCTGATACCCCAAGAGAGGTTTTCTGCAGTTTGCATCAACAGGTGTTCACAAAGGGGCAGAGAGAGGAAATCTCCCCTCCCGCCATCCTCAAACTGGAGCTGAGAGGCTGCTGAAGCTCTGGACTCAGGAGAACCCTGTGTGAGGCTGTTAGCACCTTCCCCAAAATGCTCTTCACTGCCAGGTATCATGGTAACGATAATCATAACAGTCAGTTTTTGGGTGTTCACCGGGCCCCTGGCCAGGGGTTAAACAACTGTATACTCTATTCCACTTAGTTGTCCCAAGAGCTCTATGAAGTTGGTAATACTATTACCACCATTTTGTAAACAACAAAATTGAGATTCAGAGATGCTGAGTCACCTGCCCAGGTTTACAACTAGTTAAATGCTAGAATTAGGATTTGAATGCTGCATAAAATTTCTTTCATTGGCTGGTATCTCAATGCCACCCTGACAGGTCTTCTTTGAGTGGACAGAATGTGCTTGGGGAAGTTGCTAGTTTGGTGTGAACTTAATTTTCAGAGGAAGGCAGTGAAGAGTGGTTCGGAGCCCAGGGAACCTTTGAGAGAGGCAGGTCTGGATGGCAGCTAGGAGACAGTCTGAGAGCCCTGAGTCCAGGCACAGCGTGAGAAGCTACCAGGCAGGCAGTGGCGGGGGAAGGGGAGGCGCAGGCATCCATCCACTGCTGCAATCCATAGATGCTATCTCCAGATGTCCCAGGTACTGGGAACGGTGGTAAGCAGAAGGGAAGGGTGTGGTCTCGGCCCTCATGAAGCTGAAAGTGAAGTATTCAGAGACATGTATTATTGATAAAATTCTACAAACAGCTGTGGAATTACAGTTGCAATAAGTGAGTGCTTCAAAGAGGGAAGCACATGATACCATGAGATCCATATTGGGAGGATTTTGGGTGGTAGGCTCACATCTTAGCAATTTTAACAACTGCTACCTCATTTGCAAGCCAAATGTCATTTGCCAGGATTCTTTGGTGATTTAAAAAACTCTAGGTAAACCAGTCACCACCTTTGGAAAGGAAAGACATTCTGTATACTGGGTCATAGACTGTGTACACTCTTCTCATGAATGCAGGCTCAGAGTGAACTCACATGGAAATACCCAGGACTGGAACAGGAGAAATACTAAAGAAAACAATGTTGTGGACAACTGTCCCCCAAGGGCAGCTGGGCATTTATCCAAGTAATATGATCTTCTTTTACATGCTTCTGGAGGCAGGCAGGAGCAGCAATGGACAAAAATCACACAAATTTGCCTGACCTTGTCTGTTCTGGGGAAATTGTCAGACTCCAAAACACTTGCATGCAAATTATTTCAGGTTCTTACTGACTGAAAATAGAGTTCTGGGGATAAGGTGTCTCCTAGCCCATGATTCAAAATCCCATCAAAAAAAGGAGCCCATAAAAATTACATTGAATGGCACAAATAGTTTAGAAATCTAGGTCATTCTGTGGGTGAAGTATTTACAAAGCACAGAAAGCTTAAGTCTTCCAGGCCACCCATGACCCGCTGGGCCCTCATCCCCTGGCATCTCCGTACATCCATGGATCTTACCTTCTTGCTCTTTCCATTGGCCCCTCTGAAACACATTCCATGTCATTGGAAAATGTCCCTGTACCTTCAGCTTCCCTGAATCTACCCATTGCACTTTGGCCATGTTTCATAACCCAGAAAGGTGCTATTCACATTATCGCCTATGAAAATAGTACTGCTGAAGTTGGACAACGTCGGCAGCCCTGCCTCCACCTGTTGCCTGACTGAATCCTGGCTCTCATGAGGGGAGGCTATATTTTTCTCTCTCACATTTAATCCTTGCTTCCCATTGTTACTTCAGGATCATTTTCCTCCTACCTTCAAAATCCCCAGGTCCTTTATAACCACCCTACTCCTCCTCCTTGTTACTATTAACTACCAACCCTTTAGAGCTCCCTCCTTCAGGGATAATTTTAGCACCAGTCTTCTGTTCCACTACCCCTCTCATCAGCATATTTTGCTTCAGAATCCACATGAATAATCCATCCACCACACTTCTTCACTGTCAGTGATCTATTCTTTCAACTCACCTCATTTATCCAACCCCATAATAATGCCCTTGACCTTGTGGTTTTTCTCTGATATTGCAATTTCAGGTGCCCTGTTTTCTAATTACCAGCTCTTGTATTTCTAATTTACTTCCTCTACATACTGTTAGTCCAAGAATTCTTTAACCTCATCCAGATGACCAGTCCACTGGTGCTACAATCAGTCAACCCACTCATGCCCTTCCCTCCTCACATAGTGAAGAGTTCATGGTCTATTATGATAAGCATTCCTTTGTGAACACTCTTAATTCACCAGCCCTTCCCTCTCTAGCACCAACCAGCCTAAGTTCCAACATGATTAAACCTTATTATCATTTACTCTGGGTTTGCAACCTCCATGGCTATTTCTAGATTTTTTAAAAAAGCATACACTATATGATCACAAATCTCAAATAGGCATGAAAGTAAACAATCCACAATTTTCCACTCTTCAAAACTGTTGGTCATTTTTCTCTCTCCTCAAATTTCATGCACCTGTGTCTTTCCACCCTTGACCTTGTCTGATATTTTGCAAAAGAGAAAAAAATAAGAGCAAATACTAGACAAACAATTTTCTTTTATTCCCTTATCTAAACTCCCAACATGTCATGTCAGTTTGGATAAAGGGTTTTCATTCCTAGCACAGGTGATAGCTCTGCTTTTGCCGTGGATCTCAACTTTCTCACCTTCTAGAATCTGCTGCTGTAATTATTCTTTCTTTCTTATGCATTATGGGATCTTTCTCTTTGTACTAATGCATCCCAATCAGTATATAAATATGCTCTAGTATCTCTACCTTAAAAGGAATAACAAAAGAATTCAGTGCCATATTCCTTCTAACTCCTGTTGTCTCCCCATGCTCCCATGCATAGCAGATTTTTGAAAGAGGTGATTATTAGAGTCATGGTTCGTATGCCTCCCCTACTGTCTGCTCTGTCTACTGCAAAAGGGCTGCTGCCCTAGCCATGCCACTAAGCCTGATCTTATTGAAGTCAGCAATGACTCCATGTTGCCAAACCCGGAGCTTACTCGTCTATTCTTATTTTACTTCTCCATATCAGAAATATTTGACATAGTGGTCACTATCCTTTAAACGCTTTCTTCCCTTAGCTCCTGTGACTCCATCCTCACAAAATAACACTACTGGTAGTCAAGGTAATAATCCAAGCTCTGTCCTTGGTTCTTTCAGTTTCCTCTCTCCCAAGCTCAAAGCCCTCCACAAATTCTATTGGTTCTACTCTCAAAACACACCTTGAATTCATTCACTCTCCACCACTACTGGTCAAAAGAAGTTCCCTGCATCTCTCCCCCGCCAGCTTGGGACTCATTTCTTGACCTCTACTTTTGTTCCTTCCCTTTCTGCACACATTAGTCAGAGCAATATTTTGTAAACATCAACCATATCATGTGTCTCCCTGCTTAAAGGGCTTCCGTGGCTTTCCATTACACTTAGAAACCAGCATCAAGGCACTTGCACCAGCCCCTGGCTTCCAGAGCCTGTGCGATCTGGACCTGCCCACATTTCTGACTTCATTTCATCCCTTCTTCCCCCTCACCCACGAAGTTTCAACCCCCTGACCTTTCAGTTCCTCTAACAGGGCAAGCTTGCTCCTGTCTCAAGGCCTTTCTACTAGCTGGTTCCTCTGTCTGGACTATGTCTTCTTTACTATACTCCCTTATTTGCATGACTGGTTCCTCTTAATATTTACAGCTTAAATGCCAATTCTTTAGAGATTTTCCTTAACTGCTCAAACTAAAATAATCACTGCACTACTCTTCCACTTCTCTAAGTCAGCCTTAGTACTCTCTGACACTTTTCTTGTGATTTCATTTATTTCTATATTGTTCTGTCTCCTCCTACTAGATAGAATATAAGCATCAGGGGTATAGGAACTTGTTTTGTATTGTTTACCCTGTATGCCCAGTACCTAGAACTGTGCTTAGCACTTAACAGGCTTATCATTAAATGTTCACCAACTGATGGAGCCGAGTGACGGCACTACACTGTGATTAAGTGTTGTGTAAGAGAATATAAATGAAGTCCCATCAGAAGCTTAAACTCTGCCTCAGAGGCTTTCCTTTGAAATCCTATAGTCTTCTCAGCCACTATTACACACTTCTAAAAGCAGAGACCCTGCCATTTACTTCCTATTGTATGCAACACCTACATGCTACTAAGCTTATAGCTGGTGCTCAGCATATAATGTGCTGATTATGCAGGCTGAGATAATTACTAAACAATGCAAGGCAGCAGCACAGTTACACTTAACCTAGTTGGAACCATGTGTCTGACAAATTTCTTTAATTGTTACATACCCAGGAACCAGAGTACCTACCAAGAAGTAGACAAAAAGAACCAGGAAGTTCAAAGTAGATATCACAAAGATCATGTTCTAAAGCACATGCAAATTACAAAAAGCAAAGCTCTCTACTCAGAGCCTTCTTGTTTTTCCATTATGGAAAGTCTAAGAAGTTTAGTTGATTTCCAGGTTTGCCTGATACTATCCCTTCATTAATTCCCCAAGAATTTATTGAGTTGCCTCTAAGCACTTGTATTAGGCACTAGGTAGAAACTCAGTGATAAAGAAAACAGTTTGCCCTCATGAAGGTTGTAATCAGGTGGTGGGGGTAGATTTAAAGATTTTAAAACATGTAAACTAATATATTATTATAAAATAATATAAGTGCCGTGACAGAAAAAAACAGGGTAGAAATTGTATTAGTCTTTGTTTTCTTTATAACATCTTTCTCATGATAAAAATTTATGCTTACTGTGAGAAATTAAAAACAAACAAAAAGTGGGTATAAGTAAAACGTTTATAATCTCCCAAACTCCTGCCTTCCAGAGAAGTCAGAACCACAGATAGAATTTATAAGTGATAGCACCCCAATGATAGAGAAGATTTTTAAAAATTAGATATAGAAAGTAAAATAACACAAGCAGGCAAAACAGAATACCTCAGTCTCAGGTTACTTTGAGCAAATAATCCTATAAAACCTGCCAGGTTCCAAGTGCAATGTAATACTGTTAATATAGACAGTGAGGAAGCACCAGGCAGTCTCTCCCATTGGCCAAGATGGCCCAGGGTGAGGTTCTTACATCGAGTGGCCAAAAGCCAGAAAAATGAATGGATAGATCTTGAGCACAGCACCAAAAACTAGCAAGATAATTGGATAGAAAAAAAAAAGCCCTCCCTTCCCTATCCTTATAAGTACCTCGGGCTTTACCAGGAAAAGGGGATGATCTTTGAGACAGAAGTCCCCTATTCTCCCAGGTCACAGCATCTGAAAAAAAACTCTCTTTTTGTACCAGCACCTGTCTCAGGAGTTTGGCTTCTGTTGTGGCAGGCAGGGGAACCTGCATTATCGGGTACAATACTGGGGGCCAGTGCCATATCTAAGGTCTACAGTGAGGACACTGAACCATCTCAAAGAGTAAAATATAATCTAGTTTCTATCTGAAAAAGAAATACGTTAGGTAGACCTTACCTAAAAGTTCTAAATTTTTAAATTGTGCTTTTTGTGTCCTCTTTAAGAAATCTGCTAACTACCCAAAAGTAGTAAACGTATTCTCCTCGAAGTTTTTCTTTTAAATTTAGTTCTACAGTCCATCTCAAATTATTTTTGTGAGGGGAATGAAGTAGTGGTTGAGCTTGTTTTCATTCCATAAAGACATCCAGTTGTTGCAGCAATGTTTGCTGTAAAAAGACCTTCCTTTTCCCCCACTGAATTGTCTTGGCACCTTTGTCACTCCTTTAATTGTGAAGCACTAAAAACATGGACTTGAAACTTCCTGTGCATTGGCATTAGCTTTGCTGTTGAGAGTGATTGGGTATTCAGTCAGCTTTTTAATTGGTGATTGTCCTAAATGTCAAATTCATAATTTTTCATTCTGGAGTCCTTTAGTTTTTCCAGAGAAAGAGCCAATGTCTTCTTGCCTAATGGTACAAGGCTGGCTTCAGGCATTCTAGCAGCTAGATGGGGTGAAGAATGATGGGGTTTCACCATTTAGTATGAATTCTCTTTTCAGTTTCCAGTCTTTCTTTTTTCCCTATGCCTGATAAAGTGCATCCATTTTGGTTGAATTTCACTCATGAATAAATCTTACCTCTTTCTTTGGTTTGGAGGAAAGATTGACACCCGGCTATGAGGTGGGAAGTATTGTTCTAACTCTTCTTTGACAGATTTCTAACTCATATCCCTGTTTTTAGCTCACATTATTATTTCCACCTAACTGTTCAGCTTACCAAGGATCTTAAAGACCAGAGGGTTTGTGTATTGTTGGTGTTTCCCTTGGCAGTCATAGTTTACTCTGCAAAGTTCTCGCCATTCTCGTGTGTTTTCAGATATTATGTAGTTATATGACACCAGTCTCTTAACTCCATTGAACATAAAATTTATATTATTATTTCTTGTTGCCTTTGCTATTTTTTGTGATGGCTTTGACTGAAGTGGAAATGGAATAGGAAGATCCAGCTCAGTAGGATTCAGGTGAGTTTAAAGACATTAAACAACAATACGTTGCTGATCCATACAAGATGTTCAATTCACTTTAAGTACACCCTTTAAACTGTGAGGCACAGCACCCTGCTGTCAGCTGGGCCAATCCTACTGATTCCCTGCACCGCCTTTCTGATATCTTGCTCTTACCCTCCCTTAAGTATCTCTCCTTTCTTTCATTGAGCATTTTTCGAGCAGTTATTTAGACACTACAGTAGGAAATGGGTGCAAAGATAAATATGAGAGACATGTTTCCAGCACTTGAATGGCTTATAGTCTAGCAATGGATAGGAATAGCCACCATGCAACTATCACACACTGAAATAAGTGCTATCATAAAGGTACTCATTCATCCACCACCTGTTAGGGGAACACCTCCAAGGTACATGCTCAGTTCACAAGAACACATGCAGGGGAAGTACTTAGGCTTCAGTGCTTCATTTTCTATCGCGCTTCTCCCAGAAAGTGATCTGCAGAGGCCTGCTTTAGAATCACCTGAGACCACTTATTAAAATGCAAATTTATGGGCCCCACCCTAGCTGTAATAAATCCCAATCTCTGTGGAAGAGGACTGAGAATCTAAGTGTTCACAGCTCCCCTGGTGCTTCCTTGACATGCCAAAATTTGAGCATGTGTTAGAGTAGGTGCTGGAAATTCTAAACAAGACCCAGATAGAAGGGTATTTGTGAGCCACAGCCAGGAGTCTGAGCATTCTTCTAGGAGTACAGAGTTACCAGAAGTGTCTTCTGATCAGTTGCTGGACAAGTGACCACTGTACATATTTCCTTGAATGTACACCATGTACCATAAAGCTTTCATAACACAAAATATTAATATAACAAAAAATAAAGAAATCAAGAAGTATTATCAAAAAAGTGAAAAAGAAATGAGGTCTGATAAAAGAAGGGAGGGGAGAGGGAGAAACACTACTAATAAAAATCCTAGATTCTGTCCATCTTTCCTTTTACCCTAGTGAAAACCACTGGCTCACCTCACAGTTAATTTCTTCCCAGAAACACTTCCCACTGTGACTGAGCATCTCCAACTGAGATCTGGAATGCTTTCCCATCTTGTTTTCCTCTCTTCCAGGTACATTGGATATTTACCTTTCACTACACACCACCCTGCCCTTTTTTTCTACTTAAATTTAACTTGTTACATCCATGAGACTTTTTAGGTCCACACTTTCCCAGGTTCTGTTGTTTTTAACTTGTGTCTCTCCTTGTTTTCCCACAAGATGATAGATTATTTAAATCTTGTTTGGCCAGTATTACAAAATCTACTGTTCTGTCCATGCAATACATAGCTCTGATTTGTTTTAGCATTACAAAAACACTTATACTCTTCATTAATATTTTATTATGATTTAATAGGATCCATCAAAACCTTTTATCTCTTTATTATGAGAGGTAATGTCTGAATGCTTATCTTTTCTCCTGAGGACACTTGGTTAATGTATTTTCTTGAAATACAAAGTTGAACCTGCTTTACATTCAGTTATGGTGGGTGGCCACTGGCTCTACTTACTCGTTCAATCCCCTTTCTACTTGATTATCAGGTGTGACCACCAATGCTATCTGTCTTTGATACAGTTCCTACTTTTACTAGGTATACACAAGAGTAACTCTTTCCTGTTTACACAAATAGAAACAATTGCATAGCTATGCTTTAGGGATAGCCATATATTTAACACAGGACGTGATACTGGTATTCTATTTTATTATATATATTTTTTACTTGCAAGTCGTCCTCTTTGTCATTTCCAAACCAACACTGACAACTTTTTAAAAAATATTCAAATTTAGTTTTGTAAATAAAAAAAATATTCTACATCCTTCCTGACCTTTTCTTCTCCCAATAAAGGGAATTAACCACTGTGTTACATACAGTAGGCTGGACTGTGATAATAAATAGACAAAAATATGGAATAGCTAGAACACAATAGAGGTTTATTTCTACTCATACATTGGTGCAAGACAGTTACTTCTGGTTAGGGTCACTCTCCTCCATGTGGGGGTGAGGACCCAGCATCCTTCCACCTTGGGCTCTACTATTCTCTAGGCCTCGGCTTCGTTGTCTTGCCATCCATCTGGCAGAGGGACACAGTGCGGAGAAGGCATGCCTACTTCATGCCTCGAAGAGGTGTGTATGATGTCTACCCACACCCTGTAGTGAGAATGAGTCACATGGCAACAGCTAACTCAAGGGAAACCGGAAAACACAGTCTGGTCATGGCCCTGGCAGGAAACATGCAAAGAAAGGAGACAACAGGTTGCCATGGACAACCAGCAAGCAGTCTTTGCCATTCCTTCTCCCCAAACTGCCCTGGTCCCTTTCAGCAGAAAACTGTCTCTGAGACTAAAATCTGAGTACCAACAGACAGACATAAGAATGAGTGGTAAAAAGAAAGGGGAGGAGAAGATGTCCAGCTACACCTGACAGTGAAAAGCTGGAAAATTTTATTTTTAATTCTGGGAATAACCCTGACTTTTCCTAATTAATTGAACACATCGCTGTTTCTCTATTTCCTAATGTAAATGTCTGATGGGCCGCTAAGACTCACTACAGCCCTGACATTTAGGAAGGGAAGCAGGGCGCTCAGTGATAGGATAGGACACACTGCAGGGATCGGGCTCTATGTAATATGCAAGGAAAGATTATAACTTACAATGCTAATTGCTAGTTAAATACAATATTTTCTATGCTTTAAGTTCCTTATTGAAAGCTGAGAATATAGAATTAGACTTTCTTCACTAGGACATTTAAGAAAGAAGAGTAAATGATCCTGATTCAAGAAATACAAAGTCAAAATAATGTAAATGATAATGACCAAGATTAATTTCTTTTTTCTTATATCCCAGGAACTTCCCCCAGAAACCCAGGATTCAACTCCCTAAACTGGCAAATGGCCAACACGGAAAACCCTCAAATAGTGAACCTGACGTCCAAGTTTCCAATTGACAGCACTCACTAGATGTTCTTCAGAGAGAAAAGGCAACGTCTGCTTTTGTTCTCTGCACCCAGACTGGACAACTGGAAAGGGCTGCCTGCATCTCACTCATTTCTGTGTTCCCAGCAGTCTGGATCCAGAAGCTAACACAATGCGGGTCAGCCCCAACAAAGCATTAGCTCACTTTCCTTCTTGAGAATTTCTCAGCTGCCAGAGAGTTACAATAATGCAGGGTTTAGATCCTGCAGTGCTTTCCCATTGCACTTAGTGTGAAAGCCAACATCTTCACAGCATCCTCCATGGCCCACTCTGCTCAGACCCTGCCACCCCCTCTGACCTTGGTTCCTACCGCTCTCACCTGTGATCACAGACTACAGCCACTTTGACCTCCTTGCTGCTTTCTCACACACTCCTGGTACATTCCCAGCCTTGGGTCTTGGCACTTCTTTTCCCTCTGACTGGAATGCTTTCCTTCAAATATGCACCGGCTTTGAATCTTTGTGTAAATGTCATTCTAATTAGACTCATCCTGGCCGCCCTATTTTAAACCACAACCAGTCTCCTCAGGCCCTGCTCCCCCATCCTCTTTACCCTGCAGGAGCACAGGCTATTGACATCCTGCCCATAGCCCCTCCACCCACTTTGGGCTC
Organism: Trachops cirrhosus; assembly: GCA_028533065.1. Taxonomy (NCBI): domain Eukaryota; kingdom Metazoa; phylum Chordata; class Mammalia; order Chiroptera; family Phyllostomidae; genus Trachops; species Trachops cirrhosus. The sequence continues at coordinate 62,680,171 of CM052543.1, forward strand.
CCATCTGCAGCCGTGGTGGACACATCACCACAGCTGACAGCTGTCCGCATTTGGCACCTCCTGTTTCTTTTTCGCTTCCTGGGGATTTCTCCACCACCGAGACTGGCTGAGCCTGCTGGGGGTAGCTCTGAACGCTGGAAGATTCAAGTTCCTCAGAGGTAGCCCTTCACTAATGAGGACGGAGTTGTGGGTGCATAACCAAGATTTCCTAGCCGGTGGGGGGACAAGTTTGAGGTACTTTTTATATGATGGTTCAGTGGATCTCCAGCAGGATGGAGCTCCCTGCTCAATACAGCAGCAAACCTCTCACTAATAGTCCATCAGCCTCGCTCCCTTCCCTGCCTCTACTTCCCTTCTCCCTCACTTGTGCTCTGTGGGACCATCTCCTAAATAAGCTAATAACAACAAAACCCTGTCTCAGGGTCTTCTTTTGGGTGATCCCCAACTGAGACACTGCTCTACATTTTTCTTTTTTCGTGGCACTTCTCTTCTAATGTACTTGTCATTTGCTTATTTACATGTCCTTTGTTTATTGTCTGCCTCTCCCGGCTGAAATGTAAGCCCCATGAAGACAGGGGCATTTGTCCATGTTGTTCACTGATATATTTCGAGTACTTAGAGCAGGTTCTAGTATAAAAGAGGTGCTCCGAAAATACTTTTAAAAGAATCAGTGAAGGAGCAAGCTTACTTAAATCCATTCTTGAAATAGTACCTGTGCCAGTTAGGATGGTTTGGGCTGCAAATAATAGAAATCCAATTCAAAATAGTTTGAAGATTATAATTTATTTTCTCACCTGACTGGAAGCCCAAGGTTAGCAAGGGCTCAGGAAGGAGGAATGTCGAAAAGGATGGTGAGTGGGCAACCTGCTGTACCCACCAATGTCTTATGAGCCATAGGGAGCCAGTCTTCACCACAAGAACTTGGGGAGAGGAAAATAAAATTGTCCTCTTGCCATTTAAGTTAGTTCTGTTAACTTATTATAAAGAAGACAATATCTCTCTGGCAAAGTATAAATTCATTATAGATAGAAAATGTAAGTACATGGAAGATAATATGTGTCATCAGAAGAGAGTGGCCAGCAGTGAAAGGGTTACCAGGAGTTGCGAGTCCAGCTGCACCTGAGAAGAAGGTCTCTGAATCTGGGCCTGAGGAGCTCAGGCCCCTGGTCCACCAGAGTGTCCTCAGAACTTCCCACATCACTATCTTCTCACCCCTGCTCATCAAATACAGTTGACCTGAAACACTGTAGGTTTGCCCTATGTGGGTCCACTTATACATTAATGTTTTTAAATAAATACACTGTTTTCAATCTGTTGTTGGGAGCCTACAGATGCAAAGGGCTGACTGTATGAATTGTTGTAGGCCATTTTATGTAGAGAACTTGAGCATTTGTGGATTTTAGCATCCATAGGGGTCCTGGAACAAATCACCCACAGATACAGAGGGTAATTAAGTTTGGGGGACATCAAAAGTTATATGCAGATTTTCAACTGTGTGTGTTGGGGAGGTCTGTGCCCTTAACCCCTTTATTGTTCAAGGGTCAACTGTAAGTTCCTGAGTTCTGATTCAGCTCCTGAGTACCTCAACACTGCGAAGGACCACTGGCATTCTGGCTGCCGGAGAGTTAAGCAAATGAGCCGTGTGGCTTACTCAGCTGTCTCTTGTGAGTGGTGTAATTCTTGTCCTTCAGCAGAAGTCTAATAACCTGAGTATATCAATCACTACAATTTTGGTTCCTGCAAAAAGAGGTAGTATTGCATAGTACTTAAGCATCCAGCTTTTGAGTCAGAGAGGCATATGCCTGAATTCCTGCTCTGTATGGTAGGAGCGATGGATTTTGAAGCAAGTTGCCTAACCTTCTGAGTCTCCTGAAGCTAATAATACCCACTTTGCAGGCTTGCTGTAGGGTTTAAATAAAGTGATGTATGAAAGTGTTTCGCTTAGGTGTTGGCATGGGGTAAGAGGTACTGAATGAATAGTAGCCCTTCTGACCAAGGCTGAGAACCAGAACCTTGGTCCATTATAAATTCACTGTCCTCCAAGGTCATGGCAGTCAGCCAACCAGTCAGCCTTCTCTTGGCAACCTTTTTTAGCTAACTGCAGCCTCCTGAAAAAGAGAGTCTATTTAAGGATGGTTGGGCCAATGGAGTGTATTATTACTGCAATGCCGTATGTGTCTTGATGACTAAATACACATCATAGCAGCAGTTTCCGTACCTGCTTCCTCCATGCATTGTGTGCACGCATATGCACACACGCACACACACGTTTGCCAGCACAGTACCCTGTTGTCCATGCAGACAATCCATACAGTCTCCCTGTGGACAAAGGCCTACTTGCACTAATAATCTAAGATGGGTCCTCCACAGCAAACAAAGGGAATTAACTTCATTTTAGGTGCTGACTCCAGCACCCTGTTGCCTCTCCGTTCAGATCAAAGCGGCAGTTGCCCACAAACCTACAGTGGCTCGCTCTGACGTTTGAAGAAAGAACAAAGTCATAATTCCACGGTATCCTACTTTTTGATACTAAATGGCAGTTCCTCTGGGATTTTTAGACAATTCAATAAAGTATATACAGTCCTCCCCACCTGCCCACCCCAACAAAAAGAAAAAAAAAACAGCCTCACACTGTCCTCATCCTTCACTGCTGACAGGTAACAGAAAGAGGGAAGGAGGCAGGAGGGAGCAGAAAGACGTAAGATTTCCTCACTATTTCTTTGAGCTCGGTTTGGGTCGGTTTGTTTCTGTAATGTTACAACCTAGAAATTCTGTCCAACAATTACCTCCGTTAGCATTCTGGGTGAAAATTAAATGTATTAATATACTTGGGGGAGCAATAATTCTGTTTTCCTCTTCTCTCACCTCTCAGATGGTCTCCACCCTCCTCTCCCTTTCAGCCTTTCTCCTATTGTGTCCAACTGTCACTGAAGCTATTAAATTAATACAATGATTCTCTTTTATGGAAATTATACTTTCCTACCTGCATCTGAATCTGGGTTTCAGAAAACCCTACCATATTTTATTAGAAAAATCACCCATTCTGACTGGATCCCCTGGACTCAGGGGCTGAAAAATGACCTTCCAGCTCTCAGCGGGGATCCAGTGGTATGTGGCTACAAGGACAACTGATGGGGAACAAGGGCTCAGGGAGGCAAATGACAGCCCAAGTCAAAAGGCCAATGTTGTAGCCAAAAATAGTCAGGGGCCAAATGTGAATATTGAGGTGAGATTGAATATGGGGAATAAGGAATAACATGGTGAATCAGGGGTGGGAAATGGGTAGATGTAGATCTTTTGTCCAGTGCATTTGTCAGTTTCAAGGAGTCAAGTAAGGCAGAACCAACTCATCTCTGCCCAACTATGTCTTCACCACTGATAGATGAAACTTTATATTTTAATGACACTTGTCTACATCCCCTTTCTCTGGGCAGTCTGGCCCTACAGTCGGCCCAGTACAAAGTTTCCCACAGTGTGAGGCAGATGAATGGTGGGCGATCCGTGACTGGAGAGAGGAGGGGTGAAGTAGCTTGGAATCCCAGAGGCAAACGGGGTCCCAAGAAGGGAGCCAGGGCAGGTCTCCAAACCAAGGAATCAGATGCAAATATTAGGAACCTGTGAACAAAGGCCCACAGGAGGTGCAAAGAGCAGAGGGTGGGCCTGGGAACTTATCTGAATCACCTGGGCAGGTAGGGGGCGGTGTCTCCAGGGGCTGTAAGGAGTCTGGGAGCTCAAAGTGCAGAAGGGCCTGTTGCACTGAAGGGCCGGGCACCCTCTCCACAGCCTGTGTGAGAGATAAGGAACCAGGCTTATGGAGTTCACGTCATCTCCAGGCCACGAGGGTTGGACGGAGACAGAGGGCCCTTAACCTGCAGCTGCAGCTTGGGTACTCCACCTGAAACTAATAAACACTCTTTGTTTGGTTTGATCCTGTTAGGAAGAACAATAGCCATAAAAATACCATATTAAGCCTGGAGTTGTAGGGGGTGGTGTCATTGTGAGTTGTTTCCACAGAAGGGCGTGGACACTGCTCTGGGTTTCTCTGAAGCTCCAAGGGGGCTGCTTGGTTCTTCAGGGTTGCTGGGAGGGGCCAATCAGGCTGATTGTTGTTACCAAAGAACAGTAATATGGACTGCAGGAAACACTGGGCTAGTTAATGAGGGCTCTCGTTTGCATGTAAATTATGTAAATTCTCATGTAAATTATGGCCTGAAAACTTGGCCCATAAGTGAGGTCTCTAAACATCCTTCTTTAGTCATAAGTATTTACTAAGAATCTATCACATCCTCCAAGGCGGCTGAATACTGAAGCGTCTCTCTGCTTTTAGGGTGTCCACAAAATTGGGTCACAGAGTGAGCAACCCTTAGTTCTACTCTTAAGTAGTGACTATTAATATAATATAACAGAATTAATATAATATAATATAATATAATATAGTATAATATAATATAATATCGAAAAAGGCAAAGATAGTAGAGGCTAGTACAATTTTTTCCCCCTTCCCCTCCTCCCTTACTGTCTATGGAGAGCCTGTGTCAGGCACTGGGATGTTCAATGAACAAGGCATAGAGAGCTCTGCCCTCATGCAGGTTGCAGTCTAATCAGGAAAGCTTCATGGCCTTGAAGAACAGGTAGAATTTAAAATGCCTACAGGGAGGAGTGTGGACATTATGGCAGGGCAACGATAGGAGCGCATGCAAGACAGGGGACCAGAGGGAAGGGAGGGCGGAAATAACTGCATAAAGGGATGCCTGGCAATATCGTTCTGGGATGTAAGAGCTCTTTTTCTTTCTCCTGGATGATAGATTTTTTAAAAATTGAATTTATTGGGGTGACATTGGTTAATAAAATTATATAGGTTTCAGGCATACAATTCTATAAAACATTATCTGTATATTGTATTGAGTGTTCACCACCCCAAGTCAACTCTCCTTCCAGCACCATTTATTCCCCTTTTAACCCTCTTCTATTCCCCCCACCCCCTTTCCCTCTGGTAATCATGATACTGTTGTCTGTGTCTATGAGGTTGTTTTTTTGCTTGTTTGTTTGTTTGTTTTGCTTAATCCCTTTACCTTTTATCACCCAACCCCGCAATCTCCAGTCCCTCTGACAGCTGTCAGTCTGTTCTCTGTACCTGTAAGTCTGTTTCTATTTTGTTGTTAGTTTGTTTTTTTCATTAGATTCCACATATAAGTGAAATCACATGATATTTTTCTTTCTCTGACTGGTTATTTCACTTAGGATAATACTCTCCAGGTCCATCCATGCTGTCGAAAGTATTATTCCATTGTGTAAATGTACCACAGCTTTTTAATCCACTTACCTACTGATGCCCTTTTACAGGGCAGGTGAGCCAAGGGAACAATTTAAGTTTGTCAATCCACTTATCTTCTTTTCATTATACCTTCCTGAAGAAAATGATTTCTTTCAAACTGATTCATATTTTCGGCTTGGTTTTCACCTTTCTTACACTACCAGATTTATGTTAATTGCTTATAGTAAACCATGGTAGTTCAGGATTCAGCCAGCCATAGTGAAAGAACCCAGCCTGGGAACTAGTTGATCTGGGCAGATGCCAGCGAGTGTGGGAATATGGAACAGGGACAGGGAGTCACCACTTAAGGCCAAACCCAGGAACTATAACCTAAACCTGGCAGTGCAGCACAGGCACCTCCTGGCTCATAGACAGCAACTGGCAACAATGACTCAGCCCAGTCATTACATTAATTAACCTACTCGATGTGCCAAGTACACTCCTAAGTGGGTAAGGAAGAAATCACTGCAGCATGGCCTTAGTCTTCATCCTTTTGCACCCACAGTATCTGCAAAGAAACGGTTGGAATAATATTCATAATAATGTCCTAGATTAGGATCTGGAGTTCCTGTGTGTGTATATGGAAAGGGAAGGCTGACCATTTGATTAAAGACTCAGAGAAGACTTGAAGGAAGAAGAGGACGAGGTGGCCTAGGCCAGGCTGGTATTGAAACTGGACTGGAATCTGCAGCCATTCTTTGGGTTCACCGTGTACTTAAGCAGCACTGAAGCTAGGCCACCTACTGGGTATGGCTACCATGTATTCTATGCCAGGTGCCTTCCATGTGTGACCCAAATGTCAGCTGGAGTCACCTAGTCCCTTCAGGCCTAGATAAAATCACTTAGTCTTGTGGAAGTTCAAAGCCATTTTAAAAATATTTCTACCAGTTTTTGAGGGACGTTACCTCCAATGTGCTCTCTTCGTTACACAGCACAGCGACCCAGAAACAAATCTCATTTCCTTCCTTTATTTTGAAGACAAAAGCAAACAAAATAAACAAACTCCTTAGACACTGAAAACATTTGTAAATGTAATAATTATGATTCTAATATCCCAACTAAAGAGCCAACACAAACAATTTTAAGTTAAACATTAATCATCTCCCTTTTGAAATTGTTCTTCAGTGTTCCCAACTCAGGAATTTCCACTGGGCATTTTCCCATGTGCCTATGGCTGTCTCCCAGGCCAACTGCCTTCCCTCTGTCATCTTTTTGCTCTCTCTCTACCTCTCTCTCCCTCTCTCTCTCTGAAATTCAGTGTTGAAAGACTTGACCATTTATTGCAACAGATTATTTTTTAAGGGTTTTAGAATCAGAGTGAAGGTGGCTGATGGATAACCTCTAAAATGTTGACATCCAATTACATTTTAGTCTTTGGCATGTGTACCAGGGTTAGGAAAGGAGTTTTGATAAAGAGGCAGTTACTGGACAGTAATCCAAGACATATCCACGCTTTTATTACTTCTTTCCTCCAAATCAAAATCTTACTGTCCTGGATCCCACTCCTTGCTCTCGTTTGTCTTATAATGGTTGAGTAGGCCAACAGGCTCAAACACTGGATCATGGACTATAAATCTGGAAACAGGAGAGGGGGAGCTAAGACCAACCAACCCTCATCAAGCATCTGTTACTTGCCAGGCAGTTGAGTAAGTTACCCCAAAGGGATCTCACATGCCCTTATCTTTGAGAGAACAGATTCTCCAAAGTGAGAGGGTTGTTCAACATTTTGTTGCACAGTTCGGTGATGTCAAAGCCAAACCAGAAACATTTTAAAATTGAGTCAGCCCAGTGTTCTAATGGGCTTCATCCTCAAGAAAACCCCTAAGAAGGGCCCTCAGGATATGACTTTCAGACAATATAGCAGGGTAGGTCAGGCAATTTAGGGAAGGGAGGGCAATAGTTGGGTGTGGTGGTGGTGGTGAGCTGAAGCGCAGATTAGATCTAGCCCAGTCTGGTAAGAAAATTCCAGAAGCTTACTGTGTTCTTGTTTCACTGGCCTGTGCAGGAACATGGGGTGTTTGGCTTTTACATTTCTCTTCTGTCTAGAATTAATGCTGCTACGTTTAGCTTTTGGCTCAAGAAAACACAACTCGTCTTCCCAGAGTAAGCAGTTGATGAAATTATGTCTCTTCAAAATTCTGATGTAAGGGTTTTGGATGGGCTACTCATGTCTTCAGACTTTTCCAAGGTAAATGGGATTTCTACAACAAAATATCTATGAGGCCAGTGTCCCCACTTAAATTTGGAGCATGAGTGAGGTTTTGCAGGACTTCAAGAAGCCAGCTTCTCCTTCAAGAGTTTCAACTCTAAGAGAGCATGTAGTCTACCAGGCAGAGGTGCCTCAATGAGATGACTATTGTTTTTGGCCAGGAAGCAACAGCCAGAGGGAAAGCATTTGACTCAGCACTTAATCAAGAGACCCAATCAAAAGACCCACCATCCCCTGGGTTAAAGAAATTGGTTCAACCGCAGGCATAAGACTAATCCTAAAGATTTCTCTTTCAGTATAGGTGATACTCTGCTATATGTAGTAGTTGGCTTAAGCCAGTTTATGTTGATTCCTGTCACTTTCACTAAGAGTCCTGAAAAATACAAGACTGTCTTCATTTAAAATATAAAAAATGACCAAAGGTCAGCTGAATTTTATTTTCATTTGGCCTGAATCATAAATACTTCCTCAGTCTCCATTGATGGTAGGTCTAGCAGTAGTAAAGACAAAGCTGTTGAAAGTTGGAGTTTTTTCCTTGGTAATTGACATAATCTTGCCGTTTGCAAAAACAAGTACAAACCTAGCCTTCAAAGCAAATGGAGAACCAAATTCAAAATTATATTTAAGTGTAAAAATGTCCCATGTCACTTTTACTCAGCTTTGGTATTCTTGCTTATAATTATTGATAAGATTTAGCATCAAATATATATTTACACATATACTCTTTGAGGGCAAGGATTATGTCTTGCTCATTTCTGTGATCCTCACAACACCCAGAAAATAACATTCATCATTCACTGAATGCCCACTAAGCATTTTACTAAGTGTCTTTCAGACATGGAGTCATAATTTTTAAAAAAATACTAAAGATCAACATTACTACCCACATTTCTCAAATAAGAAAACTAAGATCTTAAAGATCCTTAAAGTCATGCAACTAGTAAATATCAGGATCAGAATTTGAAATCAGGTCTTTTTAATTCTAAGCTTGTGCACATGAAATCATACCACACTACATAGCATGGAATATATAAGCCATAAATTCTTGTTAAATTAAATTAAAATCACAGCAGTTTTATGAGTATATAGAAAATTAAAATCATAAAGCCAGTAGCTTCCAAAACAACATATTGGATTCTAATTATTTCAGTTATGTTAGTCTTATTCCCTTCAACCAAAGGGAAAATACTAGGACACTGAATCCCTGATTCACATAATCTGCTATTTTTTAAAAAGTGTTGCATACACAGTAGGTATTCAGTAAATTTTTATTTAGTTGAAGGGTTCTAAATGTAGTTAGAATCTCCCAATGTTTAACAATATAATCCCTTTGTAAAGGTTATCCAGAGGTCACATAATGGAGCTCCATTAATAATTACACTCAGAAAAAAATAATAAAATACAACCTCACACTATCAAGGAGACGCTGATCTTTAGCAAGTCATGCAATAGAGCTTCCAACACACCCTTGGGCATATAACAAACCTTCTCTGTCACATGCCTGCCAAGGCCTGTATTCTAACCTGGAGGCTATTGTTTCACTCACTGCATTTGCCATTAAATATTGCTGACTTCATTAGCTGTAGAGAGCTTGGGCTCAGGTCTCAACAGGTAGGAAAGCTTTGAACTTGTCATCTGTAAAGCATTGTAAACTCCACAGTTTTTAGGCATTCCAACTTTATGACTGCAGGGGCTTAATTATTAACTCAAGTGGTAGAAGAGGAGATGCCTAGCAAAGGCAGGAATGGGAGGGAGCAGGAGAGTTGCTGCCAAAGTTGTTGGAATGCTGGGAAGGTCCAACTCATTGGGAGGAGTCAAGCTTACCATCTTGCCATCTACCAATACAATCAGTTTTTAGCCTCCCAATGCCCTCTTAATACCACTCTATGCATCAATTGGATAGCTGGGTGGCAAGAGGTAGGAAGAGTGGAATAAAGAAGGGGAAAAGAAATTTAGAATGAATTGATGCCCATACTACCTCTGCAATCAAAGAAGAATGTTGATCTTGGAACAGGCCTTTATCGAAGTAAAAAGTAGAGGAGGAGAAGGAAGAGACGGAGGAGGAAAAGGTAAGGGAGGATGGAAAAGAAAGGTAGAAGAAGATATAGAAAAACATAAAGAATGAGTCTTCGAATCTGAATTCTGTGACAATAATCTCCTGGTGAGATTGTCAATGCCAAAGATGTAATCCCAGAGGTAGAACTCATGTGATTAAGCTTCAGAAGAGATGGCAACAACCTATAACCACTAAGTAGCCAACTTTGGGTGGTCCCTTCACCTCTTTGGGCCTTGGTCTTTTTCAATACCTTGAAAGAGTAAGACCAAACAAGATCTCTGCACACTTTGTTTTTAAGGCTGTAGGATTGTATCTTGTGGAGAAGCACAAGCAAATTGAGTAAAAGCTGAACAGCTTTTGCAGAAGTAGGATGGAATGCTGACATTGCCCTGAGTTTGTCATCCTTATATAACTTTCCAACCATTGCATAGGGGCTCTTGAGGAGTTCCAAAGAGGAGTCTGAAAACTTCTACTTTAATGATTTATAATGCCCCTTCCAGCATTAATGGTCTATGACCAGTGATCCATGTCTAGGTTCTCACAACTCTGTGAGGAGGTGTTGTCTGTGTGGTGTTTGGAAAAACCTGTGCTCCCAGCCTTGAACAGACGTAGAAATCATCTTGGCAGAGAAGTTGGTGGGGAAATGAGTCAGGAGAACAGACTTGTCTCTGATACTGGAATAGTCAGTTTCAGTCCTGCTCTGCACACCCATCACTCGGATTATACACTGAGTATAGTTTGTGTCTCGCTGAGGATACCTAATGGCACCATTTACAGCCTGGACTATATCTTAGGAAGAGTGAATAAATTGTAATGAATTAACCCTAACAGACATGAGTGTTTGTCAAATGGGTTCACTCTTTGTGGTCAATGATTAGAAGCATTACTATGTAAAGTGACTTGGTTGAGTGAGTACATGTGTATGTTGGTGTGTAGACAGAGCCTGCCTTTTTTTCCTGTAAGTACTCTTCTCAATCACCTCCCTTCTACCTTATACTCCTCTTCAAACATCTAACAAATTCCCCAAAATGCATCCTTAAGAGCAATTTAAGTTTCATATCGTCCATGAAGGCTTCTCTAGCCATTCTGATCTCTCTCCTGTTAACCTAGCAGTTACTAATCATTGTATGACTAACCTCTCCAGCAATGTAATCTTGCAGTGTTGTTTAATTTTCCATCAGAGTCAGCCTCATCTCTGCAGCAAAATTTTACCTTCAAGGAATCAGGGGAAGATCTTGTTTCTCTGTGTCCCACAGTGCTGTGCACAGAGTAAATACTGCAGTAGGATGGATAGAACAAGGCCTGTGAGTTCGACAGACCCAGCCCTGCCATTTTCTAGCTGCATGACTTTGACTTAGTTTAAAGTATCCTAATATGTCTCATCTTAAATATTAAGTATTAATAGCTACTTTAAAGGAGTCACATGGCAGTGAAAGATAACACACATAAAGTGACTGGGACAGTGTCCGGCTCATAGCTCCTGTTACTATTGCACTTGAGTCAATGCATTTATAGTGATAGGTAAGCAATGCTGAGAGGACTCAGAGGAAAATTGCTGAGCAGGATGTGAGTTTTGTGGCTGGTTTCCCTCAAGTTAATTTTTACTTTCTTCCTTGTAAAAAGTGGGCTTCCAACTATGTCACAAAAGGTAGGAAAGACAATGTGATTAGTCAGAAGAGCCTGAAAAGATAGATCTTAGGCAGAGTTCAAAAGGGATTCAGTCTGAAGGCCTGTTAATAAGAAATGAGGTGGCTGAGATATACCCTGAGTAGGAAGGACAGCCTTGAACTAGTGCATACCAGTTGGCAGATGTTCTTGAATCCCAGGAGTTCGCTGCAGATCTGGAATGTGATGGGGAACCATGATGGCTATGAAAACTAATGTCATAGCAGGTTTCTCTAATATTAAGTCAGAAAGGGTCATGAGAGTCATCTAACCCAGCCTCTCTTTCTAACTTTCTGGGTTCTGTAGGGTACCTCTTTCCATCTTGAGTGTGCTGTAACATTTGAAGCTAAAGTCATACTCTCGTGGACCCAAGATTGACAAAATTGATGGTCCTTTCCTGCCAATCTCTTCAGCCACTGGGCCAGAAAACTACCAAAATTCTAAATGATTTGATATGACAGAGCTTAGGCCTGAATTAGACTTTCAGTTATAACATCAGTAGTTGTGGTCATCACAACCATCACTCTAGGATCAGGGGGGCTGGAGGTCAGCCTCATTGCTGATGTCCAGACATTTAAGAGGTCTGGCCCTCGAGGCAGCAATAGCCACCTGAAGATGGTAATTGCAATAATTTGTACCATGATAGTAATCGACAGATTAGTTTAGAAGGGCAGTGTCACAAGTGAGGGCATAGAGCTCAATATCTAGGAATCCCTAGAAATTAGGCCATTTACTGTATGTATGTGGCTGAGGGAGATGAGCCATCAGAGAATAAATTGCAAGTTGTTACAAATGAGGTGTGCCTATGAGTCCTTTGTCCACAGCAGCATCTGGGTGGAAATGGGGAAACCAGCCAACAAACATGTAAAGAGATGCTAAACTTCATTCATGACTAAAGAAATGCAAATTAAAACAACAGTGAGATACCATTTTTTTACCTATCAGATTGGCAAAAATCCTAGGTTTAATAATACTTCTTGCTGGTAAGGAAGTGGGCCAAAAGTCATTTTTATATACTTTCCATAAAGTATAAGTTGATATAACCTTCTGAAAGATAATTTTGTATTATCTGTCATAACTAAACAGGCATATACCCACTCCACTAGTAACTCTCCTGATAGGAATGACCCTATGATATGGTTGTATTTACAAAAATTTATCAATATATATACATGAGGATAGTCTTGGTTGTAGTTTATAAGAGAAGAATAATAGAATCAACTCGAACATCTAAAAATAGGAAACTGGTTAAGTAAATTATATTCCATCCAAAATATAGGACCTGAGTCAAAGAGATGGAGCTGAGAATCTGGGGAGACCAAAGTGGCTGGAGTTCACTGCAGAGAGTGTGGAGAGAAGAGCGCTGTGCAGAGAGAGGACTCTGGAAGCCAGCAGCCTTGCCCCTCCAATATCCAGCAATGCACTGATCAGCACACCTGGGTGAAGGAACTACCCAATGCTGGGGATAGAGCTATCCAAAACGGTTAGAGGAAATAGTATACAGCACTCACACAGTACTAGGAATAGTGCCAATTCCCAACAACTAGAATGGAGAATCTCAAAACTCACAGAACATTGAGTAGAGTATTCAAGAAGGAGATGGCAGTAGTGGGGCGTATTTTACCCTAAATTAAGCACAGCTCTGCTCCACCCAACAATCTTAAAAGGTCTAACTGGAACAAATGTCCCCAAGTAGTTCAACTATGTTCCAGAACAAAGCCTAAAAATATTTATACAAATACAAAATGCACAGCACCCATCAAGATCAAATTTACAATGACTGATACTTAATGAAAGATTACCAGATGTGCAAAGATGAAGGAAAATACAACCCATTATAAAGAGAAGAATCAATCAATTGCAACAGACCCAGAACTGAAACAGATTATTATATATAATTATTATAATTGCCTTTCATATGTTGAAAATGTTAAGGACATTGAAACTATAAAAAAGAACCAACTCAAACTTCTGGAGACATAAACAGGATGTAGAGCAACTGGAACTCTCATACCCTGCTAGTGGAAATGTAAAATGCAACACTACATTGGAAAGAGGTTTGACACTAAAACTTAAAAAGGAAACATATACTTATCAAATATTCCAACTATTCTACTTCAAGGTACTTACCCAAGATAGACACTCCTATAAAGGTTTGTACGCAAATGTTCACAGCAACTTTATTTGTAATAGTGAAAACCTAGACACAACCCAAACAGTGGGTTCATGGATAAACGAATGTGACATATCCATACAATCACGTATCATCGGCAACAGAAAGGAATGAACTACCGATATATATTGATGAGTTTCAAAAGAACTATTCTAGCTGAAAGAATTTAAAGAAAAGGGAGTACATAATGTATGGTTCCATTTATATAAAACTCTAGACAGGAGTATGGTGACAGAAAGTGGACGGTGGTTATGTGTGCATGGGGGAAAGGCAAAGAGGCAGGAGAGGAAGAAAGTGTAAAAGGGTCATGGAGAAACTTGTGGACAATGATAGGTGTATGTTCATTAGCCTGATTGCACTGATGGGTTCCTGGGTGTAATACATATTTTAAAACTGAGCAAACTGTATACTTTAAATATGTACAGTTTATTATATGTTCATTATACTTCAAAAAAGCTGTTAAAAATGAAAGAAAGAGGTGGGGCAATATGTGCTGATATGGAAAAGTCCTTCAAAATATTATTCATTGAAAAATTGCATAGCAATGTATATGATGGTTCCCTTTGAGTCACTAGACCCATACCTAAAAACTATAATGGTGTATGCATAAAATTTTTCTGGAAAGATAAAAAATAAACTGTTAGCAGTGGTTATCTTAGGGAGATGGCCTAGGGATAAAAAGAAGTCTTTCTTTTCAAAAAAATCCTTTTTGAACTATTGTCTTGTAATATGTATATGCTTTATTTAAAGTGAATATTAGCTGGGGTTTCATGAGCAATAAAATTGAGAAACACTTTTGTTTTCTTTTTTGAAATGTTTATTTTTGCAAAAATAGAGGTATAGACTCTCAGAAAACAGTTTGGCAGTTTCTTAAAATGTTAAATATGTATGTACTTACAATAAAATCCATTCATTTCAGTTTTATGAATCTATCTAGGAAACATAAAAGATGAAAACATGTTTAGACAAAAATATGCATGTGAGTGTTCATAACAGCATTATTCATTATAATGAAAAATGTCCACGAACTGGTGAATGCGCAAACAAATATGGCATATCTAAGCCGTGGAATACCATCCTGCAAAACAAAGGCACACCACTACTACATGGCACAACACCAATAAACCTCAAAAATATGATGTGAAGTTAAAGAAAGCTGAAGCAAAAGACTACCTGTTGTGTGATTGCATTTACATGAAATTCTAGAAAAGGCACATTTATAGTCAGAATGCAAATCAGAGGTTGCTTAAGAGAGGAAGTGGGAACACGGAATAACTTACAAACAGGCCCCAAAGAACTTTTGGGATGATGAGTCAAACTGGTGATGATAGCCCAATTCTATAAATGCACTAAAATTATTGAATGATACGCTTACAATGACTGGATCTTGTAACACATGTAAGTTATATCTTGATAAGAGAATTAAAAACAAAACCCAACATCTGTGAAACCAGGAGTAGAGGCAGTCACTGTGGAAGTCGCCTGCCTTTCCCATCCAATCAGATGGAACTGTGTCTAAATGCTAAAATGCAGTAGGATGTTGATTCTCTTGGGGCTGAAGTCAGAGGTTCCAAAACTGCAGCATGTAGACAGGGCTTCTCCAGTCATAGGATGAGTACGACAGACATTGTCTTCTTTGTGTGAATTTTCATTTCAAATGTTGTGCAGTGGGGTGTGGCCCATGTCCAGTACGAAAATGGAAGGCCTAGTGTGGTGGCATGCAGGACTGGAGAAGGAAGGCCATGGAGTCACACAGATCTGGCTATGATCCCAGGTTTGTCACTCTGTACCTAATGGGTTCTTGGGAGGCTTAAGTGAGATGATGCGTGTCTTGTGCATGGTACATAGTATGGTCATAGAGTAAGAGCTTTAGTTTGCATGTACTCAAAGCAACAGGAATTGTGCTGACTCATCCACATGCCTTGGTGGGGTCCTTCTATTACCAGATCACTAGCATGTTGATGGGGGCAGACAGACAAAAATGTTTACTTTAAAGCAGGCCTTTTTGGTCACAATCACCTCACTGCGTTATGTGCCTTAGGCCTGGGATTCTAAGACTTTATGGATGAATAAAAGGTTACAGATAATTTGGAGGACTAAAAATGTAGTCATCATTTTATTTTTTAATTAATCTTTTTAGTTTGGGGTAATTGTGGATTTGCATGAATTTTAAGAAATAATTCAGACATTCCATGTACCCTCTATCCAGTTTCCTTCAATGATAACACCTTAAAAACTATAGTACTTTTTACAATGAAGTCTGTAATACATTTTAAGCTAAATTTTTTAAGGTGTGAAGTTTAGATTAAGGTTCATTTTTCCCCCATATGGATGTCCAATTGTTCCAGTGCCATGTGTGAAAGAAATGTCTATCCTTCTTCTAGTAAGTTGATTTTACATCTCTGTCAAAAACCAGTTAAGGATTTTGTGTCATTCCGGCTTCTCTATCATGTTCGATAGATCTATGTACATGTGTATCCCTTCATCAGTACGACACTGTTTTGATTATTGTAGCTATACTTTAAGCCTTAATATCAGGAAAAGTGATTCCTCCCACTATATTCCTTTTTAAGGTTATTTTAGCTATACTGGGAACTGTGCCTTTCCATGAAAATTTCAGAATAAGTTTATATCTGCAAAATTTTTGCTGTGAATTTTTTAGGAATTATAATTAAACCTATAGAACAACTTAGAGAGAACTGACATCTTTACTATCCTGAGTCTTCCAATCCTTAAATACCCCATGTCTCTCTATTTCTTTAGATCTTCTTTGATTTCTTTAATCAACATTTTGGCATTTTTTACTGTACAGACTTTGTATATGTTTTGTTAAGTTTTTACCTAAAATATTTCCTTTTCTTTGTGACAATTACAATTGGTGTGGTGTTTTTAATATCAGTTCCCCCAAGTTTGTTGTTAGTATATAAAAACATGATTAGTTTTTGCTTGTTGATCTTGTATCCTGTAGCCTTGCTGAACTCACTTATTAGTTCTAGAGTTCATTGGGATTTTTTTTACGTAGCCATTTGTCACTTTTTATGTCCTTTGTAAATAAAGACAGTTTTATTTCTTTTTTTCCAATCTGAATGCTCTTTATTTATTTTTCTTGCCTTATTGCCCTGGCTAGAATTTCCAGTATTATCCTAAATAAGAAGGATGGAAGGCATCCTTGTTTTGTTCCTGACTTTAGGGAGAAAGCATCCAGTCTTTCACCATTATGTATGATGTTAGCTCTGGGTTTTTTATAGGTGCTTTTGATCAAGTTGAGGTACTTCTCTCTATTCCTAACTTGTTGAGTTTTTAATTTTTAATCATGAGTGGGTATTGGATTTTGTTAAATGCCTTTGCTGTGTCAATTAATATAATAATCATATGGTTCCTCTTCTTTAGCCAATTGATATGGTAAATTATATTGATTGATTTTTTTAATGCTACACCATGAGATACCTGAGATATCTGCTTGCATAACTGAGGTAAATTCTGCTTAGTCAATGTGTATAATTTTTTTATGCATTGGTGAATTCAATTTGTTAATATTTTCTTGAGGAATTTTGCTTCTAAGTTCAGGAGAGATATTGGCATGAGGTTTACTTTTTTTGTGCTGTCTTTGTCTGACTTTTATACCAAGGTAATACTGGTATCATACAATGAGTTGATAAGTATTCCTTCCTCCTACTTTCTAAAAGAGATTATTAAAATTCATGTTACTTGTTCTTTAATGTTTGGTAAAATTTTCCAGTGATGCCATCTGGTCCTGAGGATTTCTTTTTCAGTATCTTTTTCAGGATGAAAAATATACCCTCTAATGGTTATAAGACTAATCAGATTATTTATTTCATCTTGGATGGGTCTCAATAGTTTGTAGATATTGAAGAATTGGACCATTTCTTCTAAGTTATTAAACTTATAAGAACTAAGTTATTTATAGTATCCCTTCTCATCCTTTCAGTGGCTGCAAGATATATAGTGATACCCTGTTTCATTTCTGAGGTAGTGATTTGTGTTGTCTTTTTGTAGAAATTTATTCATTTGTTAATTTTACTATTTTTGAAGAACCAGGTTTTGGTTTCATTGATTTTTTTTCTGTTTTCCTGTTTCCAATGTTGTTGATTTTCTTTTAAAGAAAGTAATTTCTTTCTTTCTGCTTCCTTTGTATTTATTTTGCATCCCCATATTCTTGCTGTCTCATTCTGGGACTCTACTTATATGAAAGGTAGATATTTTGTTGTCCTACAAAACCCCAAAACTTTGTTAAATCTTTTCAGTCTGTTTTATATCTGCTGTGCAAGTTAAATAAAATTCTGTTCTCATATTAACAGATTCTTTCTTCCTCGCACTACCATTGAGCCCCTTCAGTGAATTTTTTATTTTGGTTTTTGTATTTTTTTTAGTTCTATAATATCCATTTGATTTTTAATAATTTTTATGTTTTTGTTGAGGCTTTCTATTTTTCTTTTTTTCAAGAGAATTTTTAATTATTTGTTGAAGCACTGTTATGATGGCTTCTTTAAAATTTTTGTCAGATAGTTACAGTATCAGATTCACCTCAGTGTTGACAATAGTTGATTTTCTTTTTTCATTCATGCTGTGGTTTTCCTGGTTCCTGGTACACAAAGTGGTTTTTAGTTGTATTCTGGATATTTTAAGTCTTATATTAGGGGATTCTTGGTTCTATTTAAACATTCCATTTTGGTTGATGGTCACCCTGTTTGGGTTTAGCATGTAGGTTGTAGACAACTTTTGTGGGCTTTAGCTTCTATGACAGTTTCATTTTCTGAGTTCCTACAGTGCAGGATTGGACAGCTTTGTTCTTCTGCCTTTCTTTCAGCTTCCACTGGATCCCTGCTGATGCCACCCATAGGACTAGAAAGTGCTTTCTAAAGCTGCCTGATGGCATTAGAGAGTCTCTATCCCCCACCCAGGGGATAGAGAGCATTTTCCTATCATTTTCTCTAACCACATAGTACTGGTGTGGTGGTGCCAACAAAGGAGAGAAGAACTTACCAGGGTCTTCTCCCACCACTGAGTGATAGGGCCAAGAGCCACCAGGTCTGGATGACTCTCTGCTTCTCAGTGAAGGCCAAGATGGCCCAGGCCTGCTGGAGCTCGCAGAGCTGTGCCTGGTGTGGGTGATGGAAGGGCTTCCCTCTGCAGCTCTGCTACCACTAGATATGGATCTGTTTCCCAAGTCCGTGTCATGCTAGGCCTTCATTTTCCCAGGCTCTTGGCCAGAGAAAGCAGGCTTTGCTTATTCTGTTTTGTTGGGGTGTTTTGTTTTGTTTTGTTTTGGTCTATTGTTAATTTTGAACCTGTTGACTGTTTCAGGTTTAGACCTTTCAGGTGCCTAGTCCAACATACACAAAAAAGAAAAGGAAAATTCGGAGAACTCACTTCTTCAAATCCTAACATCCTTAGCCAGTCCACTTTCTTTCCACTTTTCAGAATCCTTTCATGGTTGTATGTTGAACCATTTCCAGGGTGTTTAGTTTTATTTAGAGAAGAGGAGCAGAGAAAATTGAGTCCAACACTTTATTTTTTTTTTAATTAGTGTAATTTTTTAAAGGGTCAAAAAAAGATTCTCCTACCTTACACTACTAGCTTTTCACAAAAGAAAGTACATTTAACACCCAAAAGTTGAAAGGGCATAATCTCAGAGTTAAAGGTGAATCTTTTAAATTGAATAAGTTTAATTTCATGAGAAGCTCACCATATTGTTTTTATTTTTCTCATTTCTTCAAAGACCTGTGAAAGCTACACTACCCACTGACATCCATAAGAAGCATGATGTGTGGGAACAATGTCACATTTGTCCAGTTTGAGTAGGAAGCAGCAATGCAGAGGGGAAGAATTAGCAAAGCTTTGGAACCCAAAGTCGTGGGTTCAAATCCTAATCCCTTAACTACCAGGTGAGTGATGTCAGCAAAAGTCTTCAGTGGAGGAGTGAAAAGGGCTGGGCTTTGATGTCCATAGACCTGGAAATCCCAGCACTGATTCGTAGTAGCTGTGTAAACTTAAACAGGTTAGGAAATTTCTTAGTGACTCTTGTTGTATCAGTAACATGGGAATAGTGTGAATGTAAAGGAGTAATTGGGAGAATGCAGAATCACTTGGCACAGTATGGTACAGAGGACATAGTAAACACTCAGCAGTTGGTAGCCCTCTCTCCGGGAATGTATACACACAGATGGATACCAATCCTTACTTTTTGGGCGATTCTGAGGATTTAATGAGGTGATGTGTAAAAAGCAGCTTGTAGTGTCTGGCATATAATTAGCACTTAAATAACTTTAAGTTCTCTTCCTATTCCTTACCTCAGTTTCCAAATCTAAACTGCATACAGTAAGGCCTACTGCACAGAGCTGAGGCACAGACTGGATGTAATAATATGCACAAAGTGCTTTGTAATCTGGAACATGAAGTCCAAATGCCAGTTACTACTGCAGTGATGGGCCCTGCCCATATACATGCATTTGCACAGATACCTGATGAATTATTATAATGATAAATATTCAACTCATGGGCAAATTAGCTCTGGTCTAGGGCTAAGGCTGAAGGCAGAGATAAATAAGCGTAGAAACCACAAAACAAAATTAGCAAATATTTAAATGCAACCCACAGTATTTGGTGTGCATCTTCCCTGCCCTAGATCTTCATGTCTCCTTGTGAGAAATGATTGTGGGAAGTCATGGATCTCTGCAGACTGATAGTCAAAAAGGAAAAAAGCATGCACACAATGAAAACTCAGCAGCACTCGGCTTTCATCCTCTGAGTCTTTTCTGAAGCAGACAGTCCTCGCCCAGTGATGTTGAGGTTTGGCCCAGGCTCTCTGGGTACTACACTAACTCTTGGGGATATGTCAGGATAGCTGTCCTGATTAAAAAGACCTGAAATGTGACTTCCCAAAGGCTTTATCATGCCAGGTATTGTCCTCCTCAAAGTAACCTTTTGGAAGGCATTAGAAGGGTGGAAGAAAAGGAGTAAAAAAGAACACGGAGCAAAGAGGATGGGAAGAGCAGCAGAAGCAAAGAGCCAGAGGATCAAAGCTGGACCTTCAGAATCCTGGCCATGTTGAGGTAGCTTGCTGGGAAGAGCCTGGAAGAAAGGAGACCCTTTAAGTGTTACTGCAGCCATTCAGGGAGACACTTCTTCTGGCTCCAGGGTACAGAATGGGGTTGTCATTTTCTACTAACCCTGGCCTCCAGCATTACCTGGTTCGATGTGTGTCCACAATGACTTCTAAAGTTTTGCTTGTTGATTCTTATAAGTAGCTGACTCATTTTGATTGAGCACTTACCATGCACCTGGTTTTTATGATAGCCTCAGGTGAATAAAGGTAGAAATTCAAGTCCTTCACACACCTACCATATCCCAAGGGAAGTGGCTTAGCTGTAAAAAGACAACCAAATTCATCAGTGGTCTTTGCTTAACACAAAGGGCCTTCCAATTAGGGTGAGAACACTTTCTACTGGTGCCTGGAGGGTGACTTCCAGTAGGACAGGAGAGACAGAGAGGGGTGTTCTAGGAAAGGCTGGCGCAGTCCGAGGCCATGAGACAGATGTGCTCCGGGGAGGGTGGGCAGATCTGTTTGCACGCAGTGGAGACTTTGTGTTGGGGAAAGAACAATCGTGCAAACAGGGAATGGATCTGAAATGTCAAACTAAGGTTTAGGGTTGTCTGCCCTCGGCAGAAAGAACAAGGAAGGGTTTGGGGC
Source organism: Trachops cirrhosus (assembly GCA_028533065.1). NCBI lineage: Eukaryota > Metazoa > Chordata > Mammalia > Chiroptera > Phyllostomidae > Trachops > Trachops cirrhosus. The sequence continues at coordinate 62,701,299 of CM052543.1, forward strand.
AGGAAGGCAGGTATTAAGTTCAGAATTCAGTTTTAGGAAGATTCTTCTACAGTGTCAAGTGCAAGGATGGAGGCTGCAGAAAGGGTGACTGCATAAGCCATTATTGCAGATCTTTGAAAACAACTTGAACTCTGCAGAGTGAGCCAGAGAGCTGGAGAAAATATCAGTCATCCACAATTTGGGTCAGAGGTTAAGTAAAATGACACTGTTCATCTGCTTCTTGTTCTAAAATGGTTCTTGATTGAAACAAATCCAAAACACATATTTTATTAGTAGAGCTCAGATGCACTGGGGGCCAGAAACTTCACACTACAGGATTCTTGGGCTCTCTAACATCAGAAGCTAACAAAAAGAAAGAAAATTCCTCCTCCAAATCAGTTACTAAAAAGTTTTTAAAAAACAAAACAAAAAGGTAATGTTGCAAGTCTCCCAGACCCCATAAATCATGAGGAGAGATGAACAAATCTGGGCTTGAACTCTGAAGCATAAATAGAAACTGTCAGGCAAGTGTGGGCAAGACAAACTTTGAGAAACAAGAAAGGAAAACAGAGGTAAAATGAAAAGGTCCAACAGGCTGACAGGCCCCAGGGGGCTATATATGCTGGCGAGGGCAACCCGACCCTTCTCCCTGAGAGGGGAGGCTGACCCAGCTCGCTGGGAGACAGGCTGAGCAAAGGTCCAGGGCAGCTTTGTCAACACTTTCAGGTTCTAACAGAGGAGTGAGTGCTATGGTTGCTGGGATGTGTCCCACGTGGAGGGCAGCATTGATAACGCCCAGACAGAACAGGGACTCCCAGCTTAAGGCCAAGACAGCTTTTCTATCTACACGCCCCTAACAACTTGCAGGCTCCAGCCCTGTAATTCCTAAAGCCACAATGGCTAGTTCCCTGTTTGGCATGTATCACTTCTCTCTGGCTCCTGGAAAATGATTAGAGACTAGTTTGTCATGCCAGGGTCTGCTGGTGAGCTGGCCAGCCTACACCCTCAGCCTCAGAGCTGGGAACTATGTTCTAAGCACTCTTCTAAGTGGTGTATATTATGAGATTTTAGCCCTACAAATCTCCTATGAGGTGGGTACTACATTCTACCCACTTTGTAGATGAAGAAACCAAGGCAAGGAGAGGTTACAAGCTTGCCCACAGACCCAGAACTGGAAAGTAAGGAGGTTTGGATTCGAATCCATGCATTGGGTTTTTTTACCCTTCTAGATGGCACCCCAGGAAGCCCTCCCTGAGCCCTGCTTCCCCCACACTCACCTCCCTACCTCTGTGCTGCATAATTGTCCCACTGAGCTGTGATTGCTTAACTGTCTCCCACTAGACTATATACTCCATTAGGCACAGACCATGTCTCTCTTGCTCACTCCTGTGTCCCTTGTCCTTAGAACAGTGTTGTGGTACCCATAAAAATATACCATGTACCTCTCAGCTTTCCTATTTCAGTAGTGTAATTGACAAATGTTCCCCACTAACATCCCCGCCCTGTTATATCCACCACTGAGTAACTATGCTCCCTATAGGCTGCCCCAAACCAATGACTGTATGCAGTAAAAATATTAAGGAATCCCATTTCTGAGAGATACAGGACTTCCTATTAACCTGACAAAATTTTTTAGAACTGTACTGCAGTCTAAGACCTTCTTCCTTCCTCTTTTAATATCTAATCCCAGATTGGTGTCTGCTTCTAGGAATACATGGGTTAATGCAAGTGGTAGAGGGAGTGGGGTGCTATCCTTCAGGAAACAGTCTATGCATTAATTCAGAAACTCAATATGATGCTGCAACTCTAGTTGGAAGAAACATGGGTCTGGGAACCAAGAAATGTAAGAGTGACCCACTTATTATTACTCTCAATAATCCACTTGCGGATTTTATCCTTCCCATCCCCACAACTCTGTGCTCTATGGAGTTGAAAGCCCTGGTCCCCAAAGGGGACACAGTCTTGTCAGCAGACACACAAAAGTCTCATTGAAATACAAGTTCCAACTGCCACCAGAGTGTTTTTTAGCTCCTTGTGTCCACGAACCAGCAAAACAATAGTTCCCATATTGACAGAGTTCATTGATCCAGACCAGCTGGAGGAAAATTACATATTAGGGAAAAGGAGGAATACTTGTGCAACCGTGTCACGTACTTGTATTCCAGAGGATAAGAATGTTGAGACATTATGGGAAAAGAATATTGGGATTAGAGGAGCAATCTATGATTCTTCACTGCAATGTTAGCGCCTTTGGCTAGATGGGATGACTCTGCAGCACAGTCAGTTATTACTTAAGGTCACAGTAATCTACTTTTGAAGGATGGATAGTGTGTCTTAGATTAAAGGTCTGCCACGCATGTGATCAGTAAATACTGGATGAGTGAATGAATGAACATTTTAAGAAGCATTGTATATTTTTCTCTTTTTAAACGCTACCTAACATATTTAGAAACCAGCTGAGCTTTGAAACAAACTATAGTGTTTATCAACATCAAACTATTAGGTATTTGTTGCTTTGTGATGGCCTTAAGCTTGAGTTAATTAATGCTAAGCTCTATAGTTCCTCACCTTGCATTAGAGGAAGAGTGGAGCCTTGGGTTGGTCAGAGGAGGCCAGTCCCTGCACTTGCCTTTCTCAAGAGTACTTAGTGGACTCTTTACCTCATGATGCAGACAAGAGGAAGCCTCTTTAAGTCACTCTTTATGCCAACGGCAGAGCCCCATCAATTCAAATAATTTCTCATACACTTATAAATACAATAAAGTCTGTTTGTTAAAAGCTTGGGCTTTGTACCCAAAAGCCTGATTTGAGAGGCTCTCAAGGACAGAAGAAACCTCTTTGGTGCTCCACTTTTTGGCAAGAACTGTTCTCTGAGGCCCAGAAGCCCTGCTACTCCTAGATCCTTATAACTAAGAGAGGCAGGCTCTGGCTGGTGTGGCTCAGTGGGTTGAGTGTCAGCCTGTGAACTGAAAAGTCATCTGTTTGATTCCCAGTCAGGGCACATGCCTGAGTTGTGGACCAGGTCCCCAGTTGGGGGTGTGCGAGAGGCAACCAATCGATGTTTCTCTCCCTGTCTTTCTCCCTCCCTTCCTTTCACTCTAGAAAAGTAAATAAAATCTTTTAAAAAGGGGGGGACAGTCAGACTTTGAAAGGTGTAAATGGAGAAGAGGGATAGTCCAGTAAATGGAACTTAGTTAACAAAGACTTAAGGTTTGAAGGAAAACATCATATTCAGAAAACTGCATAAATCATGTAGTTTAAACACTAAGCAAATGAAGGAGTTTAGCAAAAAAAAAAAAAATGAACAGGTAAAAGCCAAACTATAAAGAGCCTTAGTTGCTAAGCTAAGAAGTTTATATTTTTTGCTGGGAGGCCATAAATATTTCTGAATAGTGAAGTAGGGTCAGATAAGCACTCTAGAAAGCTCTGTCTGGAGCAGAATGGATGATGGAGCAGAAGCAAGCAGAACAGCCTGGTTTTTGCAAAAATCAAGGGGAAAGAGACTACCAAACCTCAGACATATCAATGGAAATGGAAAGTAGGACATAGTTCAGGAGATATTTATTGATGCAATTCAGCAGCCTGTGCTCTGGAGGTGATGGTGTCATTGACTAAGGTATGGAACAAATGAGACAGACTATGTTAAAACATGTAGTTAAATCTCAGCATGATTTCCAGCCAAGATAAAGGTATAGGTAGATACACTCTGCCTCCTTGCACAACCGAAACAAGGACAACAACAAGTTTAAAACAAAAACAACCAGAACTGCCAGAAAATCAAACTGTATGCAAGTCCAATGACCAAGGAGTTAAAGAGGATATATTCATCCAGACCTATAGGAGGGGCAGAGAGGACTCACAGCAAGGTGGTGACTGGAGGACCTGATGAGGTTGTGGCTGACGGAGCGGGCAGACCCACATTTGTGTATGGATAAACCAAGAGGAACAACTGGGCATCAAGACACACTGTGCAACCCAGGGTTCCAGCAAGGGGAAATAAAGTCTCAAGATCTCTGACTAAAAAAATCTGTGGGAGTTGTGGCAGCAGGAGAAACTCCCAACCTCACAGGAGAGTTCATTGGAGAGACCCACAGGGATCTAGAACATACACAAAACCACCCACCCAGGAATCAGCCCAATTCACTTGTGGGAAGCAGAGGAAGTGACTGAAAGCGGGCCTAGCCAAGCAAGTGACGTTGTTACCTCTCGGACCCCTCCCCCACACACATAGAGAAGTGGGTTGCCCTGCCCTGGTCAATACCTAAGGCTCTGCCTCTACTACGTGTGCAAAGATTTAAAAAATGGCCCAAATGAAAGAACAGATCAAAGCTCCAGAAAAAATTCAACTAAGCAATGAAGAGATGGCCAACCTATCAGATGCACAGTTCAAAACACTGGTAATCAGGAGGCTCACAGAACTGGTTGAGTATGGTCACAAAATAGAGGAAGAAGTGAAGGTTATACAAAGTGAAATAAAAGAAAATGTACAGGGAACCAACAGTGATGGAAAGGAAACCGGGATTCAAATCAACAGTTTGGAGCAGAAGGAAGAAATAAACATTCAACCAAAACATAATGAACAAACAAGAATTTTAAAAAATGAGGAGAGGCTTAGGAACCTCCAGGACAACTTTAAACATTCCAAAACCCAAATCACAGTGTTGCCAGAAGGAGAAGAACAACAGCAAGAAATTGAAAACTTACTTGAAAACATAATGAAGGAGAACTTCCCCAATCTGGCAAAGGAAATAGACTTCCAGAAAGTCCAGGAAGCTCAGAGAGTCCCAAAGAAGTTGGACCCAAGGAAGCACACACCAAGGCACATCATAATTACATTACACAAGATGAAATATAAAGAGAGAATCTTAAAAGCAGCAAGAAAAAAGGAAAGAGTTACCCACAAAGTACTTCCCATAAGGCTATCAGCTGATTTTTCAAAAGAAACCTTACAGACAAGAAGGGGCTAGAAGGAAGTATTCAAAGTCATGAAAGGCAAGTACCTACATCCAAGATTGCTCTACCCAGCAAAGCTTTCATTTAGAATGGAAGAGCAGATAAAGTGCTTCCCAGATAACGTCAAGTTCAAGGAGTTCATCATCACCAAGCCCTTTTTTTATGAAATGTTAGAGGAACTTATCTAAGAAAAATAAGATAAAAAATGTGAACAGTAAAATGATAACAAACTCACAACTATCAACAACCACGCCTAAAAAAACAAAAACTAAAACAAAGTAAGCAAACAACTAGAACATGAAGAGATTCACAAAAATAGAGATCACACGGAGGGTTATCAGCAGGGAGGGGTGGTGGGGAGATTGGCAAAAAGGTACAGGGAATAAGAAGCATAAATGGTAGGTAGAAAATAGACAGGAGGAGGTTAGGAATAGTATGGGAAATGGAGAAGCCAAAGAACTTATATGTATGACCCACGGACATGAACTAAGGGGAGGCAGGGTGCAGGGTGGTGGTGGTGGGGGAACAAAAAGGGAGAAAATGGGACAACTGTAATAGCATAATCAATAAAATATATTTTAAATTTTTAAAAAAATCTTATAGGTGATAAAAGGACAAAAAAAACTCAACACGATAGGCACATAACAGGGTATTGCCACTCTTACTTGGATGGTTATCTTGTTTTTGGAACTTTCCACTGAAGGGTCAAGTGATTTCTACTCCTAATGGCTCTTTATTCTCCCTGCTATTTGTATTTCCTTTTCTTTACATTGAGCAGAAATGGTTGAGAACTCTACCTCTGTCTTTCACTCATCCAATTAGATGATTGCCAATCATCTAATGTAAAAAATTACTGTGTTTTTTACATGCTTCAAATAATTTACCATATGTACATTTCTATGCATTTTTCTAGTCTTGTTCAAGTTAATTTTGTATTATATGATTGTTCGTTCATGTGATAGTCATTGTATACTTACCTTCTTCCCCTACTAGACTGTAAGGCCTCAATGGCAGGTGTTCTTTCTTATTCTTCCCTATATACTATTATTAGTATGTACTATACTGTATACTCTTCTGTGCCTAGAGCACTGCTGGCACATGAAAAAGGCTAAACAAATATCCAATTAATTGATAACTTGGAGTTGCCAAAATTTTCTGGCAGAGGTATATTATTCTTGGCCCCCTTTGACCTTTGGAAAGATTCATCTCAACATTAGTACTCTAAAAATGTCCATTTACATTGGGCGTATAAACAATAGACAAAAACAGGTTGACCCTGTTTAGGTGGGAAATGGCATGTGACCGAAGGAATCTATCTAAGAGAAGAAAAAAGAAAAAAAGAAGGTAAATAATGAATTTGGAGGAGAAGGGATGAATTCTCCAGAGGAGTGGGAACTGGAATAAAACCATGGAATATGATGGAATATTCCAGCTGCAAGGAGCCAAGGAGACCGTCTCATTCAACACCTAATTTCAAATAACTGCATTTGCAATGCATCCATCATACTTCTTTTCTTATCATACATTATAGTAATTATAGTTTACAAGAAAGAACCTTCTAGGAGTCTCAGAGGCAGAAACAGTGTGATGTTTATTTATTTTTATCTATCCCTAGTATTTGGTACAGTAACTGCTGGCTTCTCCATAAGTGTTAAATGAATAAATGAATGAGTGAATGAATGAGCCACTTGAAATTTGCTCTCTCCTCATGAACACCTGGGATCAGAGCTTCTTCTTGATTCCCTCCTTCGTGCTAAGTAGAATGTCATCACTAAGATAGAACCTGAATAAGCTGATTGGTTTGCATTGACTAATTCCAACCAGACGTCAGTAGAGGTGGTGGAAATTAATCTAGTTTAACCTAGTCATGTGGAGAAACCTGCCAGGCAGCTGGCTCTGGACCTACAACCTGGAGCAGGTCAGTGCTTTCAAGTACCTATGGTTATATCCATGAAGGCCATAAAAGGGCTCCGAGGAACCCCTTAGTCACTTCTCTAGATCAGGTATAAAATACGTTTTTCTAACACCAGCCGCATCAGTTTAAATATGGGATCCTTATTTTGTTAAAATTCAACAAGAAAGGCTTAAATTGAGCTTCTAAACGTAGCACAGCTCCTGACTTTGCATGAAATAAATAAAACACTGAGCAATATATTGATGCTTAAAATATTTATTATTATAATTAACAGAAATATTCATTATTTGCACCTGAACTGGGCAAGTGAATTTTGCCAGCAACCAGATGCAAGCAGTTAATAAACACTGATTAAAGCACATACTCTGCAAAATGCTTTGTGAGGGACTGGGGAGAATGCCACTCAACTGAATCAGGTTGTATTTTAAAGTCTAGCTGCTTTTTAAGATACTACATTTTCAGCAGCAACATGTTTATTCCCTAAGTAACCCACATGTCTGTGTGACAAGATAAAGAGCTGGCTCTGTTATCACTCATCATGCAATCATCCCACTTGGCCATTGCCTACTCGTTTCTCATAATATTCTAGATAACCTCTCGGATTTAGATTTGCACATTACGTGAGCTGGTTCTAACTCATGGTAAATGGTCCAGCTTGCTAAAGTATATGGTTGGGACTGTCTGATAGTAATAATGATTGTTATCATGCACTAAATACTCTGTGCCAAGCACCATGTAAGAACTTTGAAAATGTTGATATCATTTCATCCTCACTTAGATTTGAGTTTGTATTCTGCTGCTTTATAGCTATTCTACCCTGGGCAATGTATTAAATTTCTTGAGCCTCAATTTTCTCAACTGTAAAATGAGAATAAAAATACTACTTCCTAGGGTTGTTGAGAGGGTTAAATGAAATAATGTTGTCAGCACAGGTTCTAAATATGGGGTAAATGCCTTTATTCATGAACTATTACATAGAATAGCATATAGGGGGGTTAGGTTGTATAGAGCACAAGGCAGAGATTTGCAAGCAGGAGCTTCAACAGGAGCCTTGTGGAAGGGAGTGCTGAAGAAATAGGCAGAGGGAGAAGCCAAACCACAATTCATTTGCAAAGGAGACCTCAGCTCTACCTTCAGAGATGATGTGAATTGAGCCAGGTGGGCAATCTCACAGTTGTGCCTCCACATCCACTGGTCATTGGATGCAGGCTGCCCACAGGGAGGGTGCAAAACGTTGGATGAAGTGTCTCCATTCCACCAAGAGTAATTCCTCAGTCAGCTGTGAGCAGTCAGTAGGCAACGCTCCTGTCAGCTGCGGCAGTGAGTGCTTCCCTGAAGGAGGAATCTGCATGGCACACCTCAGCATCCATGAGTTTGACAGAAACCTAGAGTGGAAGGAACATTAAATTGTATGCTTTAAAAATCCTGATAAATGTTTCTTAATCATTTTTGTAAAGTCCTACGATGAGGGTTGGACTCTTTTCGATCTGTTGAAGCCATTGATTTTATTTACTATTTCACATGTTTTTTTAAATAACGTTTTCTACATAAAGTGCCTTCAGGCTAGTGGGAGTGAACTCTCAATTTGATTGGACTGTTCTATTGTCCTATTTTCTCCTATTCTGTGGCTTTGTGTCCTAGAAATTCCTCCTTGGGAAACATTCATCCCTTTCTTTACAAAGGGACAATCTGTTCTGCTATGTGTCCTCTCTGATTTCAGAAGTGGGTGTTCAAGAATTTCAGGAGAGTGGGTTTTGAGCAGGAACCGTGCCCTCGCCCCAGTTTGAGGAGCCACCTCACAACCCTCTGTGGATCACAGCCTCCAGTGGAGTCATGAAATTTAGGGGATTTCCCATTCGGCTCATCAGGGTGGCTGATGAATTGCCAACTTATTAGAACAGGTTTTACAAGTGCTGCTTCTGCTAAATAGGATTTGGAGTGTGCACTGAGAAATCGGGATGAAGAGGTCTTTGGCTATTCTGAAAACAGTGATTACTTTCCCCTGGCTTGAAAACTTGAATATAGTGTATCAAACATCTCAGGGGAAATACAATTAGGGTGTTGATAGAAAGTGAGAAGGCAAGGGTCGCATGTGTTGGGGACTTACAAAGACCTTTTTAAAAAGAGTAGTAATTGAAATGGGTTTTCAAAAAAAGAGAGGATTTTACCAGGTAGAGATGGAACAGAAAGGTAATTCATCTCTTCATTTATATATTCAAACACACACACACAAATACTCTCATGTCTTTTCATACATCTAACGCAAATGATTATTCAAATTCTAATTCTATGCCATACAAACAAAGAGAATTATGGGTTTTTTTGTTTGTTTGTTTTTTAAGAGTAAGAAAAGGAAGAGAAAAAGAAAGAGGAGGAGGAGGAACTGGTAAAGTACGTGGGCTATGGGGGCAAAGAGGGTGTGAGGAGGAAGAAGAATCATTTGTTCTATTTTGTCATAGCTTTACCTGTAGTGCTATATAGCATCTCAGAAAGATGTCTTTGGGACAAGAAGAGTTAGAACAATAACAATACTGAACGTTTTTGTTTGTCTTTTGTGTGCCAGATACTCTAAGTGCTTTCCATGCATTGACTTACTCCTCATAACGACCCGATGCTAAACACTGAGGGTTTCCCTGTGTTGCAGAAAGCTTGAGCTAAGATTACACAGTTAGCAAAAGGCAAATTGGATTCTTCTTTAGGCTTTTACTCTCTAAAATCTAAACACTTATAACCATTTGCTATATTGCATTGCAAAAAAAAAAAAAAAAAAAAAAAAAA
>CM052543.1:62711023-62722352 GCA_028533065.1 Trachops cirrhosus
TACCTATCTAACATCATGAAAGAAAAAAATTCTAAGAACATAGCAAATGGTAGTCTGTGAACCCCGGAGTTCTGGTAGGACAATTTTTGCCGTCTAATCTCTTGAGAGCTTAGTGTGAGATATACTGGACAAAGTATCAATGAGCTAGGAATTTACATAATTCACCTGAGATTTTAATAATTTTGATGACTCCTAGATGGTTTTGTTTGATGAGAAGAAAACAATAGCACTTCTTCCCAACCAAATAGGCTGATAAATCCTTTCCTCTATGTAAGTCAATCCACTGGAGTGATAACTTCTAAGATGGTCTCCAATGATTCCTACCTTCTGTTCCTCAGGCCCTTGTAGAATCCCCTCCCTTTGGACTTATTGACTTGCTTCTAATGAATAGAATAAGGCAGAAGTAATGAGATGTCATTTCCAAAATTAGCTTATACAAATACTGTGGCTTCTGTCTTGGATGCCTACTCACTTTGGTAGAAGCCAGCTGCCATGTTGTGAGGCAGCCCCAGAGAGAAACAAACCTATGTGAGTGAGATTGGAAGCAGATCATCTGAGGTCTTCTGACATCCAGATTAATAATTTTGGTAACAGACACTTCCCCAATTGAGCCCATAGCCCCAGATAACAGTTTGACTGCAACCCCTGGGAGATCTTAAGCCAGAGACGCCCAGCTAAGCCACATCTGGATTTGTGATCCACAGAAACAGTGACATGTAAATTTTGTTCTTTTAAGCTGCTAAATTCTGAAATTGATTAATATAGTGCTCAGGTTGGGAGAAATCTGGGTTAAAAATAAAAACTGACCATTACATGGATCACCATTCAACAAAATTCCCCTTGGAACTACTTCTAAAGAATTCTTGACAATGGGCTATGAGTCATTAATCAAATTCCAGGAGACGACTCGTGCCAACAAATACTTCTAATCCTATAACCAGATATCACTTCATTTGATCTTCAAATTAAATAACTCCTAAAGTATCTACTCCAAAAGTAATAGTTACTCTATTGCTTTCCATTCATTTAAGTAACTAAGACCCTGTTAAATAAAACAAATTACCTAAAATAGTAGCTAGTTAGCAGCAATGAGTCATTAGTCATAAATATTTATTGAAAATCTACCAGTTTTTTGACTTGGGCTGTTGTGATCCTACCCACTGTTCCATGTTCCTCTTGGAGATGATATAAATGTATCTGATCTATCTTTAGAAATTCAGTTGCCTTCTATCTCAGTGACAGATGGCACCATCCACTTAAATATTCACTCAGAAACTGAGGAGTCATCCTTGACACCTCTTGCTTTCTCAAAGCTTCATCTCTAATCCATTTTCTCTAGGCTGATTGCTATTGCTACAAAAATACCTCTCTGTTAAATACATCCACATTTCTCTCCATTATCTACTCCAATATTAACCAAAGAGGATAATCTATTGTTTAGTCACAAATAAACCCCCAAAGTTTAATGTATTAACACAACAAAGCTTTATTTCTCACTACAGCTCAGTACAAATCAAGCATTCCTCCTCCGTCTAGGAGCTCTGTCACCTGAACTCAGGCTCACCACAGCAAGGGAAGACAGAGACAGAGGCAGCTCAACTGTTGCCTCTGCCCAGAAGCAACACACATCAGTCTGCTCAGATGCCATCAGCTACAACTAGTCACATGAACTAACTTAACTACAAAGTAGACTGAGGAACACATAGTGTAATCATATACTTGGTGGTTATCGACTATCTCTATCCCATCACCTTAGACAGAACGACTACCAGTTTTTATCTGGACCACTAGAATGACCTCTTTACGGGTATCTAATCTTTCATTCTTACCCACCACTCAGTTTTTCTTTCTAAAACAACCTTCTTGACTGAAGATCTGAAAGGTCAGCATCGGCTTCCCTTTGGTCATAAGATGTAAACACAATTTCTTAACACAGCATGCAAAGTCCATTTGGTCTGGCCCCTGTCTGTTTCTTTGGACTGGTCTTAACTTCACACTCCCCCTGGCACCCTGTTGCTTTCCTCATTGAGGCCCCTCTGGCCTTTAAAAAGCTATGCTCCCCCCTACACTATTGGTCAAGAAAGGCAGGCATGTGTCTGAAAACCAAAAATGATGATGAGTCAGTCTTGGTTTCTTTAGTTGGTTTAACATCTATTTACAACTGGTTCAGCAAACAGTGTGAAGGATAAATACAAGATAAAGGTAGAAAATAGACATTGTTACCCATTACCTCCTAATTCCTCAGAGGAGGCAGAGAAGCTGGGTTGTCACTTTAGCCACTCACAGTGAAGAGGTCAGAGAAGCTCGGAGCTGAGGCTCATCCATAGTATGACACTCAGCTGGGGAAGGACCACACTAGCACATACTGTTCTGTAACCATATAATGCCTTTTTTTTTTTGCTACCCATCAAATACACACATTCCTATTCAGCTAGTTCTGTGTTGTCAGCCATTCTACACCTTTTATCACAGTGTCTTTGCATAGCTTCTTGTCCAGAATATCCTTCCCTCTTCCCTTTGGTCAGTTAGATTCTACTAGCATCTATTTCCTCTACTTCATAGAATTTTCACGTTTGCAATTTTACAATTATTTGTATGTTCTTCGATTACTGACAGTCTTCCGCCATTAAACTGCAAACTTTTAGAAGGCAGGAACCAATTCTGGCTTTGTTCACATTGGATGCCTGACCCCTGTATAGTATCAGCACATGGCAGCTTTCAAACAAGATTTCTTGAATAAATACCTCTGGAGGATAGAGCCTTCCCTGTAGCTTCTCCTTTTTTAATTCATTATTTGTAAAAAAAAAATCTACTTAAAACTCAAGTCTTGTCATATGTTTTCTGTGCTGAAAAGCCCTCGATGATTCCCCATCAGTCAGTGAGGAAGGCTAAGCTGTAAGACTTGGCTCATACATGGGCTGACCGTTTGTCCAGGTTTACTTGTTTGCACCTGTTGTTCTGGTATGTAATTATTAAAAGGGTCCTCCTTTAGTTTTAAAAGTGTCTCAGCTTGAATGGTAAATTTTATGATTACCCTATATAAGGGGCGTCTCATATGTGGCCCCTTATTGACTTCTCAAATCTCCCGTCTTCACAACTCATGCAGCAGCAACACCAAACTGCTTGTGATTCCCTGTCAACCCATTATGCGGTTTCTCACCTCCAGGCCTTTTCTGGCACAGCTCCCTCTGGTAGGCATTCACTCCCCTCCTCACTGACTCATCCTGTGAGATTCAGCTCATTTCCTGAGAGAAAGCCGCCTCTGACCCAACAACTTCATTCACCCCATCCCTTAGGCCAAGTTAGAATTCTCTTTCTTAAGTCCTCCCTGGTCCTCTAATCCTCTATACATTATTTTATCATCATATTTTCACACCGAATTATAAATGCTACCCTGTGTTCTTATCAACCCCCATAACACACACACACACACACACACACACACACACACACACACACACGCCCTTGAGGACAGGGACGATTTGTTATTCATCTTTGTGTACCTACTGCCTGCCACTTAGTCCACTCATAATAATTACTGGTTAAACAAATAAGTGGTTCTGCAGAGTTTATTTATTCAACAAATGAAATTAAATAAATAGTCCATTTATTTTCTTAACTTTATTAACCCGAATTATGTATAACTTCTCATCTGAATTTCTATTCGACCTGAGCAAACCAGGGATACCCTGACTGAGTTAATAGAATTACAGCCAAAACAAAGAAGCCTGATGTTTAAATGACCCTGTTTCTTTCGTTATGTTAGACTTCTTTAAATAATGAAAGCAGCACTCACACTTCTAGGATAGAAACTTGACCTCGTCTAACCACCTCTTTAACTTCCCCTGATGAGAACACTTGGGCTGTAACCCTGACTCTCACTCTCACCCTCACCCTGCTCTCCCCGCACCCTGCCTGCTCCCCCTCATCCCCACACGGGGCACAAGATGATTCAGATGACTTTTTAAAAATATTTTAAACCTTTATATTAAATGGAATTTGAATGCTGACTGTGTTACCAGGCTTGTTGATATAGGTTTCTCGGAGGGATTATTTTTAAACTCCTTAAGGTTGAATATCCTTGTTTTAAGATGAGACACATAACATCTTAACAAAGAACATTACTGCTGAATGTGTGAAATAAAGTCTCATTGCTAAGAAGGAGAAGTTTCCAGGAAAGGGCCACAGACTTTGGTTCAAACCCCCTGGTTTGTGCCCAGCCCTGTCACTTCCTAGATCTGCTCACGCAGGCTGGGCCCGTATCCGTTCGAGCCCGTGTTTCTTGGTCTACAAGCTGGAATGAGAATACACGCATCACAGGGCTGAGGGGAGGATCCAAAGGGAAGCTGTGTATTAGTGTTTCTCTAACTGGTATCCTTATTAAGGGAAGTATTTTCATGGAGCACCTAATGTTGATTTAAATTATTTTTATTACAGTGTTACTTAAATATGAAAAAAATAACACTGGATATAAATTCCTTAAGCTTACAAAATTAGAAACTAAACTAAATATGTAAATTAAATACAAGCCCCAAAATACAGACATTTACAAATTAAATACATGTCAAACTACAAACTAAAACCAGCAAAATTATTGTCCAGAATTTAATGTGATCACTGATGTTGTGTACCAATTCTTTACCTTCATTCTTAATGTGAATGTTGTGATCTGGACCCCGCTCCCTTTCTGTAGTAAACCCTCTGAACTTTCAGGTACTTAACTGTAAAACAGAGACAATTAGACCATGTAACACAGAGTCAGAGTCACCTGATAGAACGGGGAAATGGAAGACCACATGCTTTATCACAAGAAGTTGTTCAAGGCCTCAGGACTCCAGGGGAAGTGGATGGACTGGTCGCTCATTAACTAAGGTTTACGGTAGGATTCCCTGCCCCCTCCCCCAGCGCATATATTTAGGCAGTTAAGGGCTTGGACTACGGAGTGAGAGCTGAGTTTGAATTCCATTATTGGCAGTACCACTCGCACAATTTTTTTAGCTCTTCTCAGCATCAGTTCTTTTCATTAATAAAAGGAGGGAAAATAAATTTTCATAGTATTGTAACAAGGACTGAATCATATAGTTTATGTCAGATCCTTAATAAATTGTATTATTATCCTGTGTAACTGAGAAAGGCTCAGTGGACTGCCCTCTGCCACCAAGATGTCATCACAGGCTACGTGCTGCAGAGAAATTTCCTCCTGGCGGAGGCTGCTGGGGGGAAGGGAGGCACACGGGACCCCCGGATACTGCGGAAAACGTGCATCTTTGAATTTCAAAACCTTGATGAGGATGACAGAAGTAGAAGAATACTGTACTTTTCAATATTTGCTCTGTTCTCTGTTGTAATAAGTGGAGATTAAATCTCTCTGGGTCAGTTTCGTCTCTGTTCTAGGAGACCCCACTCAGAGCCTTTTAGTTTTTTATAGCGAAGCAAAAAGACTTCCTGCTGACATGGAGCTCATTAGAGGTGCTGAGGATCCGAAGAGTTAAAAACACAGCTGTGGCTCAGGGGAAGTTACACCTCGGAGAAAGGATGTTACTTTAATTTCGGGAAGAAATGGGTTTGAGCTGAGAGGAGAAAAGGCTGCTCTTCTCTGGCTCGTCATCCAGCCAGGAAGGCGTGGAAAGGCTCTGCCTGAGGGTTGAGGGCCAAAAGCTGACGGATCTGTGCGAGAGTGACAGGATAGTTTGAGATCAAGCAGAGTGTCTGGGGCCTGGTGATGAGATGTGGCAGGAAGTTAGGGGAAAAGCCGTTCTCCCTGTCTCTCTCTCCCCTTGAAAATGTACAGCTTTGGAGGCCCCTGGAAGTGTCAGCCTGGCAAAGGTGTCACCGTACTTATAATGATCCTTTGCCTTGGTGAAAGGGAGGTTTCCCGCCTGGAAGAGAACAGCGAAGGAGAGCCAGGGCTTTGAGGAAGAAAGGCAGATGCCTTCCAGCGACTGCAAGGACAGACCAGGCAGAGAGCCTTGTGAGTGTCTGTGTATAACCTGGGAACACTTAGAGAAGGCTGGAGTCCAGGTCTCCGCTGGGTGAGAGGGCAAGCCGTTGCAATTCAGGCATTTGAAGTCAACTTGACAATGCATTCACAATATCAATAAAACTAAGTCATCCACTTAACAAAAAAGGCAAAGGGCCAGTACTACAGAAAACTATAAAATGTTACTGAAGTTTGGGGAACAAATAAAATGATATACCATATTCTCAATAGAAATATATAAATTTATCTTTACCATATTAATCCTTTCAAAATTAGAAACCCAATCAGAATCCTAATTTTTGGCAACTGCATAAAATGAAGTTAAATTTCCAATGGAAGAAAAAATGTCTGAGACTAGCAAAAAATTATATATATGATATATATACATATATGTGTATGAATATACACATATTCATATTCATGAGGGTAGACTTGCCTTAACAGATATTTTATAAAAACCATTATAATAAAAATATTATGGTATTGGCTCAGGTTATTGAAATAGAATAAAGAGTTCAGAAAATCAGTCCAAGTATAAATGGAAATTTAATATATGACAAAGGAGATATGTTAACCCACTGGGAAAAGCAATGTTTATTTACTTAATGCTGCTGGCATAGTTGGCTATCAGTGAAGAAGAAAATACAGATTCTTAGCTCTTACCATACACCAAAAAATATTTTAAATAAATATAAGATTCAGTTGAAAAATTATATGTTAGAAGAAAGTTTAGGAGAATAGTTACTTATTATTGAAGAGGAAAGATTTTCTTAAGTAAGATAAGAGATCCAGAAATCATAAAGGAAAACATAAACAAAATTTTCCTGAATTATTTTATTGTTAAAGGATTAAATAAACAAAGTCAAAATACCAATGATGGCCTGGGAAAATAATTTACTATATATGATAGACATACAGTTAATCTCCCTAATGTATAAAGAATTCTTTTAATTTGTAAGAAAAATCAGCACAGTAGGAAAATAGGCAAAGGATGAAAGAATTCACCACAGAAGAAGGCAAAAAGTTTTGAAAAGATGGTCAAACTTACTCATAATCAAGAACATATAAAATAAATTCAATGAAAAGATATAATTTTCTGCCTATCAAATTGACAGAGATGAAGAAAGAAGAGATAATCCAGAAATGGCAAAAATTTGAGGAAATTTCCACTGTTATATATCCTGGGAAGGCTTGAATTACTATAACCTTTGAGGAAATAAAGTAGAAATGTCTGTTAAATTAAAAAAGCACACAAACCCAATAATCCACTTTTGAAAATTCATCCTGTAAGAATAAAATTTCCTGCACAATAAATGTTTATATCAAGGATGTGTTTATCATCAGGGTTGTTTATTGTTAAATGTCCATTGATAAGAATGTCATTCATTAAATTATAGTGTGTTCTTAATATGAAATATTATGCAGCAATTAAAAAATGAACTATCCATTAACCTACAGGGAAATCCATGATGTCATATTAAGTAAAACAAAAAATAAGCCACAGAGTAATAATTTTTATTAAAAAATCACCAATCACCTCCTTCCTCATATATGTACACACATGTGTGTACCAACAGAAGAGTAAGGACAGTGGGGGCGATGAAAGAATGAACGGTTGCCGGCATTGCGGGGGGAGCTGCAAAGGGGAGGAATGAATAGGTGGAGCACAGAGGATTTTTAGGGCAGGGAAAATACTCTGTATGATACAATAATGACGAATCCACATCAGTTGTCCAAAATCATACTGTTTACAGCACCAAGAGTGAACCCTAATGTAAACTATGGAATTTGGGTGATAATGATGAATCAGTGTAGGTTGATCAATTGTAATAAATGTACCTTTCTGGTTGGGGATGCTGATAGTGGAGGTGGCTATGCATGGGGTAGGGGACATATGAGAAGTCTCTGTACCTTATTAATTTTGCTGTGAACCTAGAAATGCTATAAAAGATGAAGTCTTAAAAATACTTGAAAGGTGTACTTCCTACCCTAAGAGGGTAGGAAGTAAAGGAAAAAATGGGGGCAGAAATCATTATCTTCCATTATTTATTTTTTATTGTTTTATTGAGTAGAGTGCTCATGTAGTACCTCTTTATTTAAACACATTAATAAGGAAGCCAAGTTTTCACAAAGAACGTGACTCTCAGGCTGATGGGTCCTAGGCTGTGAGTCAGGTCTTATGTTCCTATAGAGGAGGTGGGAGGAAATGGATTACAGGGGACAGAGGGGAAGAAACGATGGAGGCACTTCTCACTCATTGCAATGTACTTCCATTTTTTCCTCCAGGAAGCCCTTCTAGGAATACTGAGCTCTCTCTGCTGGTGGGCTGGCTTCACAAGCTGCTGCCTCTCATTATCCAATTCTTTTTTTGTAATTTCTAGGTATTGCACACAGCCTACTTAGGTGGTCTAATTTAGGCCATATGCACACGCTTGGGGATGTGTCTGTTGCTAGTATATAATGTTTTCACATTTAGATCCCTTAATAGTCTTCATTCAAATAGCAGTTCAGGCAAATGAAAAAGTGCCTATGTTTGCATCCATGTCTTTCAGCCAAGCTCTACCACCCAGGAGCTAGCCAGTGTCTGGGGAACTTGGCCAGGCTGGACTCTGGCAATAGCACAGCCATTTCTCCTCAGCCCCAGCCAAAGCTTTCCAGGCCTGAGGTGAACTTACATAGAATAAAGTTTAAACGAGGAAAATACTTTTGGGGTATTGCTTTAAATTATTTACATTTGTTCGACTCCAACAGTAAAACACAGCCTCAGGGGCCCAGATCCAGAGACCGCATCTCCCCACTGAAATAAGGAAGAAGATCCTTATTTCATTACCACTCCCAGATAGTCTAGAGACCTAGCTGGGGCATTATAGGCAATGCAGACACTATTCTTGCTTTTAAAAATCTAGTTAATTTAATTTGGCCACCGTCATTGTTTAGAAGTCTGAGTTTTGGGAAAAACAAGTGTGGGAGTCAGGGAGCGTGACCAGGAAGGATTCTTGCTTGTCCCCCCTTGAGATCTAAGAAAGGAAGCACATCCTTCTTGATAGCCAATGTCTTAGTTTCACTGCCTATCTGGTCAGAAGGCTGTTCGTCCCTGGGGAGCTCACATTTCTGCTGTAATTCGTCTCTTCCATTCTGGCACTGGCAGATGGGGAGGGCTAACTGGTCACCTTGTTGGGGCTGATCTCAAACTTGAGCTGAGTAAGGATTCTTGAGTGTCCATAAATCTGTAGAACTCTTTCCATTAAAAAAAAAAAAAAGAGTACATTTGAGAATGAAGAAAGAGGGAATCATTTTTAAAACTCAGGGACCCAAATTGTTGAGAATTGCTGAGAGATCAGCAATAATCAATGGCACAATCAGACCCAGAATTTCTGGGTGTCCTGAATTAGTTGCTTCTTCTTGCTGTTTAGAATCATCTTATCTCACCTTGCCAGGTGAATGGGAAATACATTCTGGACAGAAAGAGCATAATAAGCCTGCAAACAAAGTATTATGAACATTTGGGAAAATTTGGAAGTTCAATGCAAAGATGCCAAAGGCACAGGGTGTGAGGGAGCTGTTCGGGAGAAAATGGGAAATCAGCCTTATAGGCAGGTTACAGAGTGTGGACTTAGTATTTCTCAGGTCTCTTTCAGTGGCAGCTTACCATAACCCAAGACCAAACTCAGTTAAGTAATAATAACAATAATATTACTTAATATGTACTGAGCACTTAAAAATTTTCTAAGTTCTCCATATGTACAGGGTGGACTAATGGAAAACAGTTGTTTATATGGAAAATAATATGATAATTAATGAATCATTATACAAGAATAAACTGTGTTTCATGTACTCACAACTGTAAACCTACTTTTGCCCTACCCTGTATTAGCTCATTTAAACTTCATTACAACCCTGTGAAGTAGTTGTTATTATTATGCCCAATTTAGAGGTAAGGAAACTAATATACAGAAAGGTTAAGTAATTTGCCCAAGGTCACATAGCCTGTAAGTGGCAGCACTAGGATTCTAACACAGGAAATCTATTGACTTCTGGAATTGGTAAAGTCCATGGGCAAAGCTGGCTTCGTGTGCTACTAGATCCAGAAGCTCAAACAGTACCCTGAGGCTCTGTCTCAGCTCTGCTTCTTTCCATGCATTGCCTCCATCTTCGAAGAGACTCTCTCCATGAGAAGGGAAAGGGACAGCTCAGATCCTGGAGACCATTGTCCTACCAACACCTACAAGGGGGTCCAAAAACAAACAATTATCTTCTGTAGAGTGAGCCCCTTGTAGTACAGGCTTCCTCCTCTAGGTGAGTATTCTAGGAACCCATCTGTATCAGCGTACCAGCTGGCATTGTTGTGAGAGGCTGTGTTCGGCTTCAGTGAATTTTTTTGAAGACTCATTGCCTATTTAATGATGGGTGATTTATGAGCACACCTGCCCACACTGCGCTGAGTGTTCAGCAATTTTTGACCAAGAAACGGCATGACCCCTGTGCTCCACCCTCCCTATTCACCTGGTCTCACCCTGAGCAAATTTTTTTTGTTTCTCCAGATGAAAAAATTCCTCAAGAATTACATTACCCAACTTCCGGCCAAGATGGAGGCATAGGTAGACGCACTGTGCCTCCTCGCACAACCAAGATAGGGACAACAACAATATAGAAACAAAATAACAACCAGAACTGACAGAAAATTGAAGTGTATGGAAGTCGGACAACCAAGGATTTAAAAATAGACACTTTCATCCAGACTGGTTGGAGAGGCGGAGTCGGGCAGCCAGGCAAGGGACACAGAGCAGAGAGCTGAGCACCCTGGGCAGCGCGCAGGCCCGCAGCAGGCAGACCCTGGGTACACAAGCAGCAGTGGCTGGTGAGACCCGGCCAGGGGGTGGCGACCGGCAGACCCAGCGAGGCGGCCATTGTGAAGTAAGGCACTGCGCGCAACTCAGGGTCCCAGCACCGGGAAATAGAGCTTTGGGTCACTGACTGAGAAGGAAGGTCCCGTGGGGTGCACAGGCCCACCCACACCAGAATTGGTGCCAGAGGGGCCCGGTTGGCTTGCAGAAAGTGGCGGAAGGGTCTGGGGTCCTACAGAAAGCAGAGCAAGCGCCATTGTTCCTTCTCGGACCCCGCCCTCACATACAGCGTCACAACCCAGTGACTGGGGTGCCCCACCCTGGTGAACTCCTAAGGCCCCGCCCCTCACTACAGGAGCTCGACAAGACCAAAAAACAAAACAAAACAAAACAAAACAAAAAACAGCAAAAAGATGGCTCAAACAGAAGAAGAATTGAAAGCTCCAGAACCCATCCTTATAAGCGACCAAGAGATAGCCAACCTATCAGATGCACAGTTCAAAGC
>CM052543.1:62722852-62825327 GCA_028533065.1 Trachops cirrhosus
ATTTGCGATCTCCTATTTTCATTTATGGCGTGATAATGTTGGCTCTTTGCTCTGTACCTACGTAAAATGACTCAGATTTTTTTTCCCTGGTTGTGGGAGAGTAGAATCTGCTGCATCCTACCACGCCGCCATCTTCTCCCTGTTTATCATTCAGCAAGTATTTATGAAGCAACTCCTGTTATGCCAAGGACATCGCTAAAGCCTGGGGACAGTATGAAATCAAATCTACACAATCCCCGCCCATCTTCTGCCTGCCTTCCTCCTACATCCCCCAGAATGAACCCTTGGGAACAGCCATGCTCCTCTGGTGCTTCCTGGTCAAGCACAAGGGAGACTATAGCAGAGTGGCCCAGCTTGAAGAGGAGGACTGTGCTAAAGCCGAACACCCGCCCCCCACCAATGAAAAGACCTTCCAAATACACTGAGGCAGGAAGGAGGTAGGCAGGTGTAGACAGGAAGCATGCAAACATCTCTAACTTTTCTTTCTTTTCTGATCTTCTGCTGCCAGTAGGGGAGAAAACAGACTCTTGCCAAATTGAAAAAGTCTAAGTTGAGACACCTGACTTGGGAATAATGAGGTTGATTCTAATAATGGGAACTAACATCTGTATGATGGTTAAAATTCACAGAAATAGCTTTTAGGTGCAAAATCTCAGTGAATCCTCAAAGCCCCCTCAGGAACGATATTAGGATGGCCTTTTCCATGACAAGGAATCAGGGCTCAGATATTTGGTCCCCCTCAAATCAGGGGCTCAGTGCATGTGACCATCACTGCCAAATTTGAGGTAAAGCTGCCAGGGGAAGACTTGGAAATAGTGTCTTACCTCAGTCTGCTTTCTCCACGCATAGAGGACACCATTTATCTTTATTTATGGGAAGAGATGATCCTGTGAAGGGGAATCATGATTCTTATGAACAGAAGAGAAAATGGAGGTTGGGAAAAGTTAGGCAAGTTGCCTCAGATCTCACAGCTGAAAGTAGTGGACCTGGGATTTGATCCACCATGGGTCTGACTACACAGTGCAGGAGCAGGTGCAGCAGCAAAGATCAAACCTGGGGCTACTGTGGGGAAAGGGATAAAAATACTTTGCTTAAGCCAAAAGCCCTGGGTGATGATGCCATTTTCTAGCTGTGTAACTTTGGCCAAGTCACCTGTGTGACCTCCCTGATTAATCATGTATAAAATGAGGAAGATAAGGTTGCAATGTGAATAAAATCAAGTATGTGCACATACTCTAAAACTCTACACAAAGCATGAATGTTCGCAGAGGACTGCAGACAAAGAAAGAATATACAGAAACCTGCAGACAGCTGTTTTTTGAAATAGGGGAACATTGACTGAAACAAATTGAATGCTGCAATCCTGGGTCTCTTCACACCACCTCGGGCCCTAAGAACCACTGGACCCTTTCAGAGGCCAAGAGTTGCTGCTGAGCCCCGGGCAGCCAGCAATTCCTACAAGTGCTGAGTGCTTGGGACCAGAGAGCCCTTCCTTCCTCCCCTGGGAACACAGGATGGCTGCCAGGCTGCATTTCCCAACAGCTGCTTAAACTTTCAAGTGTTGACCCTTTACCCAGACACTTTTAACTCATTTGTATAACTTCTGTGATTCCCACTCATATCCACTTATTTTTCTTGTAAATCAACCTACAGATTCTGATCCTTTAATCCAATGAATCAAGAATCAAGTCACGCTCTCAACGAATGTCATCGAGCACCTACTATGAGCATATAGTAGGAAAGAGGGAGTGCCACACACTCTTTAAAAGTCACAGAGGTGCCCTGTCTGCTGCGGCTCAGTTGGTTGGAGCATCATCCCGTACACCAAAATGTTGTGGGTTCAATTCCCAATCATAGCACATACCGAGATTGCAGGTTCGATGTGCTCCTGTCCCCCTCCCCCATCAGGACATGTACAGGAGGCAACCAATCAATCTTTCTCTCTCTCCTCCTTCCTCCCTCTCTAAAATCAATAAACATATAAAAAAATTTTAAGCCACAGAGGACTTGATAGAGTGCAAAGTGCAACTTGTTCCATATCCTCTGGGTCATCTCTTTGCAAAAACATAAACAATTCTTCCCTTGAGCTTGCATGTTTTCTATCTGGATTGACCTGATGATTTTGCTGGGCCTTCTTTTGGTCATCAACATTTTCAACTTTCCTAAGGTCTAAATTAAGCTTTTTCGAAGACAACTCCATTTTCCCACTTCATTTTAGGGAAGAAAACACTAGAGAGCTCACAGGTTACTATTTGTTTGTTTGTTCCAGAATATGGTAATAGGTAGTACCTTCTTAGTATTAACATAAATATAACCAACAAAATAACACCAGTCAAAAGAATTTAAGAAAGTACATTTTGTCGTGCAGATAACTTTGTTCTTACATTCTTCCACTTCTTTGGATAAATTTAAAAAACCAAACTCAAAATTCAAGTAAGGGCTTTCATCAAGAAAAAGCCTTCTAAGTACTCAGGAAGTTCAAACTGTACAAGATTCAGCCCTCAAGAGTGGTATGCTGTGTTTTTAACAGTGCTGAGATTTGTTCCCTTGAGAACACATCTTGTACCACGTTCACTGAACCTTTTAACCAAGAAGGAGGAGGAGAAAAAAGAATTAACAAAGCAATGCATGACAGAACTAGGTAAGCTGGAACATTCCAAAACAGCCAAGGAACCTTCAGTGTTTCCCCAGGGGTCGGTACCTGGTCTCCAACTCCAGCGCTCCCGGAGTGTGGACGAAGGGTTGGACGAAGGGTTGGACGAAGGGCCTCCCCACCGTTCCAGCTTAGGTCGTGCTTCATGGCCACTCTCCCAAGCACCTGAATGAACACACTAAGCTTTACTGTCTTTATCCTCAGAGTTGTTTAAAATGTTGGAATCATCTTTCTCAAAAGCTGTTCTAATTAAAGACCTTCCAAGTACAACTCCTTCAGTAAGTTCCGAGGCAGCTTTTCTCATTTTCCATTCCCTTCTCATAATTACCCAGTATGTTGGTCTCACTAAACCATGCAGTGTTTCTGGGCCGTGCCCAAAGTTTGCTCCTCCTGATCCTGGCTCTTCTGTCGCCTCCGGATCATCTTCTTCCACAGTTCTGGTCATTGACCCTGTAATTTTCTATCCATCCTTCAGAAGCCATCTTAGTGCAGTGTTCTTCATGAAATCATTTGGAATTCCCCCAATCTGATGTATTTCTATACATATGTCCCCCCCATCCATAGCACTTTGCCTTCTTAAGTGACATTTTTCATTCTGCCGATTATATTATAATCTCCTTAGCACAGACTCCGCATCTTAGCCAAATGTTTAACTTTGTTAATATATGGCCCAGGATGTTGGCCCAGGATAGAGGCTCAGTTCTGTGAAATTCGATGTCATGTGACAGCACATCTTTCCTACGGGAACATACACTGTACAATGTTTTCTCTGTTCTCTCGTCCTGAGGAGACAATAGGGGCTGGGGGAGCTAAATAGATAGGCTTGGGTAAGTCAGACTGGAGAACTGGGTTATGTGGACCCTGTACAGCCTCAGGGTAAACTGTTGGCCATGTATATGTGCCCACATTTTAACAGAGAGAGGAGTAGCTGAGGCATGCAGCTCCGGATACAATACTTTAAAGAAGGTCACATCCAGGTATCTTGACTCCCCCAGCAATCTGAAGTCAGTGCAGTTTCCAGGCATTCTGACCAGAAACAGAATTGTCAGACAAGGCTTTATGGCATTCTCGGCTGAAAAGTACCACCAGCAAGGTAAGACACTGTAACCATCATAATCTTGAAATCCAAGGCAGGAATACTTCCCAAGCTGATCAGAAGAGAGGGTGGCTTTGTCTCATTCTGCTAGATGCAGCATTTTTCTTTACAGTATCTCTAAATTCCCAAGTGTTCTGGTGTGCAGGTAGTGGGGATCTAAATTGGGATATAGAGGACCTGGTTCCTAGCTTGGGGCCCTACATTAAATAGCTAGGTAACCTTGGGCAAATCACTAAACCTCCCCGGGCCCCATTTTCTTAGCTCAAAATTCTAGTAACTCGAGATAAAATTTGGGAATACTACAATTTATCTCAGTCATATGACTAATTGCATGGAGTTTGGCATAGTCTCCTCTTGGCCACTCATTCCTAAAGTGTTTTCTCCCTTTGGCTTTTTTCTTTTTTGTTAATACCAGAGTTGCTCCCTTCTTCTCAGCATGCTAGAGCCCTCTGTGGTTGAGATTACCTGCCCCACTAAATTTTGTGCCCAGTTACAGTCCCACTGAAAACCCTCACCATTTCTGGGACACTTCAGATCAACATCCCAAACAATGAAGCTGTGTCTGTGTTTCAGAGGAGTAAGAAAAGATTCTACATGTCAAGGAATCTCATATGTAAAGTCCTGGTCCTATCACCACTTCCTCTTAAGAACAAAATACAAAGAAGCACAATCCTGGGAGAATGCAGAATCTTCACGAGCAGTTTACAAGAGTGAAAACCCATGTGATTACATGACAGGTCTCGCTAGGACCTAAAATGTCATTAGAAAGCAAAATAGGTTTTCACAACCTAAGCCTATGAATGGAACTGTATTTTCAGGAGATCTGTTTTGATATCTTCTTGCATTATGGGGATGTATTTCACTTCTAAATGAAACAAATGATGATTAGGTGTCAATAAATAACTAAAGAAAAATAAGCACTTGGTGTTCACAAGAGTAAAAAAATTTTTTAAGGGAAGCAGTTGCTTTATTATGACTTTCAAATGTTGTAAGAAAAATGACAAGCACTGACATTTTTGAATGTCTAGTTACATGCTCAGTCTTGTGATAATTGCTTTCCGTATATTATGCTATTTAATAGCCACAAGAACCATATTTTTCCAAATTTGGGAAAACTAAAACAAACTTTCAGACCCATGCCTATCTGACTTCAGAACCTCTGCTCTTCCCCCCCCACCATATCATAAGTCTGGAATGTAGCCTCAAAAGGTCCGAGATTTCAACCAACCCCCCTCCTGCCTTAAAGCTCAAGTCTGCTCCAGGCATGGCTATGTTTACATGATCGTTGAGCTAGCTCTGTCCTGTCCTTAATATCCTGCATGGAAGACTGTCCATTACATTTGGTGCTAACCCACTTCAAGAGCTGAAATGCCTTCAGCATGAACAGACAGTTCCGTAAATATCTAAATCCGTTCCCGTGCTAATTCAAGTCATGTTGCTGCTGTTGTTGCTATTGTTGTTGTCGTTGTTGTTGTTTGTTTCTTTACTCCCAAGTGTGGTTCATTTATTCATTCCCATCTGGCCCAAACATAATTCTTCAACTTAATTCTTACTGCTCCCTTTCATGAATGTTTTAATTAAGATACTTTTGTTTAAAGTAACAAAACAACAACAAAAAATGCAAACTAACTTAAGGGGAAAAGGGAAATTGCTCTAAGCGCTCAAGGGTAGGAATCAGTCAAGCTTACAGAAGATTCTGGATCCAGGACTGAGAGCCAAATAGATTCTCTTCATTCCTTATCTCTTTTTCTTTTTCTGGGTATATGCTTCATTCTTCCATATTTGTGCATTACTCCCAGTCCCAATGGCAGAAAATAAGGCTGCCCTCAGCTCCCATGTTCACATGTTCCAGGTACAATCACCCAAAATGTTTGAATACTTCTGGGACCAAGTTCTGTCTTCCCAGAGATGGGGCTCTGAATGGCCCAGCACGGTTTCAATCAACTGTGTCCAGATGGGGGACCTGTCCAGGACTAACACTGCACAGTAACAAGTGCTGGGCCCAACGGTGGTCCCAGCGGTTGCCAGGGGCCACTCTGCTGTGAGATAAATGGGGAACACAGAGTTAAAAGAGTCAGTGTGAGCTGAGCAGACACCCTAAAACATGTCTTCAATAGTGTACTCCAAGCTGTGAACAAGGAAAAATGCTCAGGTGACTCACAGTTCCCCTGCCTCTCTCACTCTTCCTGTCTTCCCCTCAACCCCACTCCCTCCCGACCCTGTCGCATCACAACCCTACCAACCCTCGCAGGCCAGCTCCAATCACTGCAGCTGTTGCAACTTTGTCATTTGTCCTCTGTTTCTTCTACCCTGCCACTCAGAACTGAGTGCATGTCTGATTCACCTTTGAATGCCCATAAAATTCAGTGAAAATATTTAATAAATGATAGAAGAATAAATAAATAATTTCCCAAGGAAGAAGATGTTATCTCCTCTGTTAGAAACTTAAAGATAGTTTTTTCATTTTACTTTTCAGCTTATTCACTTTCTCTATCCCAGCACAAACTTATTTTTACCCCTTTAACTGTCTCTCTGGAGCTCAATTTTAAAATATTGTGGTTATTTTTTATGAACGTGAAGAGGGCTTATATTGTTAGAACAGTGTCTGGAGAAAAAGAAAGACATTCAAACTGGGTAATTTGAGGAGACTTTAATAAAGGACTATTGATAAAACTGTGGACAGAGTTTAAGGAAACCACTAAGGCATAGTATAGTATCTATAGTATCACTGAGCCTGCATTAGGGGGGCCTTTACTACCCCAGGCCCTGAGGGCACAGGGGAGGGAGCTGCTCCCAGAACCCAGAGGAGGCCACCGCACGGTGACAGCCGCCTAACAGGAGACTACTGAGGTGAGGCCTCCTGACCTCTGAGATCCAACAGGGAGGAAGCCAGAAGAATACAGATCCCAACCTTACTTTCCTCCCTTCCTCTGATCATCTGCCAGAACATACTAGTGATCAACCAACCCGGAAGACAGAGGACAAGGGAGCAGGCTGACGAAGCCCACACAAGTCTGCCTACAAGGCAGAATGGAGCAGCAGGCAGACTGGAGCCGAGGGACAAACAGGCCCCCTCCACAGTTCTGAATTCACAGACTCTTCACCCAGTCCGGGTCAGGCCTGACCCGGCCCCATCAATTGGGGTTGGACTCATGTAAGCTTTCAGGGACTCGAGTGTTCTTATTCAACCAGCCTGGCTCTTCTTTTTCCAAACTGCAATTTTGTGTGAAACTATGAGAGATCCAGGGCAGCAGAAATGGCCATCACTCCGAATTTCTGTAGTCACAGGCACATGCAACCTCCATGTCCAATATGAGCCTTAGGGTGAACTAAGGACTGGAAGACTGGGGTTCAAGTCCTGCCTCTGAAACTTACTTCCAGTGGGTGACTCTGGACAGGTCACTCCACCTGCCCAGGCCTCAGTTTTCCTCCATCTGTAAGATTACCATGCCTCTTCCAACTTCAGCTTCCTGTGTTTCTAATTTCTAGTTTCCTTTGCTTCAAAAGAAGACCTGACTTTACTGTGTGGGTGGTGTTCTGTGAGCATCACAACATCCTTCTAGATTCTTTGTTAGATCACAGGACATGAAAATGTGAATGTTTTTAAGGTCAGGGATGATGGTTTTTCCCATCACCTCTCCGCTCACTCAGAGTGGTTTGAATATTGCCAAGATTCGGTTTCTGGTTTTGATCTTTTATTATTTTGATTCTTTCAGAAAATGTTCAGAGTAAACCACAAAGGGAAGAACAACAAACAAAGGCAACAGAACAAAAAACAATTGATTCACAGCTACGTGTCGATTGTTTTAGGTGTGTTAGCACTTTGAATCCTCACAACAGCCCTGTGAGTTGGGTTTTGTTTTATCCGCCTTTACCAACAAGGAAACTGAGACTCGGTGAAGGGAACTTACCCAAAGCCAGTGTGTAAACCACAATTTAAACCCTGATCTTGCTGAATCTAAAGCCCACGCTCTTTCTCCTTTGCAAACTCTCCACATGGTGCTTAAGATGTTTGCAGAATTCATGGTTGATCTTAAACCTTTGTCTTGGCTGACAGGACATCCCAGTAACCTTTCTAAAACCTGTATCAGTTCCAAACCTGCTACCTGCTCCAATCCCCAGTGGAGCCTCCTTCCACTGCCGCTGGCACTCCAGCCCTGCCCACCCTATGTGCATGCTCTGCCTGACGGAAAGGCTACATGGATTGCTGGTCCTGGACATAACCCGCCACATCTCAAAATGATTTTACTGGCCTTTTAAATGGCATTTCCTCATGAAACCTCAATGCAGTAATTCACCATTCTGGGTACCTCAGGGTACAGATTAAAACTTGGAAGGAAGCCTAGAAAGGCTGTGACTTGCCCTTTTGTCAAAATGTGAACTGGTGGCAAAGCTTCCTGCCAGCTTATTCTCCCTCTCCTCCTTTCTTGTCTCAGCAGGTTGAAATATGCCCAACACTGGGATGGGAATGTGGCTGGAGTGGGAGGCCAGACTAAGGAAAAGGGAGGTAAGAGTAAAAAAGCCAAACACTGAAGACATTGCAGAAAGGGTCAGGTGATTCATGAGAAGGAAATATCTAAGAGGGGAGGCCAAAGAGAGCCTTTCAATGAGAGCTTCTGGAAGAAATACTCTGGAAGCAACATGGTAGGAGGAGCTCAGTTGCCATAACCAATCACTCAGACTTCAGTGTGTGGAGCAAAGTCAGCAGCCACTCTGCACCCTGAGAGTACAAGGACTGGGATACTTCAAAGCACAGGGCTCTTATCTCAAACATTTTTGGATTGAAACACTGGCCACTTAGTGTCACTTGGCATAACATTTTTATGTAACCAGGCTATCTGCTGTTTTGATAATATGTGTCCATCCCACTTGCCTTGCTTACTTATGAGAATGTCTGGAGGATGCATCACATGCCCACAACCAGCCTGCCAGCCTCAGTGTCCACAGTACTCTTCCTCTCTTGCTGAAGCTTCCTCTTATCCATGCTACTGTCCACGATGTCCCCAACAGAAGATTACTGTTACCTCTGTCCAGCATGGGAACATCAGGGTCCAAGCCAAGGACTTGATTCTGGAGGATCTCAAAGTTTCTAGTCACCAGTTGCCTGACTGAGCTTCCTCACCCACATTATCTTGTATTTTGTCACCCAAACCCCAGAGGAAGTCTGCCTGAATCAGTCTCATCAAGTCTGTCCTGAATAGCATCTGTGGGCCTTTAAGTCCACTAGCAAAGCCCAGTACCAAGACCCAATCCACAGGAACTTACTGAAACATGTGATGAGATGCTGGAACTTTTCAAGAAGATATTTTTTGATCCCCACATATTTATTTGAGAATTATTTCTTTAATAACAATTGTATTCCAGCCCTTGGCCCATGTTACCCCAAGGAATGCAAAAGTGATACTAACATATTTCCATTTTTTTCTGTATCTCAACACACCTAACAGCTGTCCCCAAACACTCTTACATGCAGTATTAGTTCACAAGGAATGCAGTGATTCTCCACTGAAATGTTTCCCCCCAAGAGTAAGGGGAAGGTGCATACTAATTTTAGATTCCTCCCGGGCCCTTCTATTGAGAAGGGACGCCCCTTTCCCAGCCGCAAATGTTCCTCCCATCCTTATAATATTGAAAATCACAATATTTTCTCAAATCAAAAGACCATTTTCAATGACAGGCATTAAGCTCTTTATTCATAAGTAGAAAATAATGCAAAACCAATGAAAATTGAGGCATGGGCAACAAAACACAGTTCTTCCATGCTATTGCTCTCTTCATGAAAACCATTTAAGAAAACTCAGCCTCTTTCTGAGGAAGCAGGGTATCCCAGAAGCAGGATATCCAAGGATATCCCAGGATATCCAAGCACCTAAGCTCGGCTTTCTTCGGTGCATGCAGCACACCTGGCCCTTGCAGAGCAGAGCGATGGAAAGAGGTCCCCGTGATGCCACAGACTGCCTCTGCTGCCCACACATCATCGTTTTCAATGATTCTCAAAGTTCCCAGGATGCTGACTATGGTCATTATTTTCCTGTATGCTGGGATGATCCAATAGAAATTTTCAGTAGTTGGTGTGGTAGTTGAATAGAATTTTACCTCTCACCCCACAACATAAAGTTTATGCAGAGCACTCAGAAGCAAGGGTGATGACATGCCCCCATTATCAAATGACAACAGTCTCCCTCTGACCTCTTCTGGTGTCTGACCTCAAACACCATGACATTATAAAACAAATCTTGTCTATGTATTCCAGGACCTTACCACTTAATGCTAAACCATGATAGGTCTCCACGTTTTTTAGGGATATAATTTAAATTGTGCTTAAATGCTCAAATATGTTTCAGGTTGACTTTGCTAGATGAGGATAATGTGCTAGTGGGAAGTCACTTGTAAGGAAGAGTGGGGTGGAAGCAATTTTACCAATCCACTGCCCTCCAAAATTAAAACATGTCAAGAGAAGGAGAGCAGGCTTCAGAATTAGGCAGAAGAGCATTCAGCCCTAATTAGGTCACTCTCAAGCTGATGATCTTCAAGTTTGTTTAGCTTCTCTATGATTCTGTTACCGATATTTACCTTATAAGGTTATAGAAGCTAAACAGAAATAATGCAAGTATAGTTATCTGGAACAGTGACTGGCACACTAGTAGCAGAGGAAAAGGAAAAGGGGCAGTAGTAGTAGAGAATCAACAGTGATAGCTTATAACAATAGTGACCATTACTATTAGCCTTACAGGAGAGACAATGTCTAGACAGAGATGAGATTTAAATGCAAAGGAAAGGTCAAGTTAACCCTTAAATTTTTCACGATACATCCTGGACCAGGAGGGAAATTATTCACTAAAGATTATACAGCTACATTTGCGTAGTGAAGATTTGAATGCAGAACTATCTAACTCCAGAGTAAGTATAGGAACTACCAAGTAAAGAAGAGGTAGAAGTAAAGATATAGTATAGAAAGACAGTATGGCGTAGTGATTAGGCTAGCTCTGGAGCCAGACAGGCCTGAGTTCAAATCATAACTCTGCCATTTACTTGTGGTATAACCTTGGGGAAACTAAGTTTCTAAGCTTGTTTCTTCATCCCTAAAATGAGCTTATTGACTCTTGTGGACTGAAGGCACGTTTCCATGAAATTCATATACTGAAACCCAAACCCCAAGTGTGACTACATTTGGAGTAAGCAAGTACTTAAGTTTAAATGAGGTGGTAAGGATGGGGCCCTGATCCTATAGGATTAGTGACTTTATGAGAAGACACCAGAGAGCTCTCTCTCTGTCCTCCCACCATGTGAGGACAGACTGTGATGGCAGCTGCCTTCAAGCCAGGAGAAAATTGCTCAGCATGAAACCTACCTGGCCAACACTTTGATCTTGCACTTCCCAGCTCCAGAATCGTGAGAGGTCAATTCCTGTCGTTTAAGCCATGGAGTCTGTGGTGTTTTGTCATAGCTCCTTGAACAACTAATACACTGACATATAACTCAAAGATCTTTTGAGATAATTAAACAAGATCACATAACGTGTTTTTCACCATACTTGGTGCATAGAAAGTGTCCACTAAAAGGTATACGTTATCATGATCATTTCATACAAAATAGAGTAAAGCACCCAATCTACTGCTCACTAAAATAATGGTACCATTGGGCACAACAGAGCCCGTATGGGGTGGTAAAGGATGGACAACCTCTGTAGTGACCAAGGGAATTGAAAAAACCTAGAAGAGGCAGGGGGTACACACTGGAGGGGAAATCAGCTGGTCCAGGCAGGAAGGTCCAGGCTGGAAGGCCCAGGCCATTTGACCTAGGTCAGCTGACCACATTGTGGCTAGAGGGATAGTCCTAATTGTGGTCCAGGAAAGAAGCCAGTGGTCAAAACTGAGGCCTTTGTGGAAACTGAAGTAGGAAAACAGTTCAGGGAGACAGATGGCAGGAAGGTGAGGAGTGAGCCAGGGAGCAGCATCTGAGGCAGATTTGAGGAGATGAAACTATTCTACCCAGGCGCTGCAGCCTCCTTGGGTGTGAGAGCTTTATTTCCATAACTTCCTATTGTGAGGGCAGGGAAGGGCTGACAGCTTCTAGTAAGTGAGCAGGACAAGGCAGGGAAGGATCGGCTCAGCAATAATGCTGATGGGAGAGATGGTGTCAGAGGCACACAGTTCCCAGACCGCATCACCAGGAATGAGCTGTGAAAGACAGAAAGCAAGGACATTGGAGGTCGGCACCAGCTGCTCAGGAGGGAAAAGTGGGCATTCAAGGAGACAGAGTGTGAGGTAGTCTGGGGTACGGCCAGTGAAGCAGGTAATGGGAAAGGAGCGATTGGGGAGAAGACGAGCTAGGTGGTTTAGACATGCTTCTTATTAATTGCTCCTCCCAGGTTTCTGTGACCAGGCAGAGGATGATTCTTTACTTAGCATTGGACTCAATCATTATTGAATAAGTGCTCCTTCATAGGCACTGATCTAAGCATTGAGGATACCAAAATAAAAAGACAGACATGAAATAGCGTTTTTTAAAAAGGAGGAAATACAGACAGTAAATAAGCAAATAGAAAGATAAAATCATTTCAGTTGGGGAAATGGTTTTCCAGATAATTAAGCAAAGAGAAGATGATAAGATGGGTGGTGGGAAGGCTTCTTCAGACAAGATAGTCAGGAAAGATGGTCTGAAAAGGACCTAACTCTGTTGGAACCTAACTGACACGGAGGGCACAGCTCTGTGCGGACCCGGAGCAGGTAGGCATGTTCTAGCACATGACAGTAGCTCTCTTCCCTCTAGTCCCCCAAAGTCAATGCAAGTGGGGAGAACAGAAAGCAGCGTCTCTGTGGCCTTTCTTCCCTTCTTAGATTTTCCCCCAGCCTGGGTATCAAGCTGCAAAGTATTTACCCATTTGTCTCTTTATTCATTCAGTCTCTATGGAGTGTCTACCATGTGCCAGGCACTGTGCTAGGCACAGGAATCTAATATAAACACTGACACCTGACCATGCCCAAGGACAAGCCAGTGCATGAATCAATTTTAGGCCAAGGACAGGATTTGGTACTTACGGCCAAGTCCATTTAGATCAAAATTAAACTAGGGAGAAGTGTGTGTCTGTGTGTGTGTGTGCATGCTACAAGAGAGTATGTTTATCCAGATAAATGTCTACTTGGCAGCCTGTGAGCTCACAGACAAAAAACAAAATCTCCACATATATTTGGCCAGAGCACACATCAAGTAAATCTTCTTTTTGCACAGTGAAAGTTACTTTCACACACTCAGCTAAAACAAGGTTTGCTACACTCTGAAAAGCAAAGACTGGCTCTGAGATAGTCATCCTGCTGCAAGGTTCATACTGTGCTAAAAATACCGATGAGAAAAACAATGATCTCAGCAAGGTAATTGCCAATAGGTGAACAGACGAAGCAGGTAGAATGTGAACAGCAACTTGGCCACCCTCCAAGGGAGAGATGAGCATGCGGCCAATGCCAGTGTGGCACCAGCAACAGTCACAGACCAGCAGAACAGATCAAAACTGGCTGTCCAACTACTCCTGACACTTCATACTCTTGGCTGCTTGAAGGCATTCTTGGGGATAGGGAAGGGAGGGACAAGAGGGGAGAAAGGTGACAAGCTGGCAGGAAGGAGAATAGGGTGTCTTATTTCCAAACCTTAGAATATACCAATTGATCGTGGTCAACAAATATTTTTTCCTGTGTGCATTTTAGGCACAGATGACAAGCAATGTCCAGGGAGGCAGGAAACTTTTTTTTTCCTGTTGGGCTTGGCCAGGATCTCTGGGCAGCCAGCTTGTTTTATTTTAAGAAGGCAGCTGCATTTTAGCTGGGTAGCATGCTTTGAGCAGAGATTTTAAAGTGCCATCTTCCAGAATGGTTCAGTCCAGACTGGAAGCAGGAGGGAGCTGGATGAAATGAAAGACCTCGAGGTGTCTCCCCCTCAGAGCCCTAATTCTGTGAAAATAATTTGGTCACTGGTCCCAGCGGCATCTTTCACTCCTCATCTACACAACGAGGGTGCTAATGCCTGAAACCTCCACACCTTGCTGGGATTCCGAATGGATCAAGTTACCGTGAAAACCACACAGGTATAAGGCTGTGGGCTCGCAAAGGATTCCTCCCTCAGAAAGCTCTTGGCTCCAGCCAGGAAAGAACACTACCACATTTTTCTTGGCTTTTTATAGGGTGTTGATCCAAGGATCTGTTTTTACATTTGAATGCAGCAGTCGACTGTAGCATAATAGATTGCAGACCTTTGTGAGAAATCACTGTGCAGGCTTCAGCGGGGAACTGTGGGCTGCTGCAGAGAACTGCACTGTCAGCAGGTTAGGAACTGGGCACTTGTCCATGTTTTCCTTATTTTTAAAGGAGTCATTGACCTTCCACAGGCCTGTATCAAAATAGGGCGGACAAAAATGCTGCCAGGCACGGCACGATTGGAAGAGACTGCTTTCAGGGGCTGGAAAGGGCTTCATTTGGTCTATTTACTGTCATGGAAATTCTGAGTGTGACTTAGAGGCCTTCCTGGCACTGAGCCAGGTGGAAAGATTTGGGAAAAAGCAGATACTCAAGCAGGGAATGAGCAGGAGGGGAAAGCAGCTGCCCTGGCAGAGCCCCCAAGGGGATGCAAAGAGCCCCTGCATTGTGCCAAGGCGGAGTCAGATGTCCCTGCGAGCTGGGATGAAGCGGGCAACCGATGTCACTGCTCCAGGTGGCAGGGCTTGATGAGCATGCTGGGGACTTGTTGTTAAACATCATTCCAGATATGGAAGGTCCCATCAACATGCCATTTATTCATCCATTCTGCAAACAGTCCTGAAGGGCGTTCTGTGCCAGGGACACTGCTCGGCAAGGGATGACAAACACAGTCTCTGCCCACCATTCCGTACAAAGACAGTCCAGAAAAAATACTCTGCTACAGTGGGAAGCCAGACCAGAGTTGTCTTGGGAGGAGGACAGGAGACCTGCCTCAGAGCTTGCCCCACATGCGCCCTCTCCAGGGGACCACAGTTAATCTCTGCAATCACTGTCTGAAGTCCCATGAAATAACCCCGTGCTCAAAAGAGCTTCTCCACTCCACATTGTGGGCCCACAGAATCTGTGCAAGGTGCTGTTCTCCCAGGTTCAGAAACTCACTCTCCCTCAAAGGCAAAGGATGTACAGAGCTGCACTGTGTCCCCTCTCCAAGGGTGCTCTGCATTTTAAGGAGGATTATCACCTCAGCTCAAGGGTAGCCTCCCTAGGGTAAGCTTTTAGGCCTGAGCAGAAAGGGGCAGATGTGTCTGGGAGCAGAAGAGAGCCTTCCTAGAAACACAGATGTCACTCTGGGTAGGCAGGCCGCCTGGCCGAGGTTTTGGCTGTTCTGGAACTGAAAGGGGATTGGAAACCATCTGGCAGGGGGAAAAAAAGAAAGCTCGTGGCGAACAGCCACCAGAGCCTTCTTTCCTGCTCTCTGCTTCCTGGGCTGGCCTCCCGAAGCTCCCCGCAGGCATGGACTTGTTTTCTACTAAGCTCTCGGGTTTAGGTGAATATGTGTGTGTGTTTACAGCCTAAAGAGAAACAGCACATGGGGGAAGAGTGTGAGATAAAGAAGTCAGCAAAGACGCAAAGCGAACAAGTCGGCTCTGGCAGGCCTCCAGAGCTGCTATTATATTTTGTGGTCCATAAGCAGAGTGCTGTGCTTCAAGATGAAGAATACTTTCAGAGACAGGGGTGAGGGGGGGGGCGAGGAGAGGAGCCTGGCTTCTTGGAAAGGCTTATTAACACCAGGCAAATGGGATTGTAATTAATCACCAGGGTGAACTTGAGCCCCTGGGGATGTGGCTCCAGCGGTATAAATGGTATCTTTATTTCGGGAACCTCTGAAACATACTCATAGATGTTCTTCCAAACACACTTCCCATCACCACTGCCCTCTGTAGATCACATGAAACCTCTGGAGTGAAGCCTAGCGACTGTATGGAACCATTTCCACTGTACGATTTCATTCTGGGGACATCTAGATCTTACTGACTCTGATTTATTCACTCTGGTGAATAATTCAAAACACCAGACAACTTAAGTCAGGAGTTTTTCTGTATCCCAGTATACATACATATTTTTTTATCCCAGGCATTACACCTTTCTTATTACTGAGATGAAATTAATAGGAACAATTCTCATGAAATCTATTATTTTTGATATATGCTAATTCAGACATTGGGATGAAAGTTGGCTTTACGCTATTTGTGAAGAAAAAGTTTTTTAAGTAAATAAGGACAATAAACAAAATCCCATTCCAATTTTGTTTAGCCTACTTGAAGAAACACATATTTTAAGAACTGTAGCAGTGTTCATTTGATGTGAACATTTTTATTTTCCTTACAAATTATTCTTACCTTAAAAGCTGATCCTCAAAGAACCTCTAGTTGAAAACATTTGTAAGTCTCATTTTCATTACCTTATTTGAAAGTCAAAAATGCTTTTCTTTGTATATATTTCTCCAATACTCAGTATGTTAGAATTCATATGTTGGAATTTATTTATGACCTGGTATTACTCCATGGATGGGTGGCTAGATGGACAGTTGAATCTAGAATAAAATCTACCTGATTTATGTCCCTCATTCTCTCAGCCATGTCTGGGTCTCAGGAGACTCTGTGGGACCCAGAAACCATGTCTATTCCTCTCAAGTATCCTTCACCAACCAAGTCACACTTCCCCTGTGACCGTATACCATCACTCACCAACTCCTGGCCTGATTCAGGGTCTCTTGAGCAGCCTCCTTTTAATCCTACCACTCGTGCCTACCTTGGTTTTTTGGCCAGTTACCTACTGGGTTGGATTTGGCTGTGCTTGGGATCCACCTCCCCAGAAATTGGCAACCAGGATTGGCAACAAATTGGCTGGCAGACTGATTTTGTATTTAAACTCATCTTTGAGGTACAACTAACACTCTTGGCTTTGACAGAATGATCTGCTTAGGTCTCACTGCCCCTGGCCCAGACCCTCTTTCCCAGACCCCTCTCCCAAGCATCAGCTGATAGCAGGGGGCAAGACTAGCCAGTATCCTCACAGACTCCCTCAGACATGCCTCATCTCTGATGTAGGTAAACTTCAACTAGCTGGGAACTGTCTGGTCTCAAGTCTAGTTAGCTGTGGATTTACTTCCAAAAGAAGTAGTTAATACTATTTAAGGAGACATGGTTCTCAGCTACTTGGTTGTAAACCCTTCCACTGCAGAGTAAAATGATTGATAACTTCTGTATCAGAATCTTCCTACCTTCCTCATGTCTTAGTCTCCTTTTGAACTAGCAGCACTTTTTTTTTAATTTAGCAAAGAAAGCCTCTTTACTTTTTCCGTCAGCTTTTCAATAGGTTCAAGCATTCACCTTTAATCTAAGTCTGCCTTGAATCTAATACTTCCCCCGAATTTTTCAAAGGTTTTTCTTAGAAGTACTTTTTGTATTTTATTTACAAAATACAGAACAACATAAGAAACCA
This sequence comes from Trachops cirrhosus, assembly GCA_028533065.1. NCBI lineage: Eukaryota > Metazoa > Chordata > Mammalia > Chiroptera > Phyllostomidae > Trachops > Trachops cirrhosus. The sequence continues at coordinate 62,740,074 of CM052543.1, forward strand.
ACATGAAATGCTCTCTTTTTTGGATAGAAAATTGAAGTACAACATAAATCACATTCTTGTGATTTATAAAACATGAAGTAAAGCCTCTGCCCTTAACCTTAGACAGCCCCAGGCGAGCTCCCAGACAGAAGCCCTGATAAAGGTTGAGTGCCTTTCCTTCCAGACCTTTTCTCTGCTTCCACAAGCATGTATCAGCATTTTCAAGCCACATATCAAGTTTTCCTTGATTCTTCTTTCCTTCTCACCACATATAAATCACCAGGAAATTCTGGTGACTCTTCCTCCAACAGCATCCAAAATCCATTCCAATCACTTTTTTCCACCTGCACTACCGTGTTCAATCCAAGTCACCACTGGTTTTTGCTGGTTGACTGTGAAAGCCTCTAAGCAGCCTCTTCACTGTCACCCCCTCCCCTAGACGTGTTAGCACTCTCCCCTGCAAGGAAACAGCACACACTAACTCCAGTTAAGCAGGAGGAGGATTACTGGAAATCTCTTGGGAAGTTCACAGAATTGATAAGGAGTCAGTAGAAGGAGACTCAGAAATTGGCAGGAACCAGACAGGCTGAGGAGCGGCCACAGTAAAATCACGGTGCAGGAAGAGCTAGGTCAGGATATTATGCTGCTCCAGTTGGACCTGGACACTTTTCCAGCATGGGACTGTGGTGGCACTCAGCTCTGGATTCCACTTGTCCCCTGGCCTGGCCACCTCAGCTAGTGCTGTAATAAAGCCGCCTTGTCCCAGGTCTTTGTCTCATTGAAACTAGATTCGGAGTCTCTGGTGGAGCACGCACACACATTCCTTAGCCATCATAGCTGAGTAAGGGAGTGCCTGGCCTGCTCAGCTTCTGGAGGGCATAAGGATGGGAAAATGTCCCACGGAGACCCACATAGCGGAGGAATTCCCCAAACACGGAATGGAGGCTCAGAGGTTTGTCAGCTAAAACAAGTATGATAGCACTGTTACCAAACAAAAAAGGGGGTTTGTCTGCCTGCCACCATAAAAGCCAAACTCGTGAGGCAGCAGAGATGAAAAGGAAAGAGGTTTTATTCAGATGCTGTGTGATCTGGAAGAATGGCAGATTCCGCATCTCAAAGCTCATCTCTTTTGCAAAACCCAGGCAAAGTTCAACCATTCTCAGCAAGACCAAAAGCCAGTGCCCAGAGTTCCTGCTCCACTTTAAAGTACCATCATTTGGAGTCTGCAGGCAGCTTCTAAGCAGTCATCCAGGTAGCTTAGCTTGTTCCCAGCTGATGCCCATTTCAGGCTCCCTCCTAGGGGCTATGTGCCATGTGGCTGCTAAGGCCACAAGGTTGCATGCTCCTGAGAGAGAGTGTGTGAATGTACTGGTGAATGCTTCACCAGGTCAGCAAGAGAAAGGGGGAAAGAGAGAGGGAGAGAGAGAGAGACTGAGACTCCCTCCTGGAGGCCGTGGGCCACGTGGCTCCTAAGGTCACAGGACCCATGGAGAGAGCAGGCGAAAACACCGTGCAAACACCTGAGCCAGAGCCTAGAGCAAGAGAGTGTTTCTTTGTTCCCCTTAGTTTATACTAATAGTGAGCAATCAACCTCCCAAACTGTCTATCTCCCAACCAATCTTTTCTTTTCCCAGCTAGACTGACAGGCTTCTTTGGTCAGCATCTCCCCCAGCACTATTTTGACTTCTATGGCACATCTGGTCCCACCTCCAGTGTGGTGATGGAAGGGTGGGCTGGAAGGGTTTTTCATGCACTTGGTGTAAGAACCTCCCCTTGGTGTCAATGGGTGGAGACTCCCCAGGCTTCAACTGTCTGTCCACCTATAACAGCACTACAAGTATCTACATTCCATTTTCTACACAGCACCCTGAGAAAGATTTTAAAATTTAAATTAGATCAAGCTACTCCTCTGTTTTAACCTTCCAGTGGGTTTCCATAACCCTTAGAATACTGTCCGAACCGCATGCCTTGGGACACCAGGTGCCCTGTAGAAAATCCCCAGACCTGGAATGCCCCCACCAGGGTCAAACAAGATCCGCACAGAAGTCAGGCCCCTGTGTGTGCTGTCCCCGCTGGCAACGAAGATGCCTTTCCCATGTGCCTCTTCCTGTGCACGGAGGTGCAGGTAAGTGCATTTGGGCCCTACTGCTGCTCAATGGCTTCATTAAAAACATTTTAAAACTCCAAGTTAATTAGCTAATTTAAATTCTGTTCAGTTTATTGCATGTGTACAATGTACCCCATACAGGTCCAGGAACTAATGACCACCTTCAACAAAATTGCTCACATTTGCATAGTGGTTCACAGTTTACAACATGCTTTCATATACCATACACCATCTGAATCTCAAAGTTCCCCTGTGAATGAGGTAGGATAGACATTATGGCCTCATTTTAACAAGTGAGAAAACTCCATTTCAGAGGTCAGGTGCTCTTCGCAAGCACACAAGGTGTAAGGGAAGCAGGAGCCTAGATTAAAACCTACCTCTTCCTAACTCTAAATGTGCCTCATAATCACTGAATTCACCAGGCGTTCTGAGTAACCAAGGTTTTATTGGTGAGTATGAGGAGGTGAATAACAAAGTTTATGGGATCCCAATTCAGAGGGAGGTAGGGGTCAAAGGGATTTGGGTTTTACATGGACTCAGGAATATCCAGCTCCTAGGGACAAGCCCAGGCAGGTTCTAGGGCTGAGAGCAAACCACACTGGACCACCTCCTACTAACAGCTCACTGTGGCCACCACCATTTCACAGTGGATGGAGTAAATTAAACCAGCCATCAGAGACAGCCTCAGAGAGGAAATTAAATATCAAAGAGACTGAGGAAAGGAAGTGGGTCAGGGGCACTGGTAATTGCTAAGGTCTGATATCTTTTCAAACTGGCTGACTGGACCCTCAGTAACTACCTCCCAGCCTCTGCCTAGAGACTGTCACTGCAAGTGGGAGCGGGGGTGTGGGTTTCGAGAGAGGGTGGGGGAACAAGGCAGAGCTGGGGCCATCATCTTCTCCACTGAGACTTTTGGGTGAAGCTGCACTAAGGTCCAATCTTGCTGCTTTGAGAACTTTTTTTTTGTAAATCAGAAACCAGTCAAGCCACAGCTCCCTCGCCCCTCAGTGTGTCAGAGAGAAAATCCCCGGGGTGAGGCACCTTCTCTTCAGTGTGGAAAAGGGGACAGGGGAGGGAGGGTTTCCCTAAGGTGACAGCCCATAGACCCTTGCTCCTGAGGCGTGACATTTAGTGCCTCTATCTCCTCTCCTCTATTCTTCCACAGTGATTGCCAGGCTCTGCCTCAGAGGAATCCAAGTGGTTCATGACCAAATGCAAATAGCCAAGTACAATGCCTTTTTGTAGTCTGTTCACACCTTTTATCTCAGCATTTCAAAGCACAGAGCAAATGTTAACTTGTCCTCAGACACCCCAGGAGAGACAGGTAGGTGGCACATGCTATTATCATCTCCTGTTTTATAGAAACACACCAGGCATGGAGCCGTGAACTGTGTTGCTGGAGACCTCCTGGTGCATAATTGTACATCCTAGGGACCCACATCTAGTTACTCACTATATAAAGGTACTGCCGAAATGTCAGCCCTCTAATTGCTAACCATTTTCTTTCCTCGCTTTCTTCTTTCTTCCTTCGGAGTCTGAGGTCTCTTATATAATTTTTTAAATAGGCCCCACAAATAGACCAATCACCAATCATCTTCAGTTTCCTTCTCTTAACAGAACCCAGAAGATAATTTATATCGGCCCCTTTGCTACGTGCTTGATATAGACGATCACTTACCTAGGGACCCACCACCTCTGGCTGAGAAGAACTAGCCTCTGGCTGTTACTTAGGTGGGGTGGCTGTCGTTTGTACCACATGGTTGTACCCCATCCAAGCCACACATGACTGAAGCAGGGACCCAAGAACAACTATTCCAGAGGCTTGTCTGTGACTTACAAGGGGAGCTGGTACCCAAGTTCTATTCAAACTAAGAATCAGAGTGGGGTGCAATGGTGAGCTTCCATTAGGTGGTCAAATAAACAGAAGTGGGCAGGCAGAGAGAGAAAGGATATTTGGAGAATAGTGAATCACATTGATGGCAGAGAACTAAAGAGGCCAGGACTTCTGCTGCTGTAAGAGTTTAAATGAGTCCTTGGAACTACTGTGGATTCCAAATGACCTTGAGATTCTTGTGTCTGTAAGTCATGGCCAAATCATGATCACAATCCTCCTTACACATTTCTACCTCCACTATCGGTCTTCTTTACAATCAGGAATACCCAAATAAGCATCTTATTTATGTTCTGTGATTTACATGCTTGAGTCAATAGAAAGTTGAGCAAGCCACTTGCTTTTTATGCTTCAAAGCTTTCATCAGTAAAATAGAGATAAGTATCTCTCAGGCCATGCCTACAGAGTTGATTGGACTTCATAAACATCTAATTGATTTGAAGTGAGGGTTTTTGAGCCATTATAACATCAAATCACCAAGCAATCACTAAGTGCCCACCTGATTGGATTATTTAGAAATTTGAAGTAATGACTAATCTTTTTAAGCCCTGTCACATAGTCTTTTTAAGAATAGGATAATGTCAGCTTTTCCATGTAAAAGTTATGAGCAATCCTTAAGTAGCAGACCAGTGAATACACTCACCCTGATGGCCCCATAATCCCAGGCCTCTTGAAATGTGGGGATATGAGTTGTGAGATAGATTATGAAAGACACCAATTATGCTGCCTGAATGTACAAATAAATCTCATTGAACAGAGAGAGAAATTCAAATAGATACTGTGTGTTTAGGAGAAAAAAAACCAACACACATAAAACATTTTTAAGAAATGAGATAGTTGACATTTTGATCAGCCGGCCTTAGCTATTAAATACCACCATCTCTGCCAAGCTAATTACCTGCAAATGAAGAGACAGCCTGCCAAGAGCAGTGCCACCAGCATCCCGCTCCGCAATTACATTGTGGGAGGGAGAAACCCAGACACCAAGGGACAGCGGGGCAAACCCCGAAGAAGTGGAAATTGCTAGGTGTGCAGAGTAGCACTTCCTCAAAGGATGCTTTGTTCTTACCAATTTCAGCACCTCTGCTGACTGGAGGAAAGCTGAAAGCAGAGGTGGGGCCCAGGTGTCCATGAGCTTGTTTGTCACTCTGCTCTCTCCACACTCACCCAGCTCAGCTCATCCCTCAGAGGAGCAGTTGGAAGTGGCATTTCCCCCAGGACTTCCCTTGGCCACCCTCACTCTGTTGGGCATCCGTCCTAGGCTCGGGTCCCATGCCCATTTCAGGAGTAACAGCCCAGGGACCATCCAGCTCCACTAAGACTCTGAAGCTGCCACTCATGGGGCAGGGGAGTGAAATCCATCCCACATGGATAGGGGCGGATGGGGTAAGAGGAGTAACTATCAGCCTTATATGGGACTTGGTAGCCAAGATATTTTGTTTAGGCGAGATGTGGGGAGGCGAGCTCAGGTGAGCCTTTCTTTCCCAGAGTACAGGGGCCCTTGAATAACATCATTTTGTTCAATGTCATTCCATTATAATTTCAGGATACTACAGGAACTTAATTTTTTTTACATCTATTAGCCGATGATAAAATTTGTTTCATTATACATAGGTTCACTTAAAGTCACACAGCAAAGATGTTAAGTGAGGAATTACATTCATGAACAGGAGGGAAAATTCTTGTATCCCATTATGAGCCACAAAGACAGTGCAAGTAAGATCAAAGGTTTGAGGAGCCTGGATTTTTTTTATCATTTGAGGTAGAGTCCTTCTTTTAAAAAAGAATTCAAAGTTAAGTATACAGGATCTTAAAAGGAAAGCCCTGAACCTTAATTCTCATTAGCTTCATGGAAAATCTGCCTCCACTTAAAAGTACATTTATTTTCTGTCCCTCTCTCTCTCACTTTATTTCTCCAGGTCTGTCTCCACCATTGCAGGTTCATTTGCCCTTGCAGGGGCTGAAACAGAGCAGGTTCTATTACTCTTCACATGGGTCTTCTGGAATGTTCTTAGTATCTCTTCCTCTGAGATTCTCCAGTAGCACAATGAAGCTATAAGCACTAGGGGATGGGCTCAAGGCAGAGAGATGGGGATTTCATTGAAAATCACTTTCACTTCTGTTATTCCTGTCAAGGCTGGCTTTAGGATTCTGGGTTGTGAATTAAGCTCAGATAGTAATTTACACGCTCTTTGCTAGGGGTTGAATTGTGTCCCTCCAAAACTCATATGTTGAAGTCCTTGCCCCTTGTACCTCAGAAAGTGACTTTATTTAAAGAGTCTTTACAGAGGTAATCCAGTTAAAATGGGGTCATTAGGATGAGCCCTAATGCAATATGACTGGTGTCCTTATAAACGGGGGAACTTGGAGACAGACACATTCATAGGGAGAATGCCATGTGAACATGAAAGCAGAGACTGAGGTGATGCTCCTACAAGCGAAGTAACATCAGAGATGGCAAGCAAACCATCAGAAGCTTGGTGAGAAGCAAGGAACAGATTCTTCCCCCTTGCCCTCCAAAGGAGCCAGCTCTATCTACACCATGATCTTGGACTTCTAACCTCTAGAACTATGAGACATTAACATTGCTGTTAAGCCACCCAGCTGTGGTGCTTTGTGATGGCAGCCTTCTCAAACTAGTGTAGTCAACCTTGGGTACATCCCTCCTACATCATTTGCCATAAAATTTAAACCAAAAATGATGTTCTTCATCATCTAAACTGCAAAGGAGAAACCAGCACAGGGAAATAAAAGAGCTTTTCTCTGCACTATTTATAAGGAATAACTCATAACCAGAGAGGGTCTTTAAGTACTTCTGCCTAATGGGCTTATTATTTGCCTATTGGATCACTAATAATTTTGGTCCAGTTACCATATAAAAGAAAATTTTGAGAGAAAATTTCAACAAGTTGCTCTTGAATGTACTCAGCTATTCTTGCCATCTCAGCCTTCACCCCAGGAGAGGATGGATAGCCTTCACTCCTGAAATTTCAGAAAGCGTTTATTAAGCACTTGTTATTGTGCAGATGCTAGGCTGTGGGCTGGGAGACAAAGCCTCATGGGACAGAGACAGGCTTTCAAGGGACTATAGTCTGGTAAGAAAAGGAATACAGCAAGAGCCATGATACAGCTGGAGTTGCTACAATGTGATGTTTATAAAGTGCTAAGGAAACTCAGAGTGGAGAGTACCCTGAAGGACAGGTGTAGAGGAGGTAACATTGGAGTTGGCTTTGAAGGATGAATAAGACTCTGCCAGGCAGAGAAAGAGGCAGAAGGAAAAACATTGACAGTCTGAAGTATGGTGAATAAATTAGTGTGGCTGCAGTGCAGTAGTTAAATTAGAGGGCGGAATATTAAAGGAAAAAACAAAACAGAAAAAGAGCAGGTGGCAGGAAGAGTGAGTAGAAAGGGGCAGGATTTGGGAACAGAAACATTAATGCCTGAGTCTCTCTTCTGGACCTTTCTTGTGTTCTGATATTAATGTATATCTCTAGAAGACCGACTTGAATATCAGTCAGAATGCAGAAAATGTCCTTGACAAGATTATGCTGCTTTTCACAATTTGGACTAATCTATAATGAAATGACACTTGAGTGTGGAGAGGACAGAAAGGTGGGAAAGGAGAGGAAGAAGGAGGAGGGGGAATTGGACCTGTGTTGCTCTCTTGCATCTGGCTCCTGCTAAGTGTTGAGTGTTTGATTTTCACCTTGTAACTTGTTCTGACAGTTCCCCTTCTCCTGCTCTATTTTAGGTTCTCAGGTAACAGGAGATCTCAGCACTGGCTCAGAGGCACCTGGAGAGTTCTTGCTGCTTTGGCCACTTAACCTGCTCAAATTGACCCAGTCATTTACTCAGCAAACACTTCAGGTGTTGTGCTAGGCGCCAGGCACACAACGAAAGCACCCAGGAGCAGATGCCCTTCCCTCTCAAAGCCATGATTAAGGGTTGCGGCTCAGCAGGCAAAGAGCACACAACCGAGAGTCAGAGGCCCTGGTTTTGAGGCCTGGCTGCGCAAATTTTAAGCTGTGTGACCTCAAGCACATCACGTGGCATCTTGGAACTTTGGTTTTTTTCAAATTTGAAATTAGGTTTGTAATTTTAGAGTGAAATAATGAGTGTGAAAATACTTTCTCATCTGAGAAACCCCAGATGACTCTTACTTGTTATGGTGACCAGACCAGTTAGGTGAGTAGAAGTTAAGTGTGTTCATCAGAACTCTCTCTCTCTCTGTGGCAAGTAACAGGAAGCCACGCCAAGCTGGCTAAAACAACAAAGGAGTTTATTGACTTGTTTACCTGGGAAGACCCCGGAGAATCTCAGAGTCAAAGGAAGTGCCGTGGGATCCCAGGCCTCAAGAAGCCGGAGGCCCTGTGCATTGTCTGGCTGCCTCCATTTCTGCGTCTGCTTCCACAGTGGCCTCCTTCTCTTTGCCTGAGACAGGCTTTCTTGTAGCCAGCAGCGTGGGCACTTGCAGCTCTGGCCCAGAGGTAGGGGTGACGAGGGGGGAGAACACTGTGTTACCAGATGGACGAGGGGACATGCACAGGCAGACAGCAGAGCCCCTGCTGCCCACTGTCTGCCATGTGACAGCCACTCACTCAGAGAACATTTTTGAGGACCTTTCTGTGCCAGATGCTGTGCTAGACCCTGGGAATAGAATCTGCTCCACCTCCTCCAGATACCCCAGCTTTTCAGTGCCTTTACTCAGGTCTCAGGGGCGTGGTCACCACATGGTGAAAGTGCTTGTGGTTTCACAGCAGGAGCAAAGGAGACAGATGCAGACAAGGTCCCTTCTCTTCTTTCACTGATGGGACAGAAGAACAATAAGAGCAAACCGGTAACAACCCAATGTCTATCAGCTAATGAAAAGCTAAATAAAATATGGTATATCCATACAATAAAACAGTATCTAGCAACAAAAAGGAAAGAAGTACTCATGTTACCACATGAATAGACCTCGAAAGTATTCCTCTAGATTAAATAAAATGCCAGTCACAGAAGACACATATTATATGATTCTATGTATTTGAAAGATCCACATCCACAGAGATAGAAAGTGGATTAGTGATTTGTAGAGATTAGATGTGAACAATGGGCACTACTCCACTGCTAGGTGCATGCTGAAAATGTTCTAAAGTTAGATGATTGTGATGGCTGCAAACTCTGTGAATATACTAGAACCCATTAAACTATATATTTTAAACAGATGCATCGCACTTAGGGAATGTAAAGTCTATCTCAATAAAGTTGTTTTAAGAAAAACAAACAGAAGTGCTACATAAAAATGTAAATAATGTAGTTAAATGGGAGTGCCTTACTGGTTACTCTAGAATAAATGGAGAACTCATACAGACCTCTCAGAACAGGTGACATAAAGGCTAAGGTCTGAGTGACAGGAAGGAGCCAGTCCTGTAGGTTGCTGAAGAAATAGCCTTCCAGGCAGAGAGGACAGCAGCCAAAGCCCTAACGCAGAAACAAGCTAGAACCTAGACAGATGGATGAGGCACATGGGGGCTGGGTTACCAGACTTTCTGTTCACCAGTGGGAGGAGTGAATTTCACTTCAATTGCAGAAGAACAGCCATTGGAGAATTTAAGGGAAGCCACTTATTTATTTATTTATTTTTGAAAGATCATTCTGGTAGATATGGGGAAAATAGAGAGGTAGTACTAAGTTTTATTTGATTGTTTAAGGGCAAAGTATTAAAAAGAAGAAAAATAAATAGGATTGAATCTCTGCTTTAAAGGCTCTACCAGTGAAGTGGAAGAAGTGATACATGTAGATATCCATAAATCTCAGAGGGAGAAGAAATTGTTCAGAGACAGGTATAGAAAGCAGGGAGTCTGTCTCTGACAGGGAGTCAGAGGCAGACACAGAGGTATCTTGTTGGGGAAGAAGCTTGTCAGTAAGGAAGATATTTAGGTAGCAAAATAAGCGGGGTGGTTTCCTGGCGGCTAAAATAGCATCTTCAAGGTATGGTGGTGAGAAAGTACAGGAAGTATTAAAAGGAAGTATACTATCTAGTTAATCTACAGAGTAGAAGACAAAATAAGAAGTGATGGGAATACCTGAAAATATTTAATATTTTATGGCAACAGTAATTAAAAATTAAAAAGGAAGTGACAGGAGATAATACTACTAATAATAGTTAACATTTATTAAGAGCTTAGTGTTAAGGTAGCAACTATTATCATTATGCCCTGTATTAGTCAAGGCTCCCAAAAGAATGGCACACTCAATTTAGGACAATTCAAGGGGTGTTCATTTTATAAGGACTATTTACAATGTTGCGGGCAGAGGGTAGGGGAAGCACACAGGAGAATGCAGGAGTCCGGGACTAACTGCAACAAAGTACTCATAAACCAGGCCCAGGGATGAGGAAAGGCAGAGGTTGCCAGAATCTGGAAGGATAGAAAGTCGTACAGATAAGCAATGACCTCTGGCCAAGGGATATAGACACCCTGAAGGAAACTTAAAGGGAGAAAACTAGAGGATAAATATCCTAACTTTACCTTCTGCCTCTTTACCTCTGATCTCCTGCAGGAGCTCCTGACTGGATGATCAGGACCAGAAACCAAAGTGCAGAAGAACCTGGATGATGTGGCTCATACATGTTGACCCCCAAGGTTGGAAAGTCTATGATAAGAGTGGAAAGGTTGGTAGTTAGGCACCTTTCCATGGAGGGTCTGAAATTTCCAGTGAGAAGTATGGTATTAATTCAGTGTGTAAAGAACAGGCAATAAATATACTTGATGGATTATAGAAGAAAATGATCAGGAACAGGAAAACCAGTAAGAAGACTCTAATTGTCTGATTAAGGAGTAATGAGGTAAAAGTAATGAAAGGAATGAATAGAAGGAACAAGTTCAAAAGCACATTTTTCAGGAGCAATATTGAAGATCAGCTCCCTTGGGCCTGTTAGCTAATGGGATATAATGGGGAGTTGGAATGAGGTAAGGAAAGTACCAAAGAAAATATAAAGGTTTTCAGCCTGGATACTTAGACAAGAGAGTTCTTACAACTAAGGGAAATAATGCAACGAAGATCTGTCTGGGTTTGAAGATGTTATAGTCAAAGCTCTTTCACTTAAAGCCCACTTACACTGACTTAAGTAAAGAAGGGAGCATATATTATAAAAATAGGATTATATCTCAAAACTTAAAGACAGAAAGTAGAGTTGAGCCTCGTGCAGGACCGGAGTCAGGAATAGGCAAGACCTCAGAGGCCAGGCTGCTCCCCGGCCACGTGAAGTCATCCCAGTCTGCGTGGTCTTGCATCCCCGCCTTTCTTTGTTCCCCTTGTGCTTCTTCTCACAATCCAGACTTCTCTGTGTCTCCGTGCACATGACTGAAGATGGCAGCTTCACTCTGTATCACTTCCCAGTTCAGCCAGACCAGGCTGGTACCTGCACAATTCCATACCCTGAGGAGACTGAATCCATCAAGTTATGGCCAAAGATGCAGGGTCATGTAGTTCAAGTCCACCCTTGGGTGGAGAAAGTTCTCAAAGGAGGTCTGTGTGCTGGGGGGAAATGCCTAAAAGGTGAGGAAAAGGTGAGCTCAGTGTTGGACATTTTGAGTGGGAGGTGCATGCAACATGTCTTAGTTGGAATATTCAGTAAGCTACAATGATTTCAATCCAAAATGTGAGAGCAAATTGGCAGGATGATAGTTGGAGCTGGTAAAATAGAGGTGACAACTGAAGGCAGATGCTGAGAGAAAGAGAGAAAAGCCAAGGAATGAACCTTGGTGAATGCTTCATTTTCAGGATCAGATAATGAATATCAGTAAAGGATGCTAGTAAAGAATACAAAAAGAGATCCATTGGAGGGTATAAAACAAAGGAAGAGGAGAAGACAGAGTCGTGGTGTGAGGAAAAGAAGGGGAGAAGAACTGACCCACAAGGCCACCTGCTGCAGAAATTTCTATCTCTCTGGGAGTGGACACAATGCCTAGTGAGGAGCAAGGGGTTCAATAAATATGTTGAATTGAATAAAGATGGAATAAAAAAGAAAAAAGCTGTAAGATTTAGCAAGAATGCAGTCTTAGTTGTGACTTTTAAGAAAGCAATTACATTAGAGTATAAAGGCAAAAGTCAGGACAAAAGGAAAGAGTGGGTATAGTCTATTCATTTAACAATTTTGCTAGCAGACAGAAATGACTTGAAGAGAAAGAGGAGTTAAAGGAACAGCTTATTATTCATGATTATTGTTGTTGTTGCTGCTGCTTTGTGTCTTATTTTTAGGAGGGAAGAGACATATATTTGGAAAAATAGCTAAGATAGGTATGTTGAACATACATTTAAGAGATGAGTGATTAATGGAATAGTCTTAAAGAAGGAGGGGAGAGGTGAGAGGAACTTTAGCAATCAAACAGAACTCCCCTCAAAGCCTAAAGAGGAGAAAGGGATTATAAAGACACAAGGAAAATTTGAGACAGAGAAGAACAAAGTTGAGGAAGCTTCCCCATGTGCCTTCATTTTCTCTGTGAAGGAAAAATGCTCTTATTCACTTGCCCAGAACAGGATCAGAGGCTGAGGGTAATGGAGACATTTTAGAACTGTGACTGAGCAAAATGCTGCCTGTAGTCTTCAAGAAATAGGTCCAGGTATTACCCAACAGTAAGAGGCCAGTGTGGATTTGTTATGGCCTCGGTTCACGCAACTGCAAGACATGCTTTGGTGCAGTTCAGCAGTCTGGGAGCTGCAGCAGAATCCAGTGGTGATCACTGCGGGTAGGACGTGAAAGATTGCAAGGTAATAAATGCACCCTGGTGTTCACTGCAGTGTTATTTACAATAGCCTTGATAGAAAAGCAACCCAGGTGCCCATCAATGGATAAGTTGATTTAAAAAGCTGTGATACAAATGTAAAATGGAGTATTACTTGGCCGTAAACAAGAAATGTAATCTTACCATTCCTGACGGCATAGATGAACCTAGAGGGTATTATGGTAGATGAAATAAGTCAGACAGAGAAAGACAAATACCATACAGTTTACTTACATGTGGAATCTAAAAAACTATACAAATGAACATACAAAACAGAAACAGATTCATAGACACAAAGAATAGCCTGATGGTTGCCAGAGGGGCAGGTTACTGGGGGACTAGGTGGAAAAGGTGAAGGGATTAGGAAGTACAGGTTGGTAGTTACAAAACAGTCCTAGGGATGTGGGGTGCAGCGTGGGAAACATGGTCAATAGTGTGGTGACCACATGTGGTGCCGGGTAGGTGCTGAAGATGTCAGGGAGAGCACTTTATAAGGTGTGTGATTGTCTGGCCACTGCACTGTCCACCTGAAACAAAATACAGTGTTGAATGCAAACTATAATTGAAAATTTTCTTTAAAATTTTTTTTAAAAAGGATCATCAGGTGATTGCAAAGTGCTGTGTTGAAAGAGCTTAGCCAGGGGTCAGAGCAGTAAACGAGACTGGTGACTAGAGACCCTGGGGCACCAGGATCAGTGCGGTGGAAGCACAGGAAGGAGGGAAACAAAGAGTTGTCTCAGAGGAGGAAGCATCTGCTCTCAAACCCAAGAGCACAGTCATGGCGAAGGGCAAGACACCAGTGTGCCAAGGAATGGCTGCAGCTCCAAAAGAAAACAAACCCCCAAAACAACAACAAACAAGCAAGCAAACAAACAAAACCATCCAAAGCACGAAGGAATGAAGAAACATTTAGTGAGCTCCTGCTTACCACCATGGAGAGGTCCAGACTTGCCAAAGGGCTGCTGCCAGAGACCTCTAGCTTCTAGGGCTGTTGGTCCCTATAAAACCCAGTAGTAGGAAAATAGACATTAAAGGTTGCTCTAGCATGTGATGAACAGTGCAAAGGAACTAAAAAACAAATCATATATACAGTGTGATTACAACTGTGGGGAATACTTCTTAGAAAGAAAATGAATTGGGGGAATGGGGAAAAAATCACCAAAAGCTCACACTCAGAGAGGGAAGCATCTGCTCTCAAACAAAAGCTAATGCTTTTGGTCCTGGGGGAGAATGGAAATTTTGATGGTTTTCTTTCTTTTCTTTTTCTTTACTCTTTTTTTTAAGTCCTTTTACATTTCTGTGAGAGGGGGATTGTTGTTCCAAGGAAAGCTCAAAGGTTTTGGAGTCAGGAAGCACAGTTGTAATTGCTAGCAGTTATGGGCCACCCACCAGGAGTGAGAGTCATTGCGCTTGGTGCTCCCCAGATATCACTCCTGATCCTTGTAGTTACTATTGTCCCCGTTTTGGATGGGAAAATAAAACTCAAAAATGATAAGCAACTTTGCCAAGTCCCAAACCCATCTGTATTATGTATATCTTAACTCATGAACATTTCATTCTATCTCTGACTCTTCGCATGTCTGACCTTAGGCAAAATATTGGTAACCTCTTTGGGGCTTAGTATCTTCAAGTTACTACCAGCTCAAAATCTGTATTTTGAGCCACCAAGGTACAGGGAATTAAATCAGCTCCTGGCAGTGGACGGCAGGCAAACGGGCTTTCCAGAGCTCCAGAAAATGAGAAGCCTTGTTCTATGACCCTAATTATGCTGTTTGGCTTGAGAATGAAGAGACCCCATTTTGTAAACATACTCTTAACTAGAAATACAAAGGTCGTTAGTTTAGGTTTTTTGAAAAACATGTTGTAAGCCTAAGTATGAAAGGGCAGTGGTGGATCACGAAGTTAGCTGTTTTCCCAACTCTGAAATGCCCTTGCTTGTGCAGAGAGTGTCACTGGTAGCTTAGAAGTCCACAGGAACTTGCAGGCAAAGAGAAAGCTCACCAAGGTGGGCTGCCCCTGCTCGGAAGTCTCTGATTGGTTCCGTGCCCAGGGGGAATAAATCAGGCCCTGTGGAGGAGGTGTGCACATTGACGGTGTTCCCACCAATTTGTAACTCACTGAAATGTCACAAATGGCTGCTTCACAGAGTTGTACAAGGTAAAAAGGATATCTTTAAAGTACCTGGTAGAGAACCCTGCACAAAATATGACCTCATTAAATGGTGGCTTTTATGCTGTTTTTCAAATTTTTATATTGAGCTTATATAACCTTTTGCGGGTATGAAAATTATTTTGAAATGTGCTCACATTTCAGCTACGGTTATGGCTACAGAGTAGAACTAAGACAAGCAGTTACAGTGAAGGAAAGATACTCACCTTGTACTTCATACATTTTTGGCTTGTTATCCATCGAGCACATATAAATTGCTTGGTTTTTCTCCAAAGTAAAATTTTCTCTTAAAAAACTCCAATTCCAATTGGAGTTGGATGCAATTCCAATCATTAGCAAGATTACCCTTAGGAGCCTGAGGAACCTCTTGGACATTCCCTTCCACCAGATATACCAGAGAAATCTGGTTAAAGTAGGCAAAATTGATGCCAAGGTACAATAGCCAAGAGGTGGAAGCAACTCAGATGTCTATCAGTGGATGGGGGATAAACAAAATGTGATGTATCCTTCAGTGGAATATTATTCAGCCTTTTTAAAAAGGGGAAATTTTGTCTCATGCTACAATGTGAATGAACCTTGAAGACATCATGCTAAATGAAACAGCCAGTCAAAAAAAAAAAAGACAAGTACTATATAATTCTATCTACATGAGATATCCAAAGTAGTCAAATTCGTAGAAGCAAAGAGTAGAGTGGTGGTTACCAGGGACTGTGGGAGTGGAAAAAGGGATGAAGGGGAGTTTGTTAATGGGTACAGAATTCCAGTTTTGCAAAGGGAGAGAGAGATTAGGAGGAGTTGGCTCACGTGATTATGGAGGCTGAAAAGTTGCATGATCTGTTTTCTGCAAGGCGCAGACCCAGGGAAGCTGATGATGCAATTCCAATGCAAGGGTAGGAGAAGGCCAGTGTCCCAGCTTAAGCATGCAGGCAGGAAGGAGACCAATTTTCCTTTCCCTGCCTTTTGTTCTATTCAGGCCCCCAATAGATTGGATGATTCCCACCCACATTGGGAAGGGCAGTCTACTTGACTGAGTCCACCAACTCAAATGCTAATCTCATCCTGAAATGCCCTCACATATGCACCCAGAAGTAACGTTTAATCAGGGCACCCCGTGGTCCAGTGAAGTTGACATATAAATTAACCATAACACAGGATGAAAAAGTTCTGTTCTAGAGATCTCTCTCACAACAATGGGAGCATATTTCACATTACTGAATGGTACACTTAAACATGGTTAAGATGGTTTAAAAAAATGTTAACAGATACAATCACCAATAAATCACATCAACAGATTTTTACCAAAAAAAGGAAGAAATTTCCTTGAGTATGTATAAAAATAAATTTGAACCATTAAAAAGAGTGATGCCAAAGTAATAAAACCACTAAAAGCAGAAACAAAGGAAGAAGAATCGGGGAGAAAGCTGTTGAAGAAGCTAAAGCGCTGCCCTCACATCACCCAGGTGATGATAGGAAGAGGATGTGTGGGGGCGAGTGCCATGCCAACTTCCTGTGAGAGTTCAGGCCTTTTTCAGAACAGTCAGCAGAGTAACCTGCTCTTCTTCCTGCCCCAGCTCCCTGAGTTCCAGCTGCCTGGTTGGGGTCTGTAGGAGGCCCACCTGCAGCTCTTTAAGTACACCGATTAACCAGCCCTAGTAGAATGTCAGCCCACAACCATCCCCATTTGCCCAAACCAAATGAGTCTTGGTCCTGTTTTTGTGCATCACTAATTAATATAACACCCGCTGCCCAAGATGCTTGCATCCAGAACAACTCAACCTACACTCTGAGGTCCAAATCATAAGTCTTGATGCAGAAAATACCTAAATATCCCTGTGAAAAAAATTGGTGAGAAGACTGAAACAGGAAAGTTCATCCGCCGGGATACTCTTGACTGTAAATAACAAAAAGATCTGAGTCAATCCAGTTAAAACGTAAGGACATGTATTATTATATAGTAAGTAGTCAAGTTATGTCATCAGATAGAAAAGGCTCCAGGTGTGGTTAATCAGAAGATCAAAATTCTCACAAAGACCTAGATTACTTTGATTTCTAGCCTGCCATCTGATATTGGCTTCATCCTCTTGCTAATGGCAAGATGTCTATAGTTCCAGCCATCATATTCCAAGAGAACATACTGAGAGGAAGAGCAGCTGTCTCTTCCGGTTTTCTCTTTCTCAGAGCAGGACACTCTCCCTGTCAGGCCTTGGCACACTGCCCCTCTCATCCCACTGGCCAGAAATTGGGGCCACATGCCAATTGCTAAACCATTCCTGTGAGAAGAACAGTTTTACCATAATTAGCTGAATTTAATTATTTAGCGAGACCATAGTGTTCACTACACAATGTAAATAGGACCATAAAATTAATACAACTGTTATATCAAAAGCTTGCCTCGGTATGTTTTAGAGCAGAGCTATGATACTTCCTCTGACCCACCATCACCCCCACCCGCCATCTCAACCCAGTTACAATGCTATAAATCCTCAGCATTGAAATCACTCATCTGGGAGTATGAGAGGGAAAAGGATTTTGTGGTTCAGTGTGATCGGAAATGTACACTTGACATCTCTGTCAGAGACTCATGGTTGTCACTAGTACATTTATTCAAAGTTCTGCAGAGTCCTGCAGATTACTTAATCTATTGTCTATTGCTTCCCATATTAATCTGACCAGCTATGCTTTTTTTCCCAAGTGATTTAAAGTTAACATCCTATGGAATTAATGCTCCTCAAACTTTAAGAAATCTGAGTTAAAACATGATCTTTCTTGGAAACAGGCAGTATTTTATTTCTCCTTGTCCCTAAGTCTCAGTTTAAACAGCAGTTCTTCCTACAAACACTGCACCCACCCAGTAGGAAGGACTAAAGCGCTGACCTCACTGTGCTGGAATTGCCTGCTATTCAGGTTCTCTCCCCTCAAAGTCTGTGAGTCTTTCGGGTCAGGAACCCTGTCTTGTTCACAGCTACATGTCCAGCACCCAGCATGGTGGTCGGCACAGAGAAGAAAGAGATTGAACATTTCTTAAAAGAATCCAGTGGCCTACCTATGGCATTGCCCAAAGGTTAGGGAGGAAACTAGAATGAGGACAAATAGACAAACACTGATTTCAGCATTTCTAATCCACTCTGTCTCCAGGTGATGACTGAGCACCTCTCCAAGACTGCTAGGGAGCTCCTTTTTCAGAAACTCCAGTCAGCACAAAGAAAGCCTTTGTTAAAAGACCCCTTGTTTGCACCCAGAGTCCTCCTGCAGGGAGTCTCAGCCCTTCCAAGCCTGTCACTCCTATTGGAGAACCCAGGCTCTGCCTCCAGATTGGGCCTTTGGGGCTGCCTCATGACCCTCACACTATCTCCAAAAATAGAAGATAATGTCCTCTGGGTAGAGTCTGTAAAGTGCCTGAAGCTATTGGAAGAAAGCCTTTCCTAAGTACAAAGTAAGGTTATAACTAGCATAAAAGAGGGAGGAAAATAGGCCTCCAGCTGGCACACTCCAAATGCAAATGTGTCACATGTGGAGGCCTCAGGGTAGGGCTGAGTAAGGGAAGATATGAGGGTAAATTGCTTCCCCTCTCTAAAGGTACGGATAATACTGGACCTGTGGGAACTAGATGATGAGCTGTTGAGAACACTGTTGGTTGCCTGAGACCATTGATCCCCTCTCTTCTTCCTTCCAAACAGGAAACGAGTTTGGGTTCAGGTATCCACCCTCTTTCACACAGCTGTGTGCCTCAGGAGGAGCTTTTGCCCACCCCAGCTCGAGATGGTGACTCTGGTTTGTCTAAAAGCCAACCGTGGTAACCGACCACAACCAATTTTACTTGGCAAGGCTTTGTTTAGGAATGGGTATGTGACTCAATTCTGACCAATAAAAGTAAGGGTGAAATCTACTAGGAGTCTTTTGGAAAAGTTTCCTATTTTTTAGTTTCTAAAAAATAGAAAGTGGGGAGAGAAAGGAAAATCTTCTTCCGCTCATCATTCCTGGCCCAGGATTGATGGCTGGGACCACAGCAGCCTGTTTGTCACTAGTTTGAAGATGAAGCCAACATCAAAGTGGCAGACAGAGAAAAGAAAATATTCTAGATCATTGATGATACTGTCAAGCTTGGGTTATACTATTAACTGGAGCCCATTCCAGACTTCTTACTGTGTGAACAAACATTTTATCATTGTTTCACGTGTGGTTTTACATGTACTATGGTCAATAGCTTCCTAAGCTAAATGTACAGGGTCCCAAGGCCAGGTCTTGTGCATTCTATGTTCAATAGGTTTGTGTTTTTTCTCCCTGGTTTTGGACAGTGAACACCGCCAACCAGTGTGAACTAAGGCCATGCCTCTAGAAGGAGCTGGTTGGGATGTGTTATGTCACAGATGAAATCCTCAGACCATAGATCCCGACACTTGCACAGTACAAAGTAATCCTTCCTCCTGCTCAAGAGATAAAAAGCTCATCTACCCCTATTCTGCTTGCAAAAAGAAAGTTTCCACCCAAAGTGCAAAAACAGTTCTATCCTTCTCTAGTGACTTGGGGAAAGAGTGTGGTCAGAAAACCTTAAGCAAATGAGCTAGACCAGAGCACAGAGGCTGGTCCCAGCTCCAGGGTGGACAAGAATGATGCATTTAGATTTAGTTTACTGTTGATATTGTTTTGGTTAATTGCCACGGCAGCTAATCAGTGCAAAATATATAAACTAGGTAAAGCAGGAAGTGAATGAACATGGATCTCCACTGACCTTATTTCTTACGGACTTGACTAAAATTTGGTGTCTTGCCAATTAACCAGAAATGAAACTCCTGATCAGAGTTGCATGGGCCTGTCAGTGCACTGCTGATGTATTCCTGGTCATGGAAGCATCCAGAAACTACATGATTCCAGATAATTCAATAATTCCATCATTCAAAAATCCATACCCCCTGTCTTTATATCTGTGTTGTAGACTTTAGAATTCTTAAGTGCCAGCACCAGGCAATCTTTCCCCTTCTGCATCTACCTGGTATGAGAGATTTCCACTGATGTCTGCTTGGGGGTTCCTGTGGGCCTGACCACGGCCAACCACAGCAGGCACCTCTCTTGCCTGCCTCTCACTCCAACGCTCACTGTCTATGTGAACGTGCAGGTCACCGCATCTCGCTAAGTTCTAGCATCCTCATTTTAGTTTCCCCACCAAAGTGTAAACTCGACAATAGCAGGGGATTTTTCCCTGTTTTATTCACTGATATATCCTAGGATTCTAAAATAATGCCTGACATATAGTAGTCAAAAATATGTGACCAATGAAATAATCCCTAAGATGGAAATCAAAGTTCTATCAATTTCATGACTGTTCAAATGTGGAATGAAATAGGGTGCAAAATCTTGGCTCAGTGCCTGGCACATAGTAAGTGTTAAATGATTGTTGATGTTGTTTTTATTATACTTTGTCTTTGCCCTACTAAATGGGTGACTTGTTTCCCCTGAACCAATAACTGGTGACTCAAGATCCATAGAAAAAGAATTTATTGACTGACTACTATGTGCCCACAGGGAGGAACAGACAGAAGAAGCAGGGTTTTAGAATTCATTTTTAATGCCATTTTTAAAATTTTATTTTTCAACTACAGTTGACATACAGTATTATCTTAGTTTCAGGTGCACAATATAGTGATTAGATATTCACATAGTTCACAAAGTAATCACCCTGATAAATCTAGTACCCAGCTGACATCATACATAGTTATTATAATATTATTGGCTATATACCTTATGCTGTACATTCCATCCCCGTGACTGTTTTTATAACTGTCAATTTATACTTCTTAATCCCTTTCATATTTTTCACCCACCCCTCCAATCCCTTCCCAGCTGGCGATCATTAATTTGTTCTCTGTATCTATGAGTTTGTTTCTGTTTTGTCTGTTCGTTTATTTTGTTTTTTAGATTTCACATACAAGTGAAATCATGGTGCATTTGTCTCTCTCTGCCTGACAGATTTCACTCAGCATAATACCCTTTAGGACCATCCATGTTGTCGCAAATGGCCAAATTTCATTCTTTTCTATGGTTGAGTAATATCCCATTGTATCTTAAGTACCACATTTATCTAAAGAAATCCAGAACACTAATTCAAAAAGATGTATGTACCCCTATGTTCATTGTAGCGTTATTTACAATAGCTATGATATAGAAGCAACATGTGTTCATTGTTAGAATTCTTTTTTTGTTATTTTTTAAATTTAATTCTTTATTGTATAATTTCCATTTAATTCTTTATTGTATATTTTACCATTTAGTCCCCTAGAAAGAATTTATTTTTAAATGTCCTCCTCCTCTTCCAAATCTTCTCTAAGTCAATGATGTGCTTTTTACCCAATATTCTCCCTCCCACTCACCTGATTCTTCTCTTACTATCACCCTCCAAATCCTTATTGTCACCAAGTTTTAAATCTCCCTGGCTAATGTCTCTCATGCCTGTCCTCTCCAACCTTACTGTTCTCCTCTCCCCTGAACTGGGCAGCCTCCCAACTTCTGCTTTCACTCTCCTACTCTTTATTCCAATCTCTGCACTCCTACTGGGTTCCTCTTCCTATCACTCTTCTCCTCTCAAACATCACACTCTCCTCATTACCTGCAAAATCAAGTCCAATTCATTAGCCATATGATTAGTAAAGTTTTCAGCTTGGCTTTAAACTATTTTCTTAGCCTCTTCTCCCACTATTTTCCTCTCCTTACCATGCTGTGGCCACCATCATGCAACATATACAGGCAGAGTCACACCTCTGTACATTCATTCAAAGGAATCCTTTTGTCTGAAGCACACTTTCCTCTAACCTCCAGTAGTGCCTCAAACGGAGGGTCCTCAAATGGAGGCAAATGTGCCCTCAAAGGAACATTTGGCAATGTCTAGAGACATTTTTGGTTATCCAATGGGGGAGAGCATGCTACTAACAGAGGTCAAGAATACTGTTAAATATCTTGCAATGCACAGGGCAGCCCCCCACAACAAAGAACTAACTGGCCCCCAAACTCAATAGTGATGAGGGTGAGAAATCCTGGTCATGAGACTGCTACCCATGCTTCAGGACCCACCCAAACACCATGTAGCTTGAACAGTAAGAGTCTGAACTGGGAGTGTGGGGACCTCCACTTTAACTTCATCTCAGCCTTGGCAACCCCATCAGTCCTCTCTTGTCTTTCCAAAACCACAGGCCCCTTTACTAGCTCTCAGAGTTTCTCTCTGGCCTTGAGGAACTAGTCCAAATTTAATCCCATCAAATCACAGACAAATAATAGCCACTATGGAAAATAGCATGGAGGTTCCTCAAAACATTAAAAATAGAACTACCCTATGATACAGAAATTCTATTTCTGAGTATTATCCAAGACAAAAACAAAACACTAACTCAAAAAAATATATGCACCCTCAGGTTCATTACTTCATTATTTACAAGAGCCAAGATATGGAAGCAACCTAAACGTTCATCGGTGGATTAACGGACAAAGAAGTCATGGTGCATGTACACCATGGAAGAGTATTCAGACATAAAAATGAATGAAATAATGAAATCTTGCCATTTGTAACACCCATGGACCTTGAGGGCACTATGCTAAGTGAAATAAGTCAGACAGAAAAAGACAGATAACACACGATCTTACTTACATACGGAATCTAAAACACAAACAAAAGAAGACTAAAAACCATGCTCACAGATACAGAGAACAGACTGGTGGTTGCCTGAGGTAGTGGTGGGGGTGGGTAAAGTGGTGAAGGGGGTCAAAGGTACAAACTTCCAGTTATAAAAGAAATAACTCACGGCATGAAATGTACAGCATGGTGACTGTAGTTAATAATACTCTATGGCATATTTGAAAGTTGCTAAGAGAGTAGATCATAAAAGATCTCATCACAAAAATAATTCTCTAACCATGTATAGTTACAAATTTTAAATAGACTTACATGAAAATTATGCTATATATACAAATACCTAATCTTATGTTTTATACCAGAAATTCATATAATATTATGTCAATTATACCTTAATTTAAAAAAAAGGAACACACAATATTTGTACCTGTTAAAATATTTTGTGAGACCAGCAGGATAACAGAAGAAAGTTCTGTTTAAAGCTTTTTCTTTTTTTAAATCACAGCCAGATAAGATAGTCTCTGATTTCCATGAGTCAAAATTCATTGTAACTCCCGTTTTACTCCCAAACCCATTATTTGCATTTATTTGATTCTGCTTCATGCTAGTGGTTAACAGTTTTGTCTCTACATGAAAAAGGGACCGTCTGTCCCCCGCCCTATGTGCCGAGCACAGTGCCTGGCCGAGGTGGGTGTTTGATGGGTGTCTGGTGAATGTCCAGTGTCATGGAACAAACCTGGGCTGTATGGTCTGTACCTAGCTTCTGCAGAAAAGGTTCTGACTCAGCAGCTTTTGTTTATGTCTTTTCTTTGTGTAAAGCAAGCTGTGAGTTACATTCTCCAGGATATAGCACGAGGAAGAATGAGTAATTTCTTGGTGTTCCTTCCTATTTTCAAAAAGAGAACGTTGGACAATCCCACCAGTGGCACTCTGCTGTCAGGTAAGTCCCACTTCAGAGTTAACACATCTATCTCCCTGACGCCCTACCTTTGCAGGGCCAGATAGACAGGATACCTTGGGGAGAAACACCCAAAATGGTAAAGAGCACAGTGTTTCTGAAGAGACGCTTACATTTAAACTGATGCGAAAGTCATAACCTCTAATTTGCTGTAAAGGCCGGCTGACAAATATGGTGTTGAACCCTAACACCCCAATAATTTCCTCTAGGTGACACTGAACGGGACCATCTTTAGTAAGACAACTTTAAACTTTGGGGACAAATCCCTGAGCGTTGTTTAGCCCCCACTGCCCTCCCGATGGCTCTGCGATGTGCTTCCCTCTGCGGTGGTGTCACATTGGTGTGGAGGCCTGGCACTCTCCCTCTCCCTGTAAATCAGTGAACAGAATGCTCTCAGGAAGCCATTAAGAGACAATTTACTTAAGTACAAAACGGGCACTTCAGAGTACACAATAATTACTGATAAGCAAATTATAATGTTCCCGGATTAGTCACCAGTTCCCTCCTGGCCTAAGCCACCCAACAGATGATCTCCTATCCCTTCCTGCTTCCCCCAGGCTGGCCGACCCTCTCAGTCTTGGCTTTGGGGGCTCAGGTTCTTTCTAACTGGTTTCCACATGTGAATCCCCCTTCCAAACCCAAACTATAGACCCCATAACAGCAGTTCCTTGCTTGCCTGAATTCCATTCCATCTACCCATAATCAAACCTCAAGTCCTGAGGCCTCACTGACAGGTTGAGCTTAATAGATTATTCTGTAAGCCTTCTTTTGCCTTTCCTCTAGGCTGACTGGGCTTAACCTGCTTCAGGTTAAGAAAATAATGGCCTGTGCCTCTGAAGTTATTTAGAGAGTCTCTTGCTTTCGTTGGATTCTCAAAGTGTCACTCTCTGCTCCAGGTCTCCGAGATCCTATCAACCTCTTTGATTTACCATTCAGTGTGTCTCCACTCCTTGCTTATAGTCAGACTGTCTTCTCTCAGAACTTTTTTTCTGTATCAGATTTTTGAGTCCACCATACCTCACCGTGCCCTGCCTTCTCCTAGTCCGTTTATAGTCTGACCCTGACAACCTACTTCCAATTCATTACAAAATCATCATCCCTCAAAACACATTCCCCTATCCCATCCATAAAGTAACCTTCATCTGCAGCAGAAAACGACACAATTGCAGCATACATAATTAGGACAAGAGACTGTTCATTACAATCTTACATCTCTATAAAAAGTACACTCTTCTCTTTACATCAGTTTCCTGTAATACACCATTAGTCTATAGAATTCAGAACACTAAAGGGATTTTCTTTCTTTATTTCCAGCTTGAGTTTCCCATACCCAGAAGGGTGACATAAACAGAATACTGGATTTAGGACCAGAAGATTTGTATTCAAATGTAAGCTCTGCCACTTACCAGTTGCGTGACTCCAGAAAAAGGTTTCGACTCTCTACAGCTCAGTTTACCCACATGTGAAATGGGGATGGTAACGCTTGCCTTGCTCAGTCACAGTGAGATCTGGGTGACCTATCTTATCTGCAAGTATCCAGCCCAGTGCTTACTCAGTAATAGCCTCGTGAGTCTCCATGAGCAAACTCGAATCAGAAATAACACTGGATTTGGAGAGTTCCCTTTGCCATGTAGTGGCTGAGTAATTCTGGGTAAATAAATACTTTAATCTCTCAGGGATTTGATTTATTTTTCTATAAAATGAAGATAATGTCCCCTTCTTTGCTTACCTTATGTAGGACATTTTAATATACATTTATTTGTCAATGGAAACACACCATCAGGTGTTGTAATGGTGCCCTTCTTTCTCAGGGAAGGCTGAACTGAGAAATTTTAACCAGATTCTTCCATCTCACCGCCACCAACCAGCTTTCCCGTGGTTAGTATATTCCCCAGGAGAAGATCAAACAAGGAGACCTCTGCTGGCTTCTGTCTCTGGGAAAGTGGGGCAGATCCTAGTAGCCTAGAGGGAACTGGGCCTGAAATGAAACCCTGAGGCTCTCCCAGGACTTGGCGATGCCAAAGCATCAACTTGCCATTGCTTGGCCTATGTGACAAGCTCCTTAAAATCTCCTAGAGAAATTCAGCAAGAATAAGGATTATTCATACTATCATTTTTATCTGGCATTTGGGGAAAACTGACATGCTTAAAATACAGCTTTTATCTGATGATGTGTTTAACCTTAGTCCATCCATGCGAGTATTTTGCATCAGTGCAGGTGGTATTGGTCTGTTACCGCCCTGCCGCCCCCCACCCTGTTAGACACTGGGGCCTCCAAGGTACAATGTTTTGCCCAAAAAGCTGAGGTGAGCACAATAAGTGTCAGCCCTTCCCAGGAGACAAGCAACTAGGTTAAATAATAAGGTGCAATCATTCCCTTCAGGAATGTTGTCTTCTGAGGAGGAGAACAAAAAATCCTGTAACTCTCTAGGACTCTGACCCAGCTCTGCAAATGTCCAACTTCCGAAAAGTTCTGAGCTGTCTCTTCACATGTTCTCTGAGGAAAATAGCCTGACTTCTGCCCTCCATTTATTTGGTCCAAAAAGGCAAAGCCTCAGATGTCTCTGGAAAGTGCAGGAAGGGGTGGGAGGAGGAAGGGATCCCATTTTGTTTTCTGATAACCATGAATTTTCCTTGTTTCATCTGGCTTTCATTTTCATCAAAACAAGTTGTTTACCAAGATTAATGATGAGTACAATGGAGGCCCCAGATAGCTCTACCTGTGGGTACCGAGCTTCAGTAATGCTGTGCTCAAATTGCCCTCTGCTTCTGTGGGGCAGGTCAGCGTGTTATTGTGAGCTGCTTTCTGTTGATTTAAAGTGAGATGACACAGAGACCGATTAGTGAAAACCACAGACATTATAAATTGCAATTTGGTCTCAAAAGATGAATGAAGAAGCGATGCTTTGATCTGTGATTCAGAACTGAGCTGCAGTATTTACAGAAAAACATGTCTTCAGGGAGAGAGAGGCAGAGACAACAGAGACGAAGCATAGAAAAGAGCCTTTGGGTATTGCAAATAATATTTTCTCAAATTACAGATGACCTAAATGAATAAGAGCATTCAGGCAGAGAGTGCAGGGGTTTTCTTGCAATTTTGCTAAGCCTGTAAGGCTTGATGTTGACGGGATTTTCACGATAGGCCATCTGGTCTGATAAAACATTGCAGCACCTAATCCAATTCACATCTGACAATCCTGGAATGCAGGGCTACAGAGAGACACGCGGCTCCCTGGTGCCTGGATGTCCTCCTGCAGTTCTTTTTCTTTGCCCTGTTTCCCAGTGGGTGTTTCACAGATGCTGCATGGCCAGACCAGTTGCCCCCTGGGCCACCAATCTCCTTGCCCTTCTCCCAGGGCAGGGCACACAGCCATCCTGGGGACTCTGAGGACCCTGAGACTGAAGACTGCAACCCAGCAGCTCCTCAACTTCATTCACACAGATCTGACATAACCTCCATCCACCAACTTGGTCTTCACCTTACCCTCCAGGGCCTACCTTTCCCCCACTCCCACCTTAGCCTGTGACTGATTTAGAATTAGTGGCTTCGTGGAATGTTAAAGTGGGAATGGCTGTTAGAAATCAGAGAGTCAATTCTTCCAAACTTGCAGATGGATAAATTGAGGCTAAGAGAGGGAACCTTACTTTCCCAAGTTCACACAGCTGGCTATTGTGCTTCCCCTTGGGGAGAAATTAAACTGTGTAATACTGGACATGTGACAGAATTCCCTAATGAGAAGAATGCTTAGGAAATGTCTCTCCCATCCAACTTCCTGCCTCTGCTTCCCTTTGCAGTAAGAAATGCACAGAGATCCTTGCAGCATTTCCCTCCCTTGGGTGGAATCAGCTAGCAAAATGTCAAATTATGTTTTGTGTATAATTATTATTACTGGTATTTATTGAGCATTTACTGTGTGCCAGGCACTCCGTCCCTCCCAGAGACAGGTACGTTTATTGTCCCCATTTTACATATAAGAAAACTAAAATGTAGGGCTCTCCCCTAAGTCACATACCTAGTAAATGGCAGAAGCAATACTTCACCCCAGGCAGCTCCATGGAGTGCAAGGGCCTGTTCTTTAGCCATTACCAGCAGATTTCAAATTTTGGTGTGTGTCCACCCCACCTCGGATGCTTGTGAGCAAGGCAAACAGCTGGGCCTCACCCCTGGATTTCTCTCAGCACCTCTGTGTCCAGTCCCTCCACCTCCTAGCTTCTCCCCATTTTTCTCTCACCCATAAAGCATTTCCTCACCATTCATGGGGCTTATCTAACAGCTGATCACGCTCCTCCCAAGCCAAGCCCTCTTGAGTCTTCATTTCTTTTGTGACATCTCTTTGAAGGCTGCTCTAGATGGCTTTTCATCACAGTCTCCTCCTCCCCTTGAATTCCCACACCTGGGCCTCCCGGGCTCCATCATCCCTCTCTTCCATTTCTTCCCTCCACCAACCCAACACATGTCACTCGATCTTAAGTCTACATTGCCTGCCCTGCCCATAATTTTACTAACATAGACACCGTTGTTCTATAAACACCAGCGTCTGCTGACACTTGTCTTCGCACTTATTTGGGGATGGGAGCTGGGATGAGGCGAACTTGTGCCAGAGTGTATCTCCTTTCAATTGTCTCCCATTTGCCCAGCAAATATTCATGGAGCAATTTCTGTCTGCAGAGCCCCATGCTGAGTGCTGCCAGTGTGAAGTTGAATGAGATAGCCGCTGGCCTCAAGGGCTCATAGTCCAGCTCTTCTATCTAGAGGAAAGGATAATGTCACCTCAGCATGCTATGTAGAGTTCATTAACTCACTTCCTCAACAGATGTGCATTAAGCACCTTCCATTCTGCAAACAACTTTTAGGATCTGAGAGTAGGGGCTTGCTCTCCAGGGCCTGGTGGGGGAGAGATTCAGCAAAGGCTTTTCCTGCAATGTAACTGTGGGAGCCAGAGGAAGACTTACTACCTGCCTAAATGCATTAGGCAAAGGCTCCTGAGGCACCTTGGAGCTAGATAAGGACTAAATGGCTAGATGAGGGAGGAATGGAGAGGGAAGGGCAGGCAGGGAATGACAAGGGCAAAGGTAGAGACATACTGGTAAAAAGTAGGCTGTATTCAAAGAATGTGTATTAACTTCTCTGGTTCTGGGCAAGACATGTAAAAGGAGGATAGGAAATGAAAGTGGAGAGTTGGCTAGGGCCACAAATATGAAGGCCCTTCCTTTCTGCTGGGCCTCAGAGCACTGCCTCTTGGCCTTTGTTTCACTAACCTAGGATGCTAATGCTGTCTCTCATTTGATTTGAGGGATGGGGCGGTCTGGGGCTTTCCCGCCACTCATCTCTTACCCTATTTGTCACTTGCCCATTCCTTTGACCACATCCTTAGCTTTCCCACAAGTACTCTGCTGTTTAGACAGTGACCTTGGCATCACCTTGCCCCAGGACCTCTGTGCGAATCATCAGCCCACCACGCAGACTGCCAACCATTACAGCAGAAAGAAGTCTCAGGGCCCAAATGCTATACAAGTATTTAATTATGGGTGCACAGCTTAATTACTTAGTCCAGCTTTATATGACTTAATTTATAAATATAATTTACAGTTCCCTTGTTTCTTTCTCAAGCCACTTAGCTCATTAATAGTGCTGACTATAAAAGCTCTTCAGTTCTTTCTTGCTGGGCTCCAGGCCAACAGCGTACCAAGATAAGGGGGAGGGGCTGGGGTTATGGGAGTAGTCTGCCCCTGCCAGAAGCATTTTATCACTGGGATGAAGAATTTCCAGTGCATGGTGATAATAGAAGACCAACTTCTAGTTGGTTGTATTATTGTTTTTAAATCCCATGCAGCCAACACCCTCCTGCCCTGTTTCCCTCTCGCCTGTGCCCAGGACAGAACACTTGCCTCTCTGTCTTCCCTGACCTCTCCTCCAGGCATGACCTTCAGTTCCACGTGAAACCAGTTCTTCTCAACAACCTGCTGGGAGATTTGTTAGACCTCCCCAAGTAGCATTTATTCAGCCCTACTATGTGAAAGATATTGTTGGTAATGATGTGCAAAGCTGGGGTGAAATATAATACAATAATTAACAGTTATTGCACACTCACTATGTACCAGGCACTGTGCCAAGCTTTTGCAAACATTGCATTTAATTTTCAGAACAAACCTAAAAACAAGGCTCAGTTTAAAACAGTGGTTCTGGCCCCTAGCTGCACATCGGAGTCACCGGGGAGTTTTGATGCTGGATCCCATGACAGTTTCTGGTTTCACTGATTGGGGGTCAGGATATTAAACAAAACAAAACAAAACAAAATCTTCAGGCAATTATACTGTGCTGCCATGTTTAAGAACCACTGATTTCCATAAGATTCCACAAATAAAGGAGGGAAGGCAGGCAGACTGGCCAGCTGAGCCCTACTATGTGCCAGGTCCGGCACTAGGTTCTTTTATTACTAAGGATGTAATAGATGTCATGTGCCATAATAAACATAAAACACTGTTACCATTCAAAGGACAGTGAACACAGGGAATTCTTCGTGAAAGAGGTAACTTATGGGTTATTCTTTTAAAGAATTTGCAGACTATGCAGAAGGGGTCAAAACGGTAGGGCGGAGGAACTTCCAGGCGGAAAGAACCACATGAGCAAAGGGGTATAGGTTGGTGAATGAGTGAGGAACAATGAGCAGACACAGTGTGCACCAGAACACTTGAGGGTGACTAGGCAGGAAAGGTAAGTCAGGGACAGGTGTTTCCCAAACCATTTCAGGCTGAGGCACACACAGAGTAACGATCATATTTTACAGATATACCAGAGTACATGGACAAGGCTGCTTATGGTGGGTTCACGATCTCAGTCTGTTTGGGCTTCTATAAAAAAATTACTATGGTCTCGGTGGCTTATTAGCAACAGAAATTTTCTTCTCACAGTTCTGGAGGCTGGGAAGCCAAAGATCATGGCTCTGACCAGTGTCTGGTGAGGGTCCAGGTCCTCACAAACAGCTGGCTTCTCATTGTCACCTCACATGGCCTATCAGGTCAGGCATCTCTCTGGGGTCTCTTTTATTAGGGCATTAATCCCATTCATGAGGGCTTTACCTTCATGACCTAATCACTTCTTAAGGACCCCACCTCCAAACACCATGACACTGGGGAAGAGTTTTCCCATATGAATCTGGGAGGACACAAACATTCAGTCCACAGTGCCATCCCAGCATACCTGGCATTTCCACTGGGAGGCTTTGATGTAAGGCCTGGAATATGATCCAACAAGTCTGAAATTTATTCTGTGGGCAATAGGAAGCCAGTGAAGATTTCATACTGGACTGGGAACATTGCGAAAGCATTGAGGTTGTGCTTTTAGTGCAAATCTAGGCATTGTCACAATGACTTCCTAAAGACAAAGCCTTGACTTAAGGAAATTTTCCCCAGACAATACTAATAAAATAGTTAGAGGTATCATAATTAGCTACATAGGTGGTATCTTTCCTCCAAGACTCAGTTCTTCAATAAGAGATTGTGATATATATATGTAAATATATATGTAAATATATATGTAAATATATAAAGTCCAGTGTCTAGTACAGGGCTTAGCACACAGGAGGTGTACAATTAGGAGTAGCCTTTGAATTACTCATTAAATTCCACTTAGCAGGCAGCCATCTATTCCAGGGTCAAGGGGCAAATGATGATGCAAATGCATGTACATTAGAAAAAGAATTAATTCAAAATCGGAGGCCCATGAGCACACCCGTAAAGGCTGCACAATGGAGGCCCTGCGCAGACACAGCTGGTTTCCAGCGGTAGTTCCCTGGGCCTCTGCTTCTCTTCTGTAACAGGAACAATAAAACCCGCCCAGCAGGAGCGTTGTGAAATAACACATGAGAAGTATACAGCAGAGGTCCAGCATGCACTCGGATCAAAGTTGGCACTCGGAAACATCCATTGGCCCCAATTCCCTTGACCATATTTGATTTTCAAATGCTTCAGATCCAATAATGAGGATCACATTAATGATTCTAATTTGTATGATTTATATTGTCTTTCTAAATACATGTTCTATTGGATGTTTGTGTGGCAGGAGAGCTGGCATATATAAGCCTGAAGCTCCTGCTATTTATTGTCTGTAATTAGCCTTCAACACAATCAACAGGTGGGAATCATCATACCTATACTTATTGAGAATTTACTGTTTTAGGTCCAACACAAAGCACTTTCTATGTTATCTTATTTAATCTATTTAATCTTCACAATAAGCAAAATCTGGCCCTCGGCCTGTTTTTTTATAGCCCTCAAGCTAAAAATAGTATATATAGATATATATATATCTATATATACAACAAAGACTCTCTGTTGCCAAGCCTAAAATATTTACTGTCTGGTCTTTTACAGAAAAAGTTTGCC
Organism: Trachops cirrhosus; assembly: GCA_028533065.1. NCBI lineage: Eukaryota > Metazoa > Chordata > Mammalia > Chiroptera > Phyllostomidae > Trachops > Trachops cirrhosus. Next base: position 62,771,949 of record CM052543.1, read on the forward strand.
TACCCCTGGCCTATCAGATGAGTATTATCACTATCCCCACTTTATAGATGACTAAACCAAGTTTTAAAAAGATGAAGTATCATAATTACCCAAGGCCACACAGACAGTAGCAAGTGGCAAGCCTTGGTCTGAGGCCTAATTTCATACCCATGGTCTTAAAACCAGCTTCATTGCTTTATGTTATATTTAAAATGTCCTTCCCCTTTAACATAAACACAAACTTAACCCATCACAGCTTGTTCCTAAAGGGTCTGTGACATGCCCTCTCTGTTGCCTACATCCCTGGACATGCTCCATCTCACCTCCCCTATATCAGGTTCCTCTCTCACACTCCCCACAGAGTCTTCAAAGCAGCAGAGGGTCAAGGGCTGTGAGGAGAGTTACAATCCACAGGAGAGCCTGCTGTGAAGGAAATACAGTTCTTTGTCTTCAGGGAGTCAGGTTTCCAGCTGTGGGGGGAAGGGAGAGATTTAGAGCTTTCCTTCCAAAGAGAGGCATGGCCAGAGGTTTGCACATAAGCACCAATCTGAGCAGCCTCATTGTCACTCTGTCTGGGCTTTGAGAGGAAGGCCACCTGAAAACCACACTGCTTCAAGCTCTAGCAGCTCACCAGCTGAGAAGAGCAGCTGCTCCTGGCTCATCTGTTCCATATTCAGCAGGGGATTAGTTTAAGGTTCTGACCCCTAAAGAATGGTGCCTACAGTAAGTGCCCTGTTATGCTGTCCAGCTGGGGAGTGAGGTGTCCTGCTTTGTCAAATACGTTGGTTTATAGAGAGTTAGTTGCCATGTAGACCCTCAGTGGGTAATCGGTACTCAAATACTTAGAATGCATAAAATACACTTTGTGCTAAAACTGTCCGGAGCACAATTTCATCCTTCTTAGTTGTTTCAACAGGCCTGGTGCCTCGGAGACACTGTGATAGAAGTAAGAGTGTGCAGGAAATGAAATCCACATGTACTGAGTTCTATGCTGCTAACAGTAAGCTGGATGCCTTAAATCAATATGCCATTTAATGCTGACAATGGTCCAATGTTTGTTATCTCCATGTTAAAGAAGGAAAAACAGAGGCTTGAGAGGGTTTCATGCATTCATTTGATATTTATTGAGTGCCTTCTGGTGATCTCAGCACTGGGAATACCTGTCCCTGCCCTCATGGAGTTTCCATTCTTACAGGGGATTGTCAATTAAACAACTACAAGTCATCAATCAATTACAGTAGGGATGGGAGCCACAAAGGCAAGTGAGGATGCCAAGAGAACACATTACACAGGCAGCTGACTCAGTCTGAGGATCCAAGAAGACTTCCGTGAGGAGGCATAATTGAAACTGAGCCCCAAGGGGTTGTCTAGGAAAAGAGTGTGTGAGCACTCCTGGAACCTTGGAGCCCAAAGAGTGGAAAGAATCACAGTCTGTCACAGAAGTGCAAACACCCAGGAGTGGCTAAAGCAGAGTGAGGGTGGGTATGGACACAAGGGGAAAATGGCAAGATTAGCACTGCCTAGAGCCTCCCAGACCAACAAGGATGTTGGACTTTGCTCCAGAAAATTACAGAGGGATGTAAACCAAGGAGAGGCACTGTAGTCCCACAGAAGGTCAAGCTCAGAAGTAGCAAGCGAGAGTTCTAGTGCAGGTTCGACTCTAAGTCCATGCTTTTTCCACCATCCCCAGCACTTTTTTTTTAAGCCTGTAGGTATCATCAAATAATTATATCTTCCAGCTGGCAGAAAGGAAGTCTGATGTAGCAGGAAAGCCCTTGATTAGAAGTCAGGAGGCTTGGGTTCTGGTTTTGCCTCTGCCCATTCCTAGTCATGCAACTTGGCCAGCTCTCAGTCTCCTCACCTCTAACAGGGCGAGACAGACTCTGTGCTCAGTGCGTTACCAGCTCCAAAACACTTCGAGCCATGCAGAACCCATGGTAAATGATTGGTCATCCTCAGTTGTGGGCTTCATCAGCTCCTTTGAGCTCTCGTGTTTTACAACTCTTGTATCAATTTTGTGATTATGAGTGCACTTTTTCGGAGTCCTTCCTACTAAGGCACAACAATCAATCTTGGTTATTTCTAGAGAAAGTTCATAAAATTATTCTTTTGACATAATCCTGGAATTCTCCAATAACACTTAAGAACTCTTGTCTTCCTGGGTTTTATAGTTCCCTTAAATGTTCGTATAATTGATTCGCCCCTCTTACAGGATTTACCCACATAAGCCACAGGCAGAAATTTAATTACAGTGCTGAAGGGACTTACTGTTGTAATACTGGCAGAGCTTTCATAGGTTAAGTGATAATTAAAGTTTGAATTCCACTGGGGTCAAGCAACTTTTAAATGGGTCCTCTCCCTCTCCCACCCCATATTGCAACAAAGGTAATTTGGCTTTTGAAATACAGGATGATGCTAAACAAGAAATTATTTTGTGCCCTCTGTATAAAGTTGTACCTGCTTGATCTAGTTATTCCTTGATCTAGTGATAATAAATATTCACATGCAAATTGTGCAGGTTGAGGGGGTGAGGGTGGGGGTAGAAGTAGTAGTCTTCATTATTATGGAAAATATTGAGTCCTCAGCCACTTCCTTTACAACTACCCCTACCCCATCACTCAGCAAGATCTTGGTTCTCTCTCTCTCTCTCTTTTTTTTTTTGGCCCAGCTGGTGTGTACTTTCTCTGGGAATGCAAACTAATTTTAATACTAGCTTAAGTAAGGCATAATTAGAAACGCAAATCTGCCACAAGAAAACAATACAATTCATTCAAAAGCCAAGATTCAATGACTTTTGGATTATCTGTTGTCAGGCTCTATTTTACATCCTCATTGCTCTCCATTCCAGTAATTGAATACTGTCTGTATATTTAAGTATGCAGCTGTAATTGGCCTGCTAATATGCTCTTCCAGGCAAGCTCTGTTGTTATTTTGCAAGAACAAGAAATAGGATAGCTCATCTCCCTTTTGCAAGCTTAGTAGAGGAGGAGAATGAGGTTCTTTCTGGATTTCTCCTGTGAGAGATACAAGAAGATAATTCACCCTACCCTGGAGCTGAGTCACACACAACGGGCATTTTTTATACTGGGTATTGTTTCTTATGTTCCTTTGTAATCTTTCCTTGAGCTTTGTCTTCATGCTTAACCATCTGCCCCTCTCTTTCAACAGATTCATTTTGTCTTGAGACTAGGCTGGGTTGCTTTCCCCACAGTCAACAATGCAAAGTTAAAACAAAGAATAACCAACCACTCGTGAACTGTCAATTTTTTTACTGGAAGTCTTCACGATCTACACAAAAGTAATCATGCCAAGTTCTCTTTTATAAAACTGTGTGTATTTGTGTGTGTGTAAATGTGTCTGTTCGGAAAACTTAAAACCAAAAATGAGTTTATAGCGTATCACAGTCAGAGAGTCATGCCATGACTGGGCGTTATTTCAGGCAGGGGACCTCTGGCTCACTCCTCATATAACAGTATCACGGCAGGAAGGTTAACAAAACCCTGCCTGATTCAACTCCTAACTGTCTTTCAGGCCTGATCACACACCATGTTCCCTGCTTCACTGCATTCCCCGTGCTCGGACCCCATTAGCCGAATCGGTGCCTTGAAATTCATGCTCCTTGCCTCTTCCCGACTTTCACGTTTTCACTCTTCGGGGCACCTTTTTCTATCCCATCACTAAACCACTTACTCCTTATTCTTCAGGTCTCAGTTCATTGTCTATAGCACTTCCAAGTAAACTGATCCCTAGGACTCTCAGCGGCTAATATTTTTGTATTATGAAATATCTAATTTGCTGACTCTCTATGCCATTTTATACAGGACTCTAATAATTTTAAATTCTAAATATCTTATGGACAAAATCTATCTTACTGTTAAACTGCCTAGCATTAGGGTGAATACATAAAAACTACCTAACAGATACCATTAATTAATCATCTATTGACATGCCCTTGAAGCCACTTCCACACGAGTGTTTCAGAAACACGGAGAAACATTCAGGAGATTGTCAACTGTCTAAGCACAAGGGCCTTGTCTACCGTGTTCATCACTTTCCCATGCCCTTACATGACACCTGACAAACCACAGGCACTCGATAAATACTTATATATTGAGTAAATGGATGAATGAATGATGATGCAAAGGCAATAGTGAATACACATTCTATCCTAAGCGAACTTTTAGGCAGACTTAGGATAGAAGGAGACTTATGTTTATATTCCCATCTCTCCTCCCCAGCTCTTTTCATTGGACATTATTTACATTCTGTTCTTCATTTCTTTGGAGAGAGATCTCTTGAAATGGAGTATTTTTTCCTAAGGAGACCGACCCTGTAAGAAAAAAGAATAATCCTAGCAGAAACACGTAACTTCTGCTTCTGACAATTTTAGTGAACAACAAAAATGGTGATTGAAATGACTGATGTACTCCATAAAGCATCACAGAAGTAAGATGAAAGATAATCTTTTTAGCTTATGGCCTTCTTTTCACCACATCTAGTCAACGACAGTCGTGAAGAGCAAAGGCAATTCAACATAAGTCAGCAAGGACTCGTTCTGTATTGGGTATTTGAGATAAAAGATAAAAAGGTGAATTAAGATTAGAGTGGAGTGTGAAATAATGTAAACGAGTAACATGCAATGTGGTCATTGCTATGCTAGAGGAATAGGCTGAGTGTTCAGGGAATAATGAAGATGAAGCAATTCATTCTGTCTCAGGCAGAGAGAAAGACTTCACAGAGAAATTGATTGTTGAGTTAGTCCTTCAAAATGGTACGATTTTGCAGGTAGAAGAAGTGAGATGAACATTCTAAGTACAGATCGCAGCATTAAGGCATCAAGCATGCATCACGTTCCAGGTGATTAAGACAGCTTGACTAAGACAGAGGTTCCCAATAATTTTAACACCAAAGATCTTCATTAACCCCTATAGGAGAATAACTGTGGCTTTAACATCCACCAGTTGACAAAGCACATCACAGCAAAATCTACTATGTGTTTAGTAAAGCTCTAGAAAAAATGTGTGTTTAATTAATCTCTACAAAATCTCTACAGAAGCTGAAAATACTAGCACATCATGTCAAACTTAAAGCTCACATTTACCTTCCCTTCCTTTAAATGTCCTATTGAAACTAAGATGGAAGAGTGTTGTCTAAGAAAAACTTGTGATCTTCCTGAAAAATACCTCTAGTGAGGCTATCAGAGCTTGAGAGAGAAGAGTAGGGATTTAGGCAGTGTTTTGAACCCCACACAGACATGCCATCGTGTTTCTGAGGATAGGTATGGGGGTGGGGGGCGGGGAGGAGAGGGACAAGCTGAGAAGGATTGGCACTTCTGCCCAGGGGTGAACTACTGCCTTTCCAAGTTCTCTGTCACTAAAGTATAAGCCATCATTCTTTGCAAGTATAAGGGTACCCAAGCTGCCTTCTGGAAGAAATTCCTCACAAGGAGCCCACCAGCAGCCCAGTAATCCAGAGATCTCTACAGATGCAGAAAAAAAACATATCCAACAACCTAAGCCTTATTTGTAGATATAAACGGAATTATCAACAGACAGGAAGAAAACCAACTGACCCCAGAGGAAACAGGGATAATCCAAGGAACAGAAAAGAGCTTTTTAAATTAGAATCCTCAGAAAGTCAAGATTTTGCATTAATTAAACAAGGGCAGGGCACTATAGAAAAAAAGGACAATCAGCCCCAAAGAAGAAATAGTTCTTAGAAGTTAAAAATAACAATAAATTCAATAAGTGAGAATACAACAGATAATCAAATTAGATACTTAGAAAATGAAGTCAAGGAAAGCTCCTGAAATTTATATCAAAAAAATGAAATTATGCAAAACATGATAGAAAAAAATAGATGAGGAGAAAGGGGAGTATGAGTGGGCAGTGGTGTAGTGTTCATTTCCTGATCTTTCATAACGAAGGGTCAATAATTCTGTCCAGCTGGTAATAACAAGAAATAGAGGTTTAAGTCTCTCACTTAAGGTCATGTGGTTACCAGTAGAACTAAAAACACAGCCATTAACAGTGTTTGCCCCTAGGACATAAAACTGGGTTGAGGAAACTGTCTGTGGGATGAGAGACTCCTGGTTTTTTTTATGGACTCCTGTTTTCTTTGGAAGAAGAAATTTCCTACATAAGGATACATTTCTTCTAATATTTTTCATAAATTTATCCTTAAAATGTATGACCCATTGGCAGAATTGAAATTCCATTCCCATCTCCTCCAAATCTATTATCTACCAACATAAGGGTCCTTTGCAACAAAAAGAAAACCCCAGGGAGAAGAGCATTTCCCATTTATTTATTCAGTCCGTCACTGAGCAAGCATGATATGAATGCCTTCTGTGGTCAGAGACTGTTCCAGATAAAGCAGATAATAAGCAACAAAACTCTGCCTTCACAGAGCTTACATTCTTCCCTTGGCACAATAATGCCAGGGCTATTACTTTACATTTAATAGGCCCAGTGTTATTTTAACAGAGGAATGTATTTCTTGGGTGAGAGCAGATCAGAGTATCTTCCTAAGAAAAAAATTAAATTAAGCATTTCACAATAATAATGTGTGTTTACTGTTAGGTAAGTTCAAATGAAACCCACTGTCCTCCCAACTCCATTCCAAGAAGAGATTTTCCCAAGTGAGTGTAGGGTGGACCACAGAATGTAGAAGATTTAAAGGAGGGAGCTTCGGGGAACAGGCAAGGAAGATGAAACCATGAAGTATTAGAAAGTTACTCACCTTTGTATGGTGTGTGAGAACAAATTAGCAAAAAAAGTCTCCTTCCCAAACATCGGGCTCTGTCCTATTTGGGGATGCTTAATAGAACTTTGAATGTAAGAAACGCTTGCCCCTCCCTCAGATTTCACTGAGGCTTTGTTCTGGGAAAGACTGACATGGGATAATCAAAAGCAAACATTCTCCCTGACCAGAGGCCACTTGGTAGGTCAACAGAAAGGAAGAACAGTACCTCAAGCTTGAAAGCATGTCAGTGGCAGGACAACTCCCTGGTCTTTCCCCCAGTGGGTCTCCTGGGACTGACCTGCCCCCCAACATGACCACGAAAGGAAGGGTACCTAATACATGAGCTAATAGTTATACTTGCTACCAGAAGGTGGGGGTCAGAGTAGAGTAACTGATCATAAAAGAAATAGATTAGATCTAGACAAAATTAAGAAATTCCATTTTCTCTGCAAATCCAAGGAGAAGTGTGAGTTAAGTTTTGTGAACATACAACATATGTTTAAATCACATTACTTATTCAAGCTACAGATTTCTTGGTGTACATATGGTTTCTCTGATCTTTTGAAATAATTCCATAGGACCCCTGAGTATACAAGTTGGGAACATCGGGGCTAGTGTGAAGGGTGCTTGTTTGGAGAAAGTGAGGAATGAAGTCTGAGAAGCAGATTTGGAACAGCACCTCTTTCTTGTGCCATACCAAGAATTCAGGGCACAGCCAAAAAGTATACAAAAGAATGAAAAGTTCACAGGAGAGAGGAGAGAAGGAAAAGAAGGTTTTTAAAGGAAGGGAGTGATATAATCAGATCTGGGTTTTGGAAAGATGATTCTGGTAGTATCTGACTAGTGAATTTGAAGAGAGAGAGATTGGTAGACAGGAAGCTCAGTTTGGAAGCTACTGGGATTATCCAGACAAGAAAGGCTCTGAACTAGGACTCCCATTCACTACTTCACATCTCTCCTACCTTACCCTTTACTACAATCACTTGGTGGTCACCATTTCTCTACAGACTTCAAAAAGCTCTGCACAGTTGCAAACAGATAGCATACAGGCCACAGGCCATGCAGTCCCCCAGCCACAGGCCATGCAGTCCATGCTTCTCAGCTAGAGTCTTTCTGATGTTGCTGCATGGAATACCCAAGAACCCACTCTGCAGTCTTGCATGAACCACCCAGAAGTATAAGGGTATTGATACCCACAGGGTCCTGCTTGAATGACGATGGATGGATCTTCCTGCATGCCCAGATCTGAGATGTATTTCGTAAGCCTCCTTCAAACATCCTGCAGGATCAAGGATGCATGGCAGTGGCCACCTCAGTAACATGACCTTGATCTGGCTCCTGCTCCTTCCCTCTTCACTCCTGCACCGCTCTCCCTGCTCCCTGAATCGTCAGATGCCTTGTCCCTGGGGAAGTACATATTGGGGTGTCTGTTAGTGAGTCATGTTGCAATGAAACTTTATTTCACATCATGAAGTCACAGTGACAAAAATGTGAGTGTAGAAACATGATCTTTCAAGAAATATTTATTGAGCAATACTTCCTTACCATGCCTAATCAGACTCATCAGAGTGAAATTCTATGCACTTTGGTTTATGTGGAGAACCGTTTCCTTACAACTCATAATGCAAAACTTGAAGACAAATGAAAGTAAAGGCCAGTGCACTCCATGTGTAAGTCTCTGTGCCTTTACAAATGGCAACAAAACTTCACCATGCCTCCATCCCAGCCCCCTCTCCCCCTGCCCACACTCACTCCTTACTCTCTCTTGTCCAGGTTACAGAAATCAAGTTCCCTTTTTATAATCCACAGAGTACAGACCCAAAGAAATTGCTATGTTAAGAGTCATGCTTTTTAAAACAACTTGCTGTCTTTGTGGCAAGCTTTTCATTGATGTCAGCAGGAACAGACCTCTTGTCGAGCTGTCCTAGTCAACATCCCTACTGTCAGCTCACCTTTGACCAGATATAGCTCTATAAGCAGAGAGGGAAGGAGAGCATTTATCACTTTAAAAAATTCCATGTTCTGTGTTCAAGGTCAGTTTCTCAAAGACACGCTTGGGGAGTGGGGGTAGGGTGGGGGTGTTGAGGCAATCTGCCAAGATAGCTGGGTAGAAAGCAGCCAGATGAGATGTCATTTCTTCACAACCGAACAGTGGCAAAAAGATTTGTTTATGCCTTGTCATGACGAGACAGTCCAAATACCATCTAGCCTGCATCAGCAGTTGAGTCTGGATTCTGTCATTGTCAGTCCCTCCGGTATTCAGAAGAGATGCTGGCTCAGGAGGGCCAGCAGAGTTGGATTTCTAAATGCATCTGAAATCCCATAAGCCCTTTTGTTGGAGCCATTGCAAAATCATAGCGGGTATAAGCCTTTTTTCCCTTCAGTGATTGCATCACAATCACTAGGACAAGCACTACTGATGCTTTCTCCAGAGAAATGTTGCCACCGCTTTTCCAAAGGTTAAGCATCCTGGGGCCTGACTGGTTGAATTGCATTTCATCTGAGAGCCTGAGTGAGTGCAGGCTGAGCTCAGCGCCCACTGGGGACTGGGAAGCAATTGATTGCTGGCTGTTCTTTCTCCAGGGGTGGAGAGTAGCATGTGGTGTTCTGCCTGTGACACAAATGGTTAATTTCCACCAGCTTTTCTGTAGTTTCAGCAACTCTGGGATTAGGAGGGACAGGTTCTTTACAATTCCTTTCAATCTTTCTCAAAGTTGCCTTCCAAGTCTCTGCTTTTGTTTTGCTGATTCTCTTTCAGCGCTTGGTTTTGCCAGGGAGGTAAACACTGGGCTTGGGACTGAGAGGGATTTAGCTGCTTTTACTCTGCTGCCTTTATCCAGGCATCATTTTTACCCAAACCATCATTTCAAATCTTGAGATAAAATAAGTGTTTCTTCACTACACACATATGAAAACACTGCACATGCACACACACTTTTCTGTGGAATATTTATTATATTGAGGTTGTGGAAATATATTGGTCCACATGGAATAATAATCAGCTAGAACAAAGGCAAAATACTTGATAGATTTGTATTTGGTGATGCTGGTGGCGGTGGTGCACATGCATGCAAGCGTGTGTGAGGGAGAGAGAGAGAAACTAATACTACTGATAGCTGCCAATCATTCAGAACTTTCTATGCACTGGGTATACTACTCGGCACTTTACATGCATTCTTTCATTTAATTCTCTACAAACCTTACAGATGCAGGGGTTATTGCTATCCCCATTTTACAGTTGAGAAAGTAGAGGACTAATTTGCTCAGGACATGATCTCAAATGGAAGCCAGATTTTTCTGACACAAAAGCTATAGGTTATAATGCCTGTCAATAGCACACTCCCAACTCATTTTCTCGGAATTCTGTTTTATAAGAAGATAATTGTGTCATTGTTTTTCCATGATAAACCCTGAGAGCCACAATAATGATAATAGCTATAATTAATGGTACTTCATGTATCAGACAAGACTTGGAGCTTTACATCAGTATTTCATTTAATGCTCACACAAACTTGTGTGTATGTAAATAATATTACATATTATTCCCACTTTTCTAATCAGAGAACAGAAGGGAAGATTTTTTAAGTAAACTACTTCCCAGGGTCACACAACCAGTAAGCAGTATATTGGAATTCAACCCCAATTGGCTGATTCCAAAGTCCTAATGCTTCCCAGAGCCTGTTTCTTTTTTTCTTGTTGTTTTCTTAGGAAAAGATCCCAAGAAGAGAGTCATTGTTTGATGATTTTCCAATGTATCAATGTGTGAGTGCCCATATGTGTGTGTGCATATACTCATATATACATATATGTATATATACCTATATACATTTCTAATAAATGGATGTATACATTTCTAATATACATATACAGATTCATGCATTCAAGACACAGTATGAGTAAATTTGGAGAAATAAATGCTGTAGAAAATGAGAAACAAGCATTTATTGAATTTCTACTATATTCCAAGCATGAGGATGGGCTCTAGGAATACTAACACTCGGTAACAAACAGTACTACAGAGAGAAAGAAAGAGACTCAGACAAATACTTTCAATAAAATATAGTGAGTATGGTGAGAGGCTATAAATATACTTACAGAGGTGGGCCATTAAATGTAACCCAGGCTCTGAGAAGCTCTGGTACCGTACACTCATTGTTTTGTTTTCAGATGCTTGAGTTTGCACAGTTACAACTTTAAAGAGTAACTGTGCTGTCATCAGTTCGTGAAGCTGAGAAATAAAGAGCAACAATAGCAAAAACAAAACAAAACCCTGAACTGTAACTTCCTACTCAGAAAGTTTCCCTGGCTCCCCACTGCCTAGTGAAGAATGGAGACAGTCAGCAGGCCGTCTCACTCTGCATCCCCAGCCCTGCCTGCTCCATTAAGATTCCCTCTAAGGACACCCAGCCCAGAGTTTGCTGAGTAGGCAGCAACCTTGTGACACCTCCCTCCCAGTCCTAGGTGACTTGACTAGGGTGGATACATTGCTTCAAGTCATCCAGGAAGTGTCTCTCTCTCTCTCTCAAAACCTGGTACCGTGAGACCTAGAGGTCTTTGCTCATCACCAGATTTGAGAGATGAGTGGTTCTCTTGAGCTGGGCCATGAGAACAATAAGTAAATAAGGGCAACAAGTGAAAGATGCAAACTTCCTAATTTCCTACATCACATTTCGGGGGGGCCCCGCTGTACTTTCTTTCTTGAATTCTGTGCGATTTCTCTATTGTACTTTAGTAAACTATTTTATGTGTTTTAGCCGGAGTGGGTTTCTGTGTCTTCCTATCAACAGGTCTTAATAAGAATACCTTCAATTCCTTCTCAAATTGAATCATAAATTTATCTTTTTAATCCACTATTTCACCTCAGGAATCAGACCCAGCCAGAGCTACTCATTATTCCACAAATACATTTACACTTTTGTAGCCTTTATATTTGGGTTGAAAGACTCTCTCCACTTGGAACACCCCTCACCTCTATGTCCAAGTGTCTACACCACAGCCAGCCTTGAGCCCCAGCTGGAAACTTCCTCCAAGTGGCTCCCTAGAGCCCCTTTGTTACAAGTAGTCTCTCAGGGTAGGTTTCAGGGTAGGTCTCCGTTTCACAGGGTGGGTTTCCTGGCCCTGGTGCTTTCTTCTTTATGGCAGAGCTATTGGTATTACCCAGCTTATCTTTCCTTGTAGATTGTAAGTTCCTGGAAACAGAGACTTTTCTTTATAAACTTCATCAGAATTTAGCATACAGTAGATACTCAAATGCTATTTATAGATTTAATAAATAAATGAATAAATTTAAATTACCAGAAAGCATAATTAACTGAAAAGTATCAACACTTCAATGTTAGAGGGAAAAAAGACAAATAGAGAACTTAGATAATATCAAACATATCGTCAAAATACAAACTATAGTATGTCAGAGATCAATTCACATTTAGTCTAATCTTGGCCTTAATCTCTAAGGTTTCTTCCACTAAAAACAAAAATTCACACCTGGGGGACTCTATACTTTGCAGATCTGCAGCAATCCACAAGGAGACCTGGGGTCAGGAATCAAGCCTTGAGATGCTGTGCGCTTTCACTGACTAAAAGACAGTCTTGTTAAGAAATATTGGAACTCAACAAAGAATTAAATTTTACTTGACTAAAATAAAAATGTCAATTCTATTATCCATTTGCTATAGTACTTATCACTTATGTAATTACTTCTCTTATCGATTTGTTTATTATCTCTCCCACTGGAATATGAGCACCATGGGGGAATGATCTTTACTTCATTCAATGATGTATCTCATGTGCCTATAATAAGTGCTTGGCATAGAGGTGGCACACAATATGTAATTGCTGAAAAGCTGACTGAATGATGAATTAATGGGAAATACTAAAACAAATATGGTGTAGCCTCCAGTTATCCTGAGCACAGAAGACACTTCTGGTGCCCTGCCCAGATCCCTTTTACCAACCTGTGTCCCCAACCCCCAGCTGTTGTAAGTGGCTGCAAACAGCTGGGAGCTGCCCCTTCTTCTGAGAATCCACCTTAGTGGATGGGAACACATCTCCCAGAAAGGCCTGGAAGTTTGCACACTAACTCTAGACATGGCCTGTAGCCAATGACTAACTGATAAAGCAATCCAAAAGGTATCCCCCCTTGCCTCAGTATGGAAAAGTTCTGTGGTGTCATTCTTCATCTAGACTTTCCCCTGAGATCAAGCCAAAGTTAGCCTTCAGCTGCATCTACATCTTATCTGGCTCTTCCTCATTCCACTGCTCTCATTTCCTTATAGGCTTTACCTGAGAGCACTCCCTCAATAAATCACTGCCATAAAAATCCTTGTCTCAGACTCTGCATATCCAGAACCAATGGGATTATTTATTGTGGGCCTTGTACTATTTTTGAGACTTTATATCCATTTTTAAAATTTAATTTAATAGTATCTTCACAGCTATTTTTCAGGACAGTTATTATCATCTGTAAATTAGTCAACCTGGTATATAAATGTATAAGATATTCTGTGTGGTCAAGGTGGGGTTTGAACCCTACCTCCAGAATCTCTGTGCCTCATATTATAACACATCAGTGCAGTAGTTCATTTATATATTTCCAAAACATTTTTAATGACAAAAAAGAGAAATAAATAAGATTTTTGTGGCTGATTCTCAGTTAACCAGAATAAGAAATTAATCATAACTGGCCAATACCTAAAATTCAGGTAATCAAGTAGTCTCTCTTTTCTCAAACTGGCTCTCCCATCACATTCTGATGAAAGTCTGACTTAGGAGTTGACATGGTAAGGAGTCTTTTAGTATTTCTCAAAGCATTAGATCTTTAAGTAAATTCTCAGCAGCCTGGGAAAGCAGATGTCTGTTGACCTATTATTCTGTTGATTGACGAAGACATCCAGATGTTGAGTGATATCCCGCAAGGATACATAACACATCTTCGTCAGGACCAAGTATTGCAAATCCCTTACCCATGACAAACTTTTACATTTTTATCTCTCACAAAAACCACCATTTCTGCTTTCACCATTACTAAGAGAGATGAGTCTCTGACAGAAATCTGTTTTGTTGACTCTTGTCTGATTCTACCAGTCAAGAGTGGGGCAAAAATTTGTGTAAGTGATCAGTATTCCAGAGCAGAGTTTGCGGTCTCAAAGACCAGATTTAAATGGAATTTGGGGTGATAACATATAAAATTTAAATCTTTCAAGTATGTAAAATGAAAAGGAATAGACAACTTGGACATTTCTTTTCTACCTGGAATACTGGAACTGCTTTGCTTCTAGAACTCATCTCTTTTCAAGGTGTATTGTATTTTTATAAAGAAGATTTAGAGCTTCTAACCACTTAAAAATTTTTTGTGCTGATCTGAGAAAGAAGGGGAAAACAGCAGGTAAAGGTATTACAGGCAAATGTGGGCTAGAATAATAAAACACAAACATAACACCCATAGAATGGGACATTAGATCAAATTTGTGGCTCCTAGATGCGTCTGGTTCTTTCACTGGAATTAATAAAAAGAAATGAGTTAGGTTATGGATTTCTGTATTCTTTTTATCATTGGTTACTTTTTGTTTCTATCAAAACAATTCTCTAGATTTTCAGAACCCATCTAGATTTGATATGCATTGGGCAAAAAATAGACCTTGGTATCAAAGAAGAAAATACAAAAAGGAGATTTCAAATGAGTGTAAAACAGGGAAATTGTGATGTAATCCCCCAGAATATTAAAAACAAACTTTCTAAGTGCATTCTCTTATGGGTATGGCTTTTTTCTTTATTTTGAATGACTCCATTCTCTAAAGCTGAATCTCCCAAAACAAAGATTCTGAAAAGAATGTTCATTGTAATAATGAACACTTGGATATCGACATTTCAAATAATGATTACAATGGGAAACTCAGAGGTGGTGTCGCAGAGTGGAAAGGCCAGTGTCCTATGTGTCGGGGCCTGGAATTCCAGCCCAGCACAAATCAATTCTGTGATATTGGGCATTTTATTTATTCTTCTTTGGCTCCCATTTCCTCAATTTTTTAGTAAGAGGGTTGAAGTAGACAGTCCTTAGGGTTTCTTCCAGCTCCATTTTCATATAAAGATATGAAATTAAGTTCTTTGAAAAAAGATCTCAGAACTCTTAGAATAATGTTTTCCAAATTAAGTGAATTCTATTTCTCAGAGCATTTCTTCTTAGGTTGTCACGGTAAGAGGAAAACATGTGTCACGTAAACACATGTCGCATTGAGACCTGCTCATAAGAAATATATCAGTGTTGTTATTGAAAGCATGCTGAGGCCAGGGAAGTGAACAGGGAAAATACGATGGGCGTGGTGAAAGGAAATTATAAGAGAGCGAAGATCTGGGCAGTGACTCTGGAGAAGCACTCAAGGCTAACAAGGTTAGATGGACAGCATAAATCTAGATAAGTAAGAAGTCAAACGTGAACAAGTCAGCCAATGCAGAAAGGGTAGAATAAGAGCTATGGGTCAGAGCAGACAGAGTCTGAGATCAGAAAATGGATATTAATAGTATTTGAAAGTAGAAAACATCAAGGAGAGGTAGATTTTAGGGCACAGCTTATTTCCTGCCTATGCTGTTTATAGCTGTAGGTAGCTGTGCCCGTGGGTGCTCATTGCAGTCACAATATATGTGAGAAGTAATACTGATGAAATAAGATACTGCCCCAAGTAAGATACTGAAAAAAATTTTTGGAGGATTGCTTTCCATCAAAGAGCATCAGAGCATTCAGATAATTTAGAGATATGGCAGGCAGGAGAGGAGATGAGATAAGAGAGGAGAAAGCAATATGTCTTTCTTAGACATGTATTCTGTTTTGGCCCTGTCTGGAAAGAAAACAAGCCACTCCCTGCTTCCCTTTCGTCCTCATACCAAGCTAAACCAGTAGAACTACACCAGGCAATGTGATCTGGGTGATGAAGGCAGGGCCACAACCCCCACCTTGGAGGGGACTCTGCACAATAACGTAACCTTTACCTCTTTCACGGCAACCCCTCTTGGGCTGTCCCCCAAAGAACAATGTAGAAGGCCAGGCTGTATAAGCACTCTCTTATCCATCTTCTCTGACTGTGGGAAAGTGCTCTGACCCATTCCTCATTCAAAAAAACAAATTAAGAAAACCGTTGTTATGGAAATGCATGGCAATGTAGAAGGTGCTGTGGACACAATAGAAGTTCCTTTTCTAAAAAGGAATTCTTTTCCTGTACCAATTGACCAGTTGCAGAGGGATATTCTGATTTATATTTTAAATGAATCTTCTAGTTGCCTTATAAAGAGTGTACTTCAGGGGGTGAAGATGAAAGTGACTTAGAACTCTAATGTTTACATGTATTTGTTTTCCTCACC
Organism: Trachops cirrhosus; assembly: GCA_028533065.1. Classification (NCBI taxonomy): domain Eukaryota; kingdom Metazoa; phylum Chordata; class Mammalia; order Chiroptera; family Phyllostomidae; genus Trachops; species Trachops cirrhosus. The sequence continues at coordinate 62,788,023 of CM052543.1, forward strand.
TTCCATGCACATGGGAGAATTATACCTCCTTGTCCCCTTTGAAGCTGGGTAGTGCCATGTGACTAGTTCTGGCCAGTGGATTGGGGGTAGAAGTGGTGTGTATCACTCCCAGACTGGAGCACTTGATTGCTGGGTGAGACTTTCTTGTGCTCTTATCCCCTGCAAGGAGGGCTGGGAACACTCCAGATCAAGGACCCTTTTCAACGAAGTCTGTGAGTGAGAAAGAGGTGGAGAAGTTCTCCCTGCTGATATACAATGCATATGTAGCCCAAGTGAGAAACAGACATTTGGTGTTTAAACCACAGAGATTCAGGGGTTATTTGTTGCCATAAAATCACCTAGTATATCATAACCAATAAAGATACTAACAAGAAAACGTGAAAAGTTTTCAAATTTAGGATATAGTTCACAGGTGTGATGGATAAGGCTTTCTGACAGATTGGAGATAAACTGCACAGGAAAGAAGAATGAAGGATGACCACAGCACTACAGTGAGGTCATAGCCGGCACTACAGTGAAGTCATAGCTGGCACTACAGTGAGGTCATAGCTGGCACTACAGTGAGGTCATAGCCAGCACTACAGTGAGGTCATAGCCGGCACTACTGATCCATTGTAATTCTTGTTCCCACTGAGCTCAACACAGTCTCACCATCCTCATTGACGCAATGCTATAGAAATGTCCTCAAGTAAGGAGAGATGAATTGCCATACCTGGCTGGGATTATATGGTCTCTTGCATCTTCTAGTTATAACAGTCTTTAATTCTATGAAGGGCATAGAGACAGATGGTTAGAATTATTTTTATCATTGGTTTGAAATGGAGTAAACAAAAACCAAATTGATTTCAGCCTCCCCAAAATTACACTGAGGATATTTTAATATCATCACCAATTACACAGTGAGGAAATAACTGAAGCACTAGATTGCCTCAATGAATTATCGTATAACCTGAAAACAGAAAGAAAGAACTCACTATTCTTGAGTAACAGCTGTTGGTAAATTTAGGTGTTCAAAATATTTTACCTTAAAACTACTATTTTATTGGACTAGATTTAAAGAGAATTTCAAAAGCCATTTGTTGAAAAATCTTGCTTTTAAGCATGACTGTGGCTCTTACACCAGTTGTGTGACTTTGGACAAGTCACTCTACCCTCTCTGAGCTTTAACTTTGTCATTTATAAATAGGGAGTGAACTTGAGGGTTGTTTTGAGAATTAAATTAATTCATGCATATAAAACTCCTTGTAAACTATACAATGCTAGCCTAATATGCAAATTTATTAATACTTTTAGCCCTGGCTGGTAGCTCAGTGGATTGAGTACGGGCCTGCGAAGCAAAGAGTCGTGGGTTTGATTCCCAGTCAGGGCACATGCCTGGGTTGTGGGCCATGTCCCCAGTGGGGTGTGTGCAAGAGGCAATCACACATTGATGTTTCTCTCCCTCTCTTCCTCCCTCCCTTCCTGTCTGTCTATAAATAAATAAAATCTTTTTTTTAAATACTTTTAAAGAGTGAACCATAGGGGTTTCTCTTTCCCTTATCTCTGAGTCCATGTATAAGCCTGATGAGGCTCTGGAAGACGAAATCTGACATCAAAAACTAGGACTTAAGTAGCTGTGGGAAACTAATGAGTTAGCACAGAGAAATTCAAACATTTTCATCTCATAGCACACATAAACTAATTACTAAAATTCTGTAGCACACCAAAAAATATATTTTACTTTTTGCCGATCTGACCAAAAAAAAAAAGGAGAGCTTTGATTCATTCACACTGGACAGCTATTTTTGTGTTGGCTGTTGTCATTTTTTCATTTGACAATCTAAGGGAAAAGAGGTCAGTGACCCTGACTAAACAGTCAGGTATCGCATGTTTTAAAAAATTCTTGCAGCACACCAGTTAAAAATCACTGACTTAGAAAATAGACATTTTATCAAAGTTAGTGAAAATCCTAAAGGGAAGGAAGTCAAGATGTGGTCAATTTGTTTAGAATCTAATTAGGAGAAAGATTTTAAATTGTATACACCCATTATTGGATTTAATCACATTCCTAAACTGTGCCAGGAGTAGCTTAGTTTACTCTTCATGGCAGCTATGGCATGTCAGTCTGTCTAATCTTAGGATTAAATGCTATTATGTACTTGCATTAAATTGAAAGGTCACTTAGACATTCTTCTTGGTGGACTCTCCTTCTTCCTTCCTTTTTGCATCTATCTCTAGTTCTACACAGCACAAAGCAATCAAATACCAGAACAATTATATAGTAAACCTGGGAAAGCTAACTAATAGGGCTAGAGTAGACTCTTTCATTCATAATTACCAAAAGGCCTGTTCGTGGTACGAATTCACATAATAGGTTCTGGTCCTCCACTCTGACGACAGTGTAAAGAAATATTTATTAAGCACTTACAATGGACCAGACACTTGTGTTAGACACTAGGAGTGCAAAAGTAATTTAAATTTCCCTACCCTTAAGGTGCTTAGGGTCTAATGGGAAACCATATCGACACAATGTGGTAAACAGTTGGAAACAGGTACAGGTGATGCAGAACTTTCAGTATACATTGGCTTTCTCAAAGAGATGACATCTGAACTGAATTTTAATGACATATGTGAGTTAGCCAGGTGAATAAAGGGAGAAGGGCATTTCACACAGGTAACAGCCTGATCAAAAGAAATGGAGGAGCTGCAGATTTGGAGGCCACAATGAGCTTAGTTTGAGAGGTATTGCAGGAGAATAAAGTAAACTTAGGAGGCATCTTGATATAAAAAAAAACAAAGCTCAGAGGAGAGTTGCCAGCTGGGCATACACACTTAGGAGTCATCAACTGACAAGGAAGAGAGGAAGACAGAAAAACACATGAAAGGAAAAGATCAGAAGGAGAATTGGGAACCTGAGGAACACAGGCTTAAGGGACAGGAAAAAGGAAAGGAATTCTTGAAGGGGCAGCAGGAAATTATCAGAATGGCAGAAAAAGAACGAGGGAAGAAATTTAGAATGTTGAAAGTTTCAAGCAGATGGCCAACAATGACAAATATTCAATTAATATCAGGTTAAAATAATATGCATTTTATTAGCAATATGAAGAGCATTTGCTTAATAGGAAGTTTCAATGGCATATGGGTTGGAGGAGTAAGGAAAGAGCTAGAATTTAGACTGTGCTCCTTGACTAAGAAGAGGAGCAAGTTGAAGGAAGTCTAGGTCAAGGCAGGATAGTTTTAAGTTGGAGAAATTAGAGAGCATTATAAGCTAAGGGAAAGAATCACTAGAAACTAACAAACTGAATATGTAGAGAAGATAATGGAAGGAGTGGGAATGCTGTGGAAATGCGAAGGGGTGGGGGATGGTCTCAAATAGGATGATGTTCTTATATCTTTGAGCATGACCCACTATAAGGAATACATCTCACTCAAGACCCAGTAAGCACACAAAGATATACACATAATCAGAGATGTAAAACAAGGTTTATGAAATATTTGTCCTTACTATATGTTATACGGGGTCTGTCCAGAAAGTATCCAGTCACATATGAAAACTAGAGACATTTATTGAAGAAGATACAAGATGCAAGAAACACTGTACATAGGACAATGATACCTAGGTCCCCTTCAAAGCAGGCACCCTGGGACCTCACATGGTTCTCCCAATCACCATCATCAGCTGCCCCATTGTATTTTCCTGAATCTCACTGACGGTCTGAAATCTCTTCCCTTTCAAAGGTGATTTTACTTTTGGGAAAATCCAGAAGTTGCAGGGCCCCAAATGTGGACTGTAGGAGAGCTGAGTCACCTGGGTGATTTTATGTTTCACCAAAAAACTCTGTAAAAGAAGTGATGCGTGAGTGGGTGTATTGTCCTAATGAGGCTGCCAATCACCAGTTGCCCATAGCTGTGGCCTTCTGAATCACCCAAATAGTTTCCATGGAGGAATGTTCAAGCTTAAAACAAAATTTGATGCAGATTCATTGCTTTACTCGCTCGGTCATTCTGAGTGCCACAGGCACACAGTACACATGCTCACTCAGTGGCGTCTACTAACCCCCATGGACTATTACAGTGAAGTAGTCATTGTTCATGCATGCTCATTCCAGTCCACTCTCCTTGGCTGCCAGGTTACATAGATGTCGCACTAACCATTCTCATTATATTATCAATGGCTGGACTTTTTACAGACAGACCTCATATACCCTGAACTTTTCTTCTTTTCTTGTCTATTTTATTCTACTTTATTTCATTAATAAATGCTGATCATAATTCACTAAGTTGATCTCATGTACTACTAACTGATCCAGGTTTAAATTTTTTTTTAAAAGTTGGCATGAGAGACTCTTCAATCTCTAAAACTCAATCTCTAAATCTTCCAAAATTTGGAGGAAATGAAGTTAAGTAGTGATGAGGATAGATATATAGTAATACAGAGGAAGCTGAGGCATTTCAGGCTTTATCACCTCACATTTGCTCAAGTAGAAGTTGAAACCATCTGCTGAGTATGGGTAGAATGGAATCAGAGTAGAGTGTACAGAGGGAAAGTCGTGAAGATTTGGGAAAGTCACTGGGGAGAGTGAAAGAGGATTCTCAGCAAAGAGAAGGAAAAGGCCACCCCATTTCAACTGGAAACCAAGCATTTATTGTAGCACCAGCTTTGATGGTTCTGCAGATCAGACTCTCAGTTCCACCATGTGTGTCATGCTTATTTTCTACTCTTTCACCAGAGAGTCTAGTAAATTCTCAATAAATAGCTACTAAATAAATGCTGAATCAAAAATTCTCTGTCTAGATAAGCTAATTCACTGCCTGAGTCTAAAATGTTACACCAATCATTTTAATTCCTCTCTCTCACGCTAAAAATATAAGGGGTACTTTCTTTAGATTTTGTTTCCTTCTGCCACTCCCCTTAAGATTTTCCTTGGATGCTTTTGCACTCCAAATTCTTCAACTGTCAAATTGACAGCATTCAACATGGCACTTGGCACCCTGAATATGCAGTTGTTTATTGATTGGCATCCAGTTTGCAATATATTGTGGAAGTATGCTATATAACCAGCTTTTGTGTTTGCACTGTTTGCCCAACAGAACAATGCTATAGGATAAAAACTGTGACTATTTGAAACAATCCGGCTCCATTCATTTATTTATTCATCCAACAAGTATTTATTGAGCATTGACTAAATGCCAGGCACTACTCTAGGCCTGGAGATAGAGTGTTAATGAGAATGGCAGAGACCCTGCACTCGAGGAGCTACATTCTCTTTTGGGGAGAAAGGGAAATGATTTTGCTGTGTTTTGTTTTTGTTTTGTTTTTTGAGATTGGGTGGGATGGGGGTCAGGGTGGGGTGGACACTAAGTGTGCAGGAAAGAAGGGTTTAAGGCTAGGTATCACATGGAACATGGTGCTGGAGCGTTCCAGGAGCTGAGATGAAGCCAATGGGGCTACATTCTGGTGATGGAAAAGACAGGGCCTACATTGTGGGCCTTGTGGGCATGTTAAAGATACTCTCTCCTAAGAGCAAAGGAAAGCTGTTTCAGACAGGAGAATGATGAGCAGACTACCATTCTGAGATGGACATCGAAGTCTGAATACTTACCAATTGTTTATTTCAGTGAGGTATCTCTCAGCTAGCAGATTAGTTCAAAGATCTGTTTTCTATTTTGCTTTGTGTTCCTCTTGCCCCAAATGCAAGTATTGTCTAGCAGGGTCTGCATTTTGAGCCACTTCCCTTCCACCCTCACATTTCACTTTAATTGCCTGGGGCTGCTTCTGCTTCTACCCACTTCAGCTTTCAGGCCAAATGTCAACAGGAATCTTTGGGGAAATTTTACCTTACTAAGAGCCTGGGATTTGTAGAGTAGATACCACAGAGCAGTCAAGAGGAGTTTTAGAGGACTGCTTAAGTTTCAATATCACGACACAAAACTGTGTGGCTACATGGAGGGTTTTGTCTCCACTCCACTCCACAATGTTGATTTAATTCCAAAGGTGAAGCCTTGGGACTGCCAACTCCATTTTGCCTTCTCAGTTTCCTTCTGGATTTCCTGTTGCCTGGGAGCCTCAGAATCCACATGAACAGCCCCCTCCCCTCCCCTCATTTCCAGAGGTGACTGCAGATCCTGGCTGGTATGCAGAGCTGACTAGCAAGTACGCCAGGCCAGGGTGTAGCAAGAGAAATGCAGCTCGGGTGTCATGCACAGGGCTATGTCTGGTAACTGCAAATCCCCAGGCTTAATGATTAATTAGAATGACAACAGAGTGCTGCTCAAGTGGGTGCCCAGGATTCAAGCACAGCTGCACCTCAGGGAAGCCTGGCAACCTTGCTCCTGTGACCAGGGACATAGGACGGATGCACTATGTGGATTTTATTCAAAATACCTGTCCCTGTCCAGGCAGACCATGAAACTAGTCTGAAGCCACCTCCTCCACCTGACTTTGGGGAAAGAAGCTATTGTCACACTACTACAAAAAGCTAGAGCTGTTATTTTTGTAGTTATCTCCATTCCATTGCTGACCTTTGGCTCTGCCTCTTAAGCATTCTGAGACTTTCCCTCCCATTCCACCAAATTCTAGGAAATTTTCATTTTTCTTCAATTCTTTGTACTTACAAAATAAAATTTTCTTTAAATAGAAAATGTTCTATGGTTGCAATGAAATGCAAATATGTCAATAAACAGACCTGGCTTTGATCCCAAGGTCTGTGTGTAGTACTTTAACAATCTAACCTCACAGAACCTTATTTTCTCAATTATACAACAGTAGGAACAGTAGAGGCCACCACATCGAGTTGTTGTGAAACAAATTAAACAAGATAATGCAGTGTCTGGCATATAGTATGTGCTCAGTAAAGATTAATTATTATTATTGTCCTCTATCAGTCTAGGCAAGAGGGAATCATCTGAGGGTTGGTCCTACAGAGGAATCTCGGACACTTGAAGATGCAGTTTGTCCACTGCAACTCAGTACTGTGTATTCTTTGGTGGTGCAGGATATAGACAGGATTTCTGTCAGCTTGAACCTCCAAGCTTAGGAGGCATGAGTAGGGCTGAATGCCACCTGCTAGACTCAACTCTGTGTTATTTAGATGTTCTTCAGGACTTGTGTTCTTCCAAACAAATAAATTCATTCTGTGGGAGCACCTGTGTTCTTTATTTAGTCAAAATGCAAAGACAGGCTTCTCCCTAGCCAATAAGCCCAGGATTCCAAAGTCCTAATTTTCTAGAATTTGGTAAAATCTTCCCAGACACTGCTGGTGGGTGGGTGTGGAAACAACACACTAATCAATTTCATGCTTCATCCCTTGCCTGTAGCTAATTCTGCTCAGAGTCCTCTCTCCTTCCTGTGGTTTAGCAATCTTTGTGCTGGGCCTTCTGGATGCTCATTTCACAGCCCTCCATTGCAGTGACTCACAGCTTGTTTACTGAACCTTGGATGGGCTTCTGGGCTCTGTGCGCGGTGTTCCAGAATCATAGTCCCTGTCCTTAAGTTCCCTTCAACTCTTTTATTTGCTAGTAGAATAGTACTTTCCTTGTCCCTAGACATACCTGATTCTTCCCTGCCCCCAGACTTTACTCATGCTATTTCATTTCCAGGGACACCATCCCCATTCTCTACTCTCCCTCCCTATCCCCAGGATACCTGCCAATATTCCTCCTGTGGATTTCAGCTCAATTTAAACATCATTCTTCCTTAAAGCTTTTCTCTTATCCTTCCATATCCCTCTTCCTCCTCTGAATTCTCAACTTAGAGTCCTTATCTTATTCAAAGGATTACTTGGAGTGTCATTTTCTACGTACAGGTCTCTCCCCTAATTTAGCATAATATACTAGGAAGAGAAATCTTCGCTATTCACCACTATGTCTCTCACAACACTTCTAGAACTCAGCAGTAGATGCGAACAGCTGAGTGACAGATCAAGTGAATTTGTTCATTCTACAGTTACTCAGTGACTGCCCACCGTGAGCCGGCGCTGTTCTAGGTGCAGGGAATGCCGAAGTGATTGGACGGGCAAAGTCCTGGTCCTGGGGGAGCTCATGTTCTATATCAGTAAGTTATGAATAATGAATGAAGAAATGATTTATTTGTTTAAACCACTCTAAAAATAATTTAAGATGAGATGTATAGTGTGGCCAAAAGAACACTGACCATCCAGGTTTAACAAAATAAAAGAAGAGTTTGATTCCTGGCTCTACTCGTTAAGACCTGTGTCGAGTGTGCCATCCTGCAGGTAAACACACTGCTCTGCGGTTGTGTGAAATGGGGACAATATTATTTGGCCTAATTTTTGAGAAGAAAAAATGGGATAACATAGTGGAGCACCCAACATGATGTTGGTACCAGGTAGATTCTCAACAATGTTTCTGTCAAAAAGAAACACTTGGTTGGGTTGGGTTGGGTTGGGTTGGGTTGGGTCACACTTTCTTATAAAATGTAAGTCAAACCGCTGGATTAGGTCTGGGGCGAACTCTTACTGTCCTTGCTTGAAAATTCTTGTCACTTGGAGGCTTGAGGTGCTCATAATCTAAAAATGGCCTTGATGGGCCAGTGAAGTGCTGAGTTACTCTGCTTCCCAGGAAGTTTACCTGTGGCACATTATCTCACACTGGCCAGGTAATTGTGCTGCTTGAAATACCTGCAGGATTCACAGAAAGATTGTAAGTCAATTTAGCCCTTGAGTTCTGAAAGCTTCATAATGGAGGGAGTTTCAAGTAACCAGAGTTCCAATTATCCCACATAGGGGAATGTTACTCTCATTTCCCAGGGGTTTTCAGTCCGCTGATCTGATCTACTATCTCCAGATATCTTGGGAATAAAGTGAGCAAGATCTCAAGAAAACGCTCAAAAGTGCTTGAAACGAGAGAATGTGATGTCAGCTCATTTGTTATTTTTCACTCATTTCCATATGTTTTGCCATCAAAAAAAAGGTGTAGCTTCAAAAGCTATAGAGAAAGCTGCAGGTGTGATAGCCAGGTACACAGCAGATTCTCAACAAATGTTACTTCCACTCCTCACTCTCCTCCTAGAAAAGATGCTCATATTACAGCCACAGTAGTTGGGCAAAACCTAAAAGTGGATCAAAGAAAGAGAAACAAGAGAGGGAGTACAATGCAGGAGCTATAGCAGCTACCAAGCCATGTGTTCAGTGTTTCTCACTTCCCGCCTGTAAGTTTCTTATCTGTTTCTATTCTCTCACCAGCTCTGTAAGATAGGTATTGTTAACCTCATGGTTACAAATAAGGACAATGATTATCAGAAAGGTTAGAAAGCTTCCCAAGATCCTACAGCTTGTGAGCATTAAAGTTTGATTAAAAGGTCTCTGCAAATTCTGTTTCCCTTCCGTACCTCCAGATCTTCAGCTCTAAAGTAACATCTTTAAGATCTTTTCCCAACTCTAAATATCTACACAATTTATTATTTAATTCATTCAAAAAATGGAGGTTCTACTATGATGCAGATTCTACTATGCTCGGTGTAGTTGGGTGATACCAGAAAGAATAAAACATGAAATTTAAGATCTTGGTTGACATACAAAGTGGTTATGATACACTGTAGAGGTTATCGGTAGAAGGGCTCAGGGGTTTTGGAAGAAAGAGGAATTGTTCCTGCTGAGTAGCCAAGAAACCTCAAGGTGGAGGAAGATAGTGATCTAGACCTTATATGTCCACTCAGTGTTCAGAGTAGGAGACCCTTCTATTTCCCAGGGGCCAAAGCTCCTAAGCTTTTCCTGCTTCTCCATTAAGGTTGAAAGAACCCCTCTGTGAATTGAGAGCTTGATATTATTTTGGCAAGCTCAAAGGAAGAGAATTTCAAGTGCTATAATCAAGTACATTTCAAAGTGCTTGCTTTAAAGGGCCATGACATTTAAGGTTCAGTTCATCCTTCAATTCATCATCTCTGTCATTTCTTCTATAAATCATGCACATGTGGACATCCAAATAATACAGAGGCTTATTGTCATGCTTCTCCTCTTAGTTTGTGGAGGCCAGAGAGAGGGATTAGATATCAAACCTCTGACACTAAACAGAGCTGTACTTGGTTAGAAATCATACCATGGCAACAGCAAACACAAGTGCCACTCACCAAGTGCCAGGCATGGCTCTAAGTGCCTTACATATATTAGTCTCATTTAATACATGCAATCATTGTTTGAGACAAATACTATTAATATTCTCGTTTTAAAGATGAAGAAACTAAGACTTCAAGAGGTTAAATAATTTGCCAAAAGCACCCGCCCCCACTGTAAGTGTCAGAGTCCAGGTATAAACTAATAAAGCCTTGTTCTAGAAAATATGCTCATCACCACTATTCCACAAGGCCTCCTGGGGTAAAAGCACACACACATACACAAAACAACTAGCACAAATGAATCTAATATTTGGAAAAAGCCTGAAGTATTGTTTGTTTGACTGTAAATTTTCAGCTCAGTATGGATCCTAGTTTAATGGTCTAAATTTATAGGCTTAGATTTGAAAATTATTGTTAAAGTATTTACATTGCTATTTTCACAACTATAAATGTAAATCAATGTCATTGTGGAAAATTTTTAAATACAGGATAAAAAAGAAAACAAATCACTTATGAGACAACCTCTATTTATATTTTGAAATATTTCCTCCTTGCTTATTTCTTCCTATGTACATCTATGCATCTGCCTTCTAGATACCAACATTAGAGATCACAGTATACTCACTTAAGCATCTTCATCTTTGTCTATGTTGTACATGGACATGTTAAAAATTCTTCTAAAGCCTCATTTTACAGGCAGAAAAATTCTCAATCAAATGAGTATTCTATAATTTATTTAATCAAATTTTTATTGTAGGCATTTATGGTGTTTCAATTTTCCTCATTCAAAAAAATGAGTTTCAACAAATATTTTTGTACATTTTTATAACTGATACTACAGTCTTAGGTTTTTTTAGGATTATCAGATTTACTTAATTAATTCTACAAGTGCTTACTAAATATCTATGATGTGCCAGCTATAGTTGAGGGGCTGAGAATACTGTGGTGTTACTGGGTCAAAATAGAAGAATGTGGCCCTGACTGATGTGACCAGTGGGTTGAGTGTTGTCCTGCAATCCAAAAAGTCACTGGTTCGATTCCTGATCAGGGCACATACCTGGGTTTTCGGCCAGGTCCCTAGTTGGGAGCATGTGAGAGGCAACCAATCAATGTTTTTCTCTCACCTATCAATGTTTCCTTCTTTCTCCCTTCCCTTCTCTCTAAACATAAATAAATAAAGTCTTCTAAAAAAAGGCAAAAGGGAAAAATATGGTTAAGAATCTTGATAATGGTGGCCAACTACTTCATCTGAAAGATTGTCCTACTAATTTATCCTACATCAGCTGTTTGAGACTTTGCATTTCACTAAATCCTACCTAGAGTAAGATTCGTATTTTTCAATTTGAAAGGTAAAAAATTGTATTTCATTGTTGTCTATATATTTTTTATTTCTCATGAGGTTATAACTTTGTGTATATTTATTATTCATAAATATTTAATTTTTAAACTCTTGTTCAGGCCCAGTCTAATTGAAGAAATTTCTCATTTCATACTCCTTTATAGTTTGAGAAAATGCAAAAATACTCCCTGAAAGCCTTAATGTTGCCTTTTAGTATCCATAAAAGTCAAGGTCAGGCTTTTAATACATCCAGCTCTCAGAAATCTGGGTTATTAGAGAACATCAAAGTGGCCCACTGTATGAATGGAGGACTTGGAATGACCTAAGCAGGGATATTAAACAAAATTGGGCAGATGAACTAAAATCTGTTGGTTTCCTGGCTGAAGTAAATTAAACACATGCTATATCAACAGTTGGAATTCTTTAAAAAAATTTTTTTTAAAATTCCAGGTTAGTTTCTCAGGCTAATTGTTGGCTAATGTAATGTCGTGTAAATTAATCTCATGCTGTTACTTAAAGTCACACGTGCATCTCATTGAATCCTACAGGGATAAAGTACTTCAAAATACTTTAACAAGAATCTTTGCAACCTATTCTCAGAAATGACATCATTTCATTTTTGCCATATTCTTCTAGTTTGAAGTGAGTCACTAGGTTGAGTTCACACTCAGGTGATCACAGAGGGTGTGAGTATCAGAAGGTGGATATTAGGGACCATCTTAGAGGTTGCTAATCACACTATCTATTATATTTTCTTTTTTCCATGGCACTTATAATTAGCTAAAGTTATTTGCTTATGTTTTTGTTGTCTATGTCCCTTCTGTAGCATGTAAGCTCCATGAGGATAGTGACTTTATCTGTCTTGTTTGCCACATTACCTCTACACCAGGGGTGTCAAACTCATTTTCATGGGGGGCCATATCAGCCTTGAGGTTGCCTTCAAAGGGCTGAATGTAATTTCAACTGCCTAACAGTTAAGGAGTAGTTACATTTACACAGTCCTAAATTATTTTGGCTCTTTGAAGGCAACCACAAGGTTGATATGGCCCCCGGTGAAAATGAGTTTGACACCCCTGCCCTGGGCCCTCAACTGGCATATAGTAGCTTTTAATATTGTTTAGTTAATTAATGTATTAATCTGAAAGACTACCATGGATCTGGAAAGCAGAATGTTTCATGGTCAACAGCAAAGTTTAAGTGAGAGACCTGAGTTAAATTCTTGTCTTTGCCACTAACTAGCTATGTGACCTTGGGCACTTTACCTCAATGTCCATAGCTGGAAGATGGGGATACCAACACCTAAATTGCAGAATTATTAGAATTCACTTCAGTTCATACACAAATGATTACACGGGGAGACATTCTGCTATAAAGGCCAGCCTGGAGAATGATGTGTGTCACTTTCTAGGAGGCTTCACTTCCTCTCCACCCACAGGGCCTTGTATGGCCAAACTTAGCCATGGAGAAGGAGAAGCAGACCAAAGGAGAGACTAACATTGCATGAGGCTCATTTCTAGGTACTCCCCAGCTCCTGACCACAGCCCTCAGGCCCAGCTGCTGACTCTCATGGTAGGTTTGTCCACTCTATCTCCTGAGTAACCAAAGGGGACGCCCCACCCTGCAGCGTTTTCTCCTAGCCATCTGGAGTTTGGGAGCTGGCCTAACCCCAAATAAGGGCAGGACGGACTGGAAGCCCACACTTGGCACACGCCTGGCCAACTGAACTAAACTTCTATGGCCACAGTCCACTGAAACGAGAGATGGCGATCAAATTAAGGTTACACTTTTCCACTTACTGCAGCTGATTCAGAGTTTCACACTAAATAAACAAACAAAAATGCACAAAAACACTTAGAATAATAATAATATCTTTGTCCATATACCCCACAAGCACTTACTTAGCACTTATATGGGAAGCACCACGCACAGAGCTGGAGGGTGCACGTGTGGGAGTACTGATGTAACGAAGTTGCAGCAGTGCAGTGGGAGCTGCCAGGGAATGCCTAGTTCAGGTGTTCATTTGGAGGGGAGAAGAAACCCCTCGGAAATAGGTCTTGAAGAACAAAAATTCCTTCCTTTAATTTATGCTTAGCAAGCTCTTATTCTATGCTAAGGAAAGTCTAGGTAGTGGAAAAAAACAGTGAATAAGACAGTTCCTGCCTTCAAATTGTTCATGAACTTGTGGGGAATAAAAGAGTAGGGGCAGTCTCTAGGGCGTGGGCAGTGTAGGATTTTAGAAAAAGAGAAGTTTGCGGCTCGTAGGAGACAGTACTCCAGAGTGGCAAGAATATATATATAAAATGTAGGGGTGGAGTGCGTTGGTGGGAGATGAGCCTGAAGGTTTGGTCTGGACCTGAGGAGCCTCGTGCCAACCTAAGGAGTTTCAACAGGATTCTGCAGGTGACCTTAGGCTGCAGAAGGACTGTGCCGGGGAATGATGTTATCAGATCTGTGTTTACAGAAATGCCTCAGGCTCTTGTGTTATATATGTAGTTTGCAGGGGAGAATAGTTTTGCAATTTTCCAGGCAAGAAAAATCTGGGCTCTGAACCTTATCGGCAAGTGTAGATGGAGAGATGGAAGGATTCAAGATGCAAATCAGAGGAAGAAAAGCTATAAAATATAGGGAGATGACAGCAATATTCTTGATGGATTTTAGAGTCTTTCTGAATCACCTACTCCAGCCCTATTACAGAGATAAGGAAAAGTTCTGCTAGAGAGTTCAGGTAATCGGCCCAAGATCACACAGCTGCCAGCTTTACCTAGTCTGGAGTAACCTCAGGAATTTTGATTGCTGTCTCATGTGTTAGTTTGTTAGGGCTGCCGAGTACCAAAAATTAGGTGCCTTAAAAATAACAGAAATGTATTACCTCCCAGTTCTGGCAGCTAAAGTCTGAAATCCAGGGGTCAGCAGGACCATGCTCTCTCTGAAACCTCCAGGAGAACCCTTGAGACATCCTCGTTTCTGGGGGTCTGCTGTAGGTCTTTGGCATTCCTCACCTGGTGGATGCATCTTTCCAATGCTCTGGCATTCAACCTTTATGTGTCTGTTGTCTGCCTTCATACTGTCATCTTCTTGTGAGGACACCAGTTATATTTAAGGGACCCTCATAACTCCAGTATGACCTCATTTTAACTACATCTGCAATGAACCTATTCCCAAATAATGTCACATTCTGAGGTGCTGGGGGTTAGGACTTCAACATACCTGTGTGTATGTGGGAGAGAGGTAGGGGAGATCATTTCAACCCATAGCACTATGTCAAGTTATTCTGACTCAACATGACTTTCTCTTGGAATAAATTGGCTTCTTCTTAAACAAATACACACAAAGATCCTACATTCCAAGGTGCAGTCATTCAAAACTAGGCAGGTCTTGACTAATGGTTAAAACTGCAGGTGCAAATTTATCAAGTTCTAACTTCTCCACTTGTACATGAGGTGAAGGAAATAATGGGGGTACTGTCTAAAGATCTCAGCATTCTGCTGCCTTGTTTCCCTCCTCAGCATCTTCATCCTGCTGCCCTAATGCGGAGTGATCTTTCACAAATCCCTGAGCTTGCCCGCAGCTATCAGTTCATCTCCGTAAAGAGGGAAGAGGCGGCTTTCTCAATCGCTTCTCTGTGATACAGAAAGCTTTGAGTGAACCAAGACTCTGAGGCATTTTATCTGATACAACAAATGCATTTTCCAGGAGAAAGGAAATAATACAATGTAACTATGTCTGCAGTCCTCTTGACTGCTGACTACTGAGGAACCAGAGTCTAAAATAGCTGATTGGGTCTTGCCCAGGAAGTACATCCTCCACCCCACTTCCTCCTGCCCTCCCCTCTGGGCATCACAGCTGCTCTGACCTCTAATCTGCCTGGGGCTTTCACATCCCCACACACTTCTACCCCAGGCTACAGAAAGCTTTTCTAAACTCCTTTGGGCACCAGGGGCAGGTCCCCAAAAGGGATGTTCAGATGAGGGAGGAGGATGGTGATAACAGGATGGTTTCAGATACTTCACAGTTACTCTTTCTTAAAAAGCATGCCAGGGCTTTGTAGAAGTAATAGAAAGCCTATTGCTTTCATCTCCAGGCTCCCAGAAAAGTGAAACTTAGATCATGTTAAAGTCACCTTCATTTGGCGTTTGGGGTCATTCAAACAGAGCCTGAACTGAAATTTAATTTTGCCCTAGCAGTGAGGATTTGCTGAGCAAATTAATGCTAGAGTGTAAACAAGGCTAAGAGCCTGGAAAGGACAACCTGCTTTGAAGGCTTGGAGGCAATCCTTTTACATGCTAATTACAAACCCTTCGGTATTTGTGAGAGCTGGTCCTTCAGGGATTTCTATTTGCCAACAAGTTGTTTATTTCCTTGAAGGGGGTGGAGGTTCTATGAATTATTGAGTAGCTACAGTGTGTTTTGCCTCTGCTGGGAGAGAGATTGTTTATCTTCACAGCCATCCTTGAAGCTAAGCTTGGCTAGGGCCTGAACCTGTGGAACTGAGATTTGGCCGAAGGTACAGAGCTGGTAAGTCCTGGAGCAGGTGTTCAAACCTGGGTGAGCCCTCCTGCAGCACTTCGTTACATTGAGTGCATTAAGTCTGCTTTTCTCTGAAGTATGTTTCCAATTTCAGCCTTCTCAGTATTTCAGAATGGCCTGTCCCTAATTATCCCAAACTACCTAGCTTTTGTAAAGGTTTTCATTCAGTAATAAGGAAAATGAGGCATTCAGCCAAGAAGCAAGCTGTTGAAGGAGAGAGAGGTTGCAGCAGGTCTGGGATAAGGAAGCAAGAAATCACAGTCCTTGGTGCTTCCTGAGTCCAGCCAAGGACTCTGAAAGACCACAAGATGGAAAATCACTCCCTCTTTGTTCTAGAGGTTTTTTCTTTTGGAAAGATGTGTTTTCACCACTCTCAGGAGAGACTGCCTCTGACCTTAATACAGACATTGTCCCGCCAGGGTGCAGGCTGTCTGGGAAGTGTAATAGACTGTTTAACTCTCTGCACCTTGTTCCAGTATGGCTGTCACCATCCACTAGGTCAAAAAAACTGACAAAATGTCAGGACATAACTGCATGTTCTCAAAAGTATTACAAAGCTCCCCCACCAGCAGGCGATGCCTCCAAGTCACATCATAACTTTCCTATTCAGACTTATTTTTAAGCAGACACAAAACACGTTTTAGTGGAATTAGAGAATTGGGGCTTTAGACTCAGAAATAAAACAGCTGCTGGCTTCCAGACTGCTTGTCATTGGAGAGAAGATGGGAAACATCAGAAGTTCAAATTCTATCTATAAGGTACAATATTAAACTTTATATACACCTCATGTGTCAAGAGCTGCCCAGTTGCACATAATGCATGAAACAAAAGCAGGTTTCAAACAATTAGAAGGCACAACATATATATCAAGCCTTTAAAATATTTATTAATGCTAAAATTTTTATTGCAAAATAATACTTGCAGAAAAGCACCAGATATAACTCTTATTACCCATAGGACTGGCTGTTTGGATGCAAATAATCTCAACTGCTTACACACCCATTCGTACCCTTTCAGCTAAGGAGACATTCAGTCTCAGCTTTAAGTGCAGAGGAAGTACAAATAGCCCCTGCACTTCAGAGCTGAGCTTGCTTTGCTAGGAGACGGTTGAGCAAAATCCCAGCACGCTCTGATTCATTCTGCTTACTGATTGGTAGTTCTCCAGGCTGCTGACATCATCCTGTTGCTGGGTGGAAAACTTCTGCTGCACAGCTCTGAGTACTGACTTCAGAATTTTGTGAAGCGGACGTTGTACTCAACAGCGAAATCAGTTCAAATGGAATGAGAAGGTCTCTCTTTTGCATGATAGTTTCAGTCATCTTACGCCTGTTAAATTATAGTGTGTCCTCCCACCCCAGAGCCTAGTGAAGGCTTTGGTACAGCACTCCCTCCTCCCAGCCACCCAACCCCCAACGCCCTCTAGAATACTGTTTTCCTTTGAGTGTAAATGAAGATGTTTTTATACATCTCCCAGGTGAAGCTGGCTTTATGATTACTTTATGTTTGCTTTTATGGACAGAATCAAAGTGCGTGTCCTTACTTGCTGCAATGAATTGCTACTTTCAGTAATAAATGCCCTTCTAGCTCTCATTGATTATCCCAGTAATTTGAGAGGCGTAGATAAATGGAGAAAGTGATGGCAAAGACCAACTTATCTGTCACCCTTTACAGTATGCAGAGCACTTGTTATGTACATTTTCTCATTTTGTCCCTCTCCACAATCCTGTAAACTAGGCATATCACATCCCCTGTTTATAGATAAGGAAACAAGTTTTCAAATATTAAACTCTTTGCCAGCCACATAGCTCATAAATGACAAGGCTGAGACTCAAACCCAGGCCTTTTTTTTTTTAACTCTTTGACCTTTGTTTCTGTACTCTTGCCCCTGGGACACAGCATCTCTCAGCAGAAGTAAGTAGCTAACCAGTGCCAGGTCCCAGGCTTGTCTCCATACAGGGCCTTTTCTGCTGCTTTCAGAACACCATTCCTCAGGTTTTCTTTAGAGACGTTCTTAGACACACATTTATGTTAGATACCTCTAGGCTTTCAAAAGCTTTTACTCATTAAGTGCAGCTTTGAGAAAAAAAAAGAGAGAGAAGCCTAATAATTCAGATGAACATTTGCATACATTACATAAGGCTTCTAAAAGAGGTTAGATTCTCTAGTTGCAGGCTTAAGTTTTATTTTAAAAAATTTGTTTATTTATTGCTTTTAGAGACAGAGAGGAAGGGGAAGGGAGAGACAGAGACAGAGACATCAATTTTTGTTGTTCCACCCATCCCAGCATTCATTGGTTGCTTTTTGAATGTGCCCTGACCAGAGATGGAACCCAAAACCTTGGCATATGGGGATGGCACTCCAACCAGCTGAGCTACCTGGTGGAACGACTTACAGAGCAGAAATGGCAGGCTCAGAGACACTGCCATGGGGGAAAGAGGGCTCCTTCTCACCTCTGGAGAGACACTGGATGTCTCTTGTTGATCTCTTCCTGGAGGATTAACGCCCTTTGCTTGACTTTTCACCTTTCCTGGCACAGATTTTCCTTTCATCTCATTCATTGCTCCAAACCTTTTCTCTCTTCAACTTTTAAGACACACTTAAAATATTTCAGTGTCCCTAAATTATTTTTACATAAGCAGAAGAAAAAAATCACAGAGTTACTCAGGGAGCCCACCACATGTGGGTTGCTCAGCCAAAACAATACTCTGTCAGCCATCCTTATTTTTAAATGAATTGGAGAATCCTTCAACAAAGCCTTAGGAGACTGAAATGTTGGTGGAGGGAATGGGGGAATGAGGGGCACAGATGACTCAGACATGAAAATGCACGTTTTTGTTTTCTATCTTAATCTTTGTGACTGCAGCCCCAAAGCCCATAGCACTATGACTTATGTTTCACCATTTACATAGCTAATTTCATGTACTTTTTATGCTTCTATTGTTTTCTCAACAGTTGCCTTTTTTCCCTTTGGTGACATTGTGGGACTGTGTGTCCCCCTCAGCCCTCATGTCTCAAGCTTCCTGTGGACGTCTTTTGTACCCACAGTTCACTCTCAATTTCAGCGAAAGGCTCTCTCTGAAACTGGCTTCACTTCACTCTGCTCAGATGGTCATGGTTTCACTGCCTGTGAAAGTACAGACTTACTGATTTTTGTTTCTCTGTGTGATTGGAAGGTAATAATTTTTTGTGTTGAGAAAATAGAATGTTAGTCTCACGGACTCTCCAGCACAGACCCAGGCAGTTCCCACATGTCTCCCCATCTCTGTTCAGTGAGCTCCCCACAACGCTGCTCCTGCTGTCCCTTTGGCCTGAAATGTTTGTCCTAAAAAAGGGACAGAGTTAGCACTCAATACATGTTCAAGAAAAAAGTCCTATAGCCATATAGATAGTGGGTGGCAGTCAAAATTAAAATCAGATTCCAACCTCACTCAATTATTAAACAAAATATTGATGAAGAAATACATTGATGTAGGTTAAGAAATTTGTACAACATCCTTCCAGTCTCAAAGCTCCAGACATGAAAGCTCTCTCTTCCTAGGGTGGGGAGTTGGCCCCTTTCTCCCACCCTATACCTCTCCCCTTTCTGCCATTTGCTTTCCACTGGGAGATTTATTTTGTCCAGAACATGACAGAGCGAATCAGGTCCACAAGCATGCGTCGTGTTCTGAGCAAGATGAGCTCGGAGGGCACTTCCAGCATGGCATTCTAGGTCTTGGGCCCTTTGCAAAATTGTGTGTGCCGGGGCAGGAACTTCAGCTCTGGAAATGGGCCATATTCAAACCCTCAGTCTGCAGACCATCAGCAGATTGGGAGGAGGGAGAGAATCCAATATAAATGTGTGAATAACTTCACCTCCCCATCTCTTTCATTTTTTTTCTCTAAATCAAGGATAGTCATATATGTACTTCTTACAGATGAGGATTAAATAAGATAATGCCAGTGAAGTTCTTATCACAGAATTGGGATGTGGAATGTAGGTAAGTTTGAGTAACTATTACCAAGTATTTTTGCCAAACTGACAGAAATTCAGATGCAATAGGGGGAAAAAAGTCAAGGCAGTGAGAAATTAATGAAAGCAAATTTCAAAACTGAGTGGTACACATAGTTTAGTTTTAGTTTTTTTTTGTTTTTTCTAAGTGAGACTGCTAGGGATAGTATGGAAAACTAGAAATAAGTCTAGATACTAATATCAAAAAGAAGAATCTTTTGGTGTCTGTTATTAATGAGCTTCACCAAATTAATACAATAAAGTATTGAATATTTGGTGTACCTGTTAACTAGAGCTCTACTGGCAAAATCCAGCCCTTTCGACATACCCTGTCGTTGAAACTGGGCATCAGTGATGAATCTTTTCTCCTGATTTCAGTGCACCAGTTGTAGAATCCCTAGGGTAAACCAAAGACACTGAAAACTTTCACAGAGTATCAGGAAATGTGATAGAGAACAAAGCTTACCATACCGTGGACTCTACTCTGGGAAATGAATGTGAGCCTTTTTACTAATTCATACAGAGCTAAACTGGCTACAGACCCGGAAAAACACTGAAAGGCTAAACTTTATATTTCAACCTTGAAATGTATCAGATAGCCTGGCTGTTTTGCACAATTTCTGCAAGCCCAGAAAAAACTATGCAGGCTAAGTCACTGAACAAATGTCTATTGGATGTATACCATATGTCGTACCCTGTGCTTGGAGTTAGGAATACCACGATGAGTTAAAATGGCGGCCCTGAACTGATAGTAGATGTGCAACAAAATTAAAATGCAGTTCATAGGTATTGTGACGTGGGTATTCACAGGTGCTGTGGGTTCCCATCAATAGTGCACTTATCTCTGGCAGCAAGATAGGGAGACATTTCCCAGCAAAAAAGTACAGTTGTGGTACCTAACATGTGTGGACTAATCAATCAGTGATCACCCAGAAGGGCCTTTCTACTACTGCCCTGCTACGGGGCTTAAGGGCCTGTCACCAGTCTTTAAAGTAGGGTCTTAAATTAACAAAAAGACCCATTCACTGGGTCCGCCTGTGGCATAAATTTGTTAGAGAGAGGCAGTAAATTGATGACTGAAGCAAGACTTGCAAAGGTCCAGCAGGCTGGAAGAATGGCCTGAAACCAAGAAAAATGTAAATTTGTATAAAAAAACTAAACAAGTAAAAACAGGAGGAAAGCACACTGACTCAGAAGCAGTCTATGTGGAAGACATAGGGAATGAATGACTAACGGGAAGTTCTTGGTTTTTCTATAAGCTTAACAAGCAAAAGGTCATTACTAAGCCGTAATACTCTTAAGGGTGGGGATCACATCTTAAATATATTAATATCTCTTCTCTGCCTAGATAGGGCCTAATACAGAGTATAAGCTCAATAGAACTTTCTTAAATGAAAGTTCTGTCAAAACTTGAATGAAAGAAAGAAAGAGAAAGAGAAGGAAGGAAGGAAGAAAGGAAGGAAGGAAGGAAGGGAAGGAAGGAAGGGAAGGAAAGAAGGAGAGAAAAAAGGAAAGAAGGGAAGGAAAGGGAAGAGAAGGGAAGGGAAGGGAAGGAAAGGAAGAGGGCCTAGAGTGATGAGCTCCACTAATGGACAGGCTGTAGTCAGAACCACCAGGGAAGGCTCTCAGCGCTCCTCTGATGTACAGCCTGCCTGATATTGCTCTAGGCTTTCTCCTCTCATTTTCTTCTTAAGATAAAAATCAAAATTGCTGCATGATTTAGAAGGCCGACCTGATGCCTTGCCTGACCTCGAGCCCCACCTGACAGGGCTCTTCTGCCTCTAGCTCTTTGAGTTCTGTGTCCCTTCCAGCTGGAACAAGTCCTGGTCTTTCCACATGGAAGACTCCTCTCCATCCTCTCATACACACAAATTTCCACCTGCTTCTCCAGATTCACTCTGCATGTTGCTTTAACTTACCCAGCAAACCCTCCCCTGAAACCACAGCCCAGAAAAGATCCCACTGTTGCATGACCTCCCAGTTCCCCCATGTGTCTCCTTTCTAGCACTTATCACAGTCATTGTTCACTGTTAACCATGGAAGCATTGCTGCAAACCTGCCTCCCCTACTAGAGTGGAAACTCTGTGAGGGACCTCAGCTTTCCTATGTCTTCATCCCTGAAGCCCAAGTACCCAGGCTAGTGTTTCTCTAACTGTAATGTTCCTGGAGGATCTTGTTGACCCACAGATTCTGAGTCAGTAGATCTGGGGTGAGACCTGAGACCCTGCATTTCTTCCAGGTGACGTTGATACTACTGGCTCTCTGACCCACTTTGAGTGGCCACATCCTGCAGTACAGCGTGTCCATGTGTCCTCTCAGTCTTTACACCCCCTTCTTTCCATCCTCACAGCTCTTGCCTTAATGGAATCTATGCATTTCTTAGCCAGCTGACCTGGTCTCCCAGCTCGTCTTCCTGCCTCACTTTCCTAGAACTCCAGCCCCTGGGCCCTATACCTTCAAAATGTCTCTCTACAATGTAAACCTGTAATGTAATCATATTTACCCCCTTTCTTTAAAGACTTTAGAGACTCCTTGTCACCTTGTAAGAAGAATATCCAAGCTTCTCAGTATGGCACTCAAGGCTCCACCCTGACTACTTTTCTGGTCCCTACCTCTTCTGTACCCACATCTCACAGCCCACACTCCTGCCCTATCAAAGCCTTTTCAGCGTCTTGAACGTACTTGGCTGTTTCATTCCTCCCTGCTTTTGCTCAGGTGGCTGGCTCTCCCAGCTCCATTTGTCTGTCAGAAATTTGCATTCCTATCCTGACCAACCTCCTTATATAGGAAGCATTTCCAGGATTCACCTCTCCAAGGAGAGTGGGTCACTCCTTCATTTGGGCTCCACTGGAGCTCCCTGTGCTAGACTAACTCATTTACAGGGCAGGCTCCTTCTTTTGGGCAGCGAGTCTTTGAAACACAAAAGAGACTCTGTCTCCCTCATCCCTGTTAACCTTCATTCCTGGAACATGCTTGGCACTTAGGAATGTGTGACACTAATGAATGGATGTTATCTTGCTCTGCCCTAGATGCCACATTTTAAGGGATTGCTTTGACACAGCGGAGTCCCTTCTAAGGAATGAATGCCAGCACTGGTCCAGAATCCCCATGATATGAGAAACAGTTTTTAAAAATGGTCTAAAAATGGAGCTTGGAGAAAAGATGTGCCTGCACATAGTAGGTGCTTAATAAATATTTATTGCGTGAATGAACAATTGAGTCCTACTAGCTTTCTTCGTATGGAACTGTCAGATGAGATAATATGTATTCTGAGTTATATGTAGCCCCAGAAGCTCCAAATTATATCTAAGGTAGAGATCTCAGTCTAGTAAAATGATGATTATACTAACAAAACCAGGATGTACCAAATTTCACTTCCCTGGGAGCCATTTATTTATTTTTTTAAATCTATTTTATTCATTGTGCTATTACAGTTGTCCCACTTTCACCCCTTTATTGCCCTTTGCCCTGAACACCCCGTCCCACCTGCACTCCCCCTCCTCCTTAGTTCATGTCCATGGGTCGTACATATAAGTTCTTTGGCTTCTCTGTTTCTTATACTATTCTTAACCTCCCCCTGTCTATTTTCTACCTACTATTTATGCTACTTATTCCCTGTATCTTTTCCCCCATTCCCCACCCTCCTTCCCCGCTGATAACTCTCCTTGTGATCTCCATTTCTGTGATCCTGTTCCTATTCTAGTTGTTTGTTTAGTTTGTTTTTGTTTTTGTTTAGGCCCGGTTGTTGATAGTTATGAGTTTGCTGTCATTTTACTGTTCATATTTTTGATCTTCTTTTTCTTAGATAAATCCTTTTAACATTTCATATAATCAGGGCTTGGTGATGATGAATTCCTTTAATTTGATCTTATCTGGGAAGCATTTAAAATGTTCTTTTTCTTTTACAAATACAAAAACTGAGTCACACAACACAGTCTTTAGACCAGTTTGAGTTATTTTTGTGGCAATTGACAGAAAAAAAGTAAGTTGTAGGTGACTTATTGCCTCTAATGGTATCATCAGTACCTTCTCTCTCTCTTTCCCTTTTTCTGCCCACCCCCACCTTCCCCTGTGTTGCCTGCACTATAGAGAACTCCACTGCCTGAGCTCACATCTCTCCCAAGCAAAAAAAAGGACATCCTCTCGTTCTAGCTCCCCTATTACAGTACTGACTGTAACTGTGGCTGCGCAAAGCCCCATGGTCCCGGGAGGGCCATTCTCTGCTGGATCAGAGAGTCACAAACCAACACTACACCTGGGGCACCAGGCGGGGGCCAGGGGCTGCACAGAGGAGGACAAGGACAGGGCTGAGAGGGAAGGAGTGGGTGGGGCAATTTCTCAGCTTAAAGCTAGCTAAGAGGTACCCAAAGGAAAAATAAGAGCCAGAGGAAAAAATCAGCAGTTAACTACCATGGCCTGAACATTTATTCTTATTCTAGGATCTATAACTACATTCAATATTACATTTACATGTGATATAAATTCAGGTGAAACCATTGGTTAGCAAAATCTCCTGAGCAATTCAACCCACATTTTATTAACCTGATGAGAATTCACTATTTCTATAACACTGACCAGAAGACTGTTCAGCATTGAACAGAGGAATAGATTACTGTCCTCTATTCATTTCTTCAAAAATTTTTTTATTGAATTGATGATACAATAATAAGGAAAACTGTCCTCATGAAGCCTATAATCACTTGGAGAAGGTAGCCAAGTAAAACAACAATGGCAAAGCAGGTGGCAAGTATTATAAGATAACGACCTATCTCCATATTGTTGTATCGAGATATAAAAAGATAAAGCAAAAGTTTAATCAAGCTCCTTCATGACCATCAGTTTTCTTTGTTCACTTGACCAGCTGCCTCTCTGAATTATGATGCCGATTGGCAGAAAGGATGTTTTTGCTGATGTAATCTCAGTGTTGCGTGGCCTACCAGAAGAAAAGGTATCCACTTGCTTGGAGCACTCAGTTTCAAACCCAGCAATGACTCACAGATGTAACATCACAGACGCTGAAATCAGCACCTTCTGAGCACAGAAACCGACAGATTACTTCGGGTGAAATGACTGGCTTCTATCAGTGGCTGGGTCTGTAAAGAATAAGAAAAGAAAAAGCGAGAAGATTGGCAGTGTCTTGATTCCCACACCATTTGATCCCTTATGTCACCTACACTTCTGACTTTGGCCCTCAGTTTTTGGACCTTATTTTTTTCAGGTTCATGGTTTGAACTATCATGATCCCACAGAGTGTATGACCTCTTAGGGGTCATCTTTGCTTGGTACATTCTTTTCTCTATCTGCAGGGACATGGCATACCACTCGTCCTTAAGAATCTTCAGCAGGTGAGAGGCTTTGGGTGATACACTTTCCTCAGGCAGAGAGCAACAGTGCTTTATGTTACTTGTTTTTCAGCCTCTGTCACATATATCAGGTTCTTTCAGCCCTGAATGACGGCAGTGGTCACTGAGTTACAAAGCTTACCAGAATTCTAATCCATGCTATTCACCTGTTCTTTGTTTAAATTTTCCTGCACACTGTATTTACACTGAGCTAAGGAACACGCACAAAACTGCTCTGGACTATTTTGTTATCCCTTCAGCCAAAAGCACAGATGTACTACACTCAGGTGCTCTGAGAGGCAATGAGTTTCATTGTAATTGTTGGCCCACATTGTGGCCCCAGCTGGTCTGATGTTTTAATTTCTGTCTCTTTTTTGATTTCCATTATCCTGGGGGCGAAGGTATAAATGTGTCTGGAATCACAATCTGTGGAAGATTAGTACAATTTTGGAATAGGGCCAGGACCATTCAGTGCTTAGGATGGATTTCTTGGAGCCTCTCCAAATGTATGGCTTGTCCATTTGTGCCATGTGGCCAGACTTGAGTCTAGAATAGACAGTGAAAACAAAATTATGCTGATTGCAGCCTAGTTGTTCAATGGAAAAGAACTGAGGTGACTGGTTGGGAGAGGGTTGCTTCTGTGCTTTAGAGGACTGTTTCCACAACGGAATGCTTCCTGGTGTTGGAAGACTTGAGGATGCTTAGGAAGCAGTTACTATGTAAATAGAAAAGATGACTTACTGGGAAAATGATGGCTAAGACTGAAAAGGCTCTGACTTTGGATAAATGTTCTATCTACTGACAACGAAAGTCTTCAACATAATGAATAAAAGATTGGCATTCTGGTTCAGTTTGGGCTGGTATCCCAGCTCCACTATTTATCAGCTGTAAGACTTGGAGAAAATCAGCAATATTGTGAAACTGAGGTTAAATGATGTAATACATGTAAAATGTTTAGCATCATGTCTGACATTAGAAGGTCTTCTGTCAAGCTTTTTAAGAAGACAATCTCGAATGTTATCAACCAATGGCTTATAAAGTTTTTGAAGTCTCAAATTACCTTCAAAATTTAATGGAAACTCTGGGTCCTTGTTCCTCAAGGAAAAAAATGCACATATGCAAAATTTTTGTGCACTGTTTTAGGGAATTCAAAGATACAAGGCTGTATAGTCATAGACTTCTGCTTAATATTTTTTGTTCTCTGGTTAGACTTCCAAAAGAGAAAATAAAGTCCTCAGTTTTACTTGTTTACAGTTTTTCATCATTTATAATCATAGTCTTATACCTTTGTAGATTTGGTAGGGATTTTTAATCTAATCTAAACCTTCTCTCCTCTGTTTTTTAGGAATAACATATTAACACCTAAGAAAACAGTTGGCATTTCAGATAAATAGGAAATTGTATCAATTTAACATTTCTATAATTTAAAAATAAATTTTCTCTTTATCAACTACCCTTCATTTTTAAGATATTCCTTAAAACTATATTTCTACTTTGCCTAATCCTGTTCTCTAAGATACATTTACAACCCTCAGAAGCTCATGTCCATTCAAAGCCCTATGCTGGATACAATGATCATTTTTTATCTTTTAATTAGCTTATTAAAAACTATTCTGCAGCATCAGTTTGATACTGTGCTGTTTAGTGGAGAAGAGCCTTGTTGAAATACAGTACTAGAGTAATAACTTCATCAGTCAGAATGGAAACAAACAGACCGAATGAGCACCTGCATTGGGACACGTGGGGTGTGGCAGTGAATGCAGCTCTGGCAGAGATGTGTGCCCTCGTGAAGCTGACAGTCTAACAATGAAAATGATCATTTCTTTTGGAAGTATATAGTTGGGGTTGACATTCTGTTCATGAACAGGGCCAGAGGTAACCTGCAAGTTTCCCACCATGTGAAGGTCATCAAGACTTCCATTACCCTTCCTCAAGGACATTTGCCTTCATTTCCTTAAGCAATAGCTGCGTCAGCCAACCTGCGTCTGGGAAAAATCCTATCCATACTGTCCCCTGGCAGGAGCAAGAACTACATCCAGTGGCAAATAGGCCATGTTACAGATAAGACTTTGCCTGAAAAAAAAATTTTTTAAGCACTTCTACCTTGCTTCCAGGATACTTTGGGTGACTTTGGAGGAGAATAAGAACAAAAGAGGTCTATGGTTTTAGCAGTTTGTTATAGTTAGAAGGTAGCAGAGAGTAGGGCTGATAATGTGGAAAAGAAGCAGACTGATAAACAGGATGGGAGTCTGGAACATGGAAAAGTGGAATCAATTAGATTAGACAAGTGACAGGACCAAAGTCAAGAGGCATACAAGGATCTGAAATCACATAATCTTATTGAATCTGAAGCCCAGAGGCAGATTCAACTACACAGTCAGTGTAGCTAACATGCCATGGGGATCTGTGGGCTCTGAGGAATTCACCTGATCTCACTCCAGAGTAAGGCTAGAATGTCATGTTGCTGAAGCCTTGAAAGAGCAAAGAGAACAGACTCAGCAGTGCTGAACTGGCTCAAGAGCTGGCAGCTTGGGCTCAAGCCTCTATTCACCTCGGGTTGTTGACCTATGTAGGGGAGCAGACTGTTGGTCTTCATTCAGATCTGCTTCAGGCAGCAGCTATGGCACCAGCCCGCCTAAGCAGGTACTTCTTTGCTTTTTCTACCTAGAAAAATCTTACCCCTCCTGTTACCCTCCACATCTAGAACCTTATCTTTTTTTTTTTTTTTTTTTTGCTAAATACACTCCTTAGTTCTTTGAAAAGGGAAAGAAACTTTTCTTGATGATCTCAGGAGGATTCAACTCAAGACTTTGCTTCAGCCCCTGTTTACCTGAGATATCACGGCACAGTGGGCTAAGAATGATAGTGAAACAGCAAAAAATAATGCTCATGACATCTGAGGAATATGAAATCAATGTAAATGAGTTGTATCATTTACTCAACATTGCAAAATCATTTACTTATATACTGGTAATGCAATGACCTTTTCCACGTGCGTTCTTATTTTGCAAGCCACAATATTTTTGGCAGATGAATTACTTATCTCCTCTCCCAGTGAATGCTTTGATAGACAACAGTATAAATATCCTGTGGCCTGGTTCCTTGGTTTTATAAACAACCAGGAAATAAATAAGGCATTTTTCCTGATGACCAAGGAAGACTCACAAATAGGCTTCTATAAACAGAAGGCAATCATAAAAGGCAAGGATGACAGAACCTGTGGCTTGGTCCATGCTTTATATATCCTGCCCATCCACCAACCAGAGGACCCTCTTAGCCTAGACCTATATTTTAAAAACCAGACCTATTTATAATATGGTTAGGTTCTTGCTTGAATCATACAGAACAGATCAGGTATATTATCTTTCATGATTCTGTTACATCATGGAAGGTAGCCGCCTCTAGCAGAGTAAAACTAGGAGTCGTCGGTTATTGGCCAGTAAGCGAAGGTCTGGAACTATTCCAAGGCCCTCTACCTCAGAATTTCAGCTCTTCAATGGAAATATTACTTCCTTTTAATTAACTGGCAAACTGCAATTCTTCAGTTAAAAGCTTGCAGAATTATTATGGCATCTCTATGCTAGAGATTATGCTATCTCTAGCATAGAAAAAAGAATTTCTTGTGAGCTGGACACATAAAAGTATATATTCATATTTGTGTGTATTTGTGTGCAATGCACATGCACAACTACATACATGTCTAAGTTCCTGATCTAGAGAAGATTGCCTTTCTTCATCTCTAGAGAAGTTAGAATGAGGGGTTCACTGTTGTCATTCAGTTTCTCCAAGCACTTAGGTCCTTCATTACTCAACAGTATCTTTGACTAAGAGTTCTCTATCTAGAATGTGATTGAATAGACTAATAGAAGACAAAAATGTACCTTTAAACATAAATGCAATAAAGATGCTTGATGATAAAGCATACATGACATCAAGTACATGAGGCCCTTTTAAATCAAACCAACAGTGGCAAATGGCATGAGGAAATGCAAAACATTAAAATTCAAGTGAATTTCAATTGCTATTGAAAAAATATATTATTACTGTGTGAAACCTTGGAGAAATAAAAACAGCTAATATTTATTGCATTCTCATAGAAGGGACACTGTTCTAAGCACTTTATATATTACTCTTTCATTTAATCCCCCCAAAAACCTATAAAGTATGTACTAAAAATGAAATTTAAAGACTTTTTGAACAATGACTAGATTATACAATATCACCATAGAAAACAGGTTTTCAAGTTCACCCTTACAGAACTCTTAGGAAATACATTTCAGCTAAAGTAACAACTTGTATAAAATGTTTCCATTTGCTTCTGGTGCTCAGTTCTAGTTCCCCCTAAGCATGTGAATCTCTACATGTTCATATTTTGTGAGAGAAACAGAAAATGCAAAGTGGCAGGTCATGTATATACAGAAATAACAGTAGAGTTATCTCATCAACAGCAAGTCCAGCGCAACCTCAACCCTTCTAGTATCACCCAGAGGGAAGCACCATTTCTTTTTCTTCCTCGACCATAAAGTTTTCAAAGATCTGGTAAAGATGATCCTCACTGGTAAGGTGAAGTGCCCCTTTATTTTCCAACCTTGTAGCAAATCCTAGGAACTATTTCACCTATAAGATAGAGAACAGGTTCAAGGGTTGCTAAGCTCAGAATAAGCCCAAAATAAATGGGTAAGTGAGGGAGGGAGAGAGACAGACAGGCAGAAAGACAGAGAGACACAGAGAGAACATAACTTACAAAGGGAAGAAAGACCAGTGTTCCTGCAGAGACAAGGCATGAGAGGCACAGAAGTGAACAAAAACCAACAAAGTCAAGATCTATAATGGTTAGTTAGCTGAGATGAGTTCCACCCTGGCTAGTGACTGGCTCTATAGAAACAGATCAGTTGTTTAGGCACATTTCAGATCTGATAAGTCAAATTAAACTTTTATGTATGTTTATATTTCTAAAACAAAATGACCTCCTCATATATGCCTGGTCCCCTCAATATCCCATAAAGACCACCATAGTGATCTTTAACCTGCAAACGACACGGGAACCCTCACTCACCCTATCATTTTTTGACTGCTTGGTTCTTGGAAACTTTTAAGGAAGCTTAATTTTGATTTGTTTGTCTTTATGTTTTAGAAAATATTTT
The DNA here is from genome assembly GCA_028533065.1 of Trachops cirrhosus. Classification (NCBI taxonomy): domain Eukaryota; kingdom Metazoa; phylum Chordata; class Mammalia; order Chiroptera; family Phyllostomidae; genus Trachops; species Trachops cirrhosus. The sequence continues at coordinate 62,818,414 of CM052543.1, forward strand.
TGGCCCTGGCTGGCATAGCTGAGTGGATTGAGCATGGGCCTGTGAATCAAAGGGTCGCAGATTCAATTCCCAGTCTGAGCACATACCTGGGTTCCGGGCCAGGTCCCCAGCTGGGGGCTCATGAGAAGCAACCACACATTGATGTTTCTCTCCCTATCTCCCTTCCTTCCCCATCTCTAAAAATAAGTAAATAAAATCTTTTTTAAAAAGTGTAAAAGAAGAAAATACTTTTGGTTCAAAAACCCTGGAAAATCATTAAACTGGGCCAGCAGGTATTAAGTTTGAATGAAGGATAAAAAATAGAATGGGAGAAAGTTTTGTCTCTAGAGTTTTCTTCAGAGGCAGTTGCTAGTGTAAACACATTTGAATCACTTTGACATTAAACCTGGAGAGGAGAAGCAGTTTGGGTAATAGATTACCAATCTCCACTCTCCAACCCGGAATACAGAACTGTTCTAAAACGTTTGAGATTTTTGCAGAGCACAGTTTCTTAATGAAACCTAGGCTGTAAGAATTTTTTTACGAACAAAACCTAAAATGGGATTTTTCTGGCCTAGTGAGTTCTAGTTTTTTCTTTTAGAATGTCTGACTTTCACATCCATTAACTAATGAGAACTAAGACTGATATATTTGTAAGTGCTTGCTATGGAAATGAAGATTGCTTCAGTCTGTCTCTTTTGGTCAAAAGAAACAGAGGCACACTCAAGTTACTTCACAAAATTAGCAGGGAGAGATTAGATTGGGGGAGGGGGTGGGGAGTGGCTACAAGAATGCACAGCAAGGATTGAAGCTGGAAACCCACCAAGGTTGAAGGCAGCTCTAAATACCAGTGTCTCAGTGTCTGCTTTTTTTCTGTGCATGCCCCCATCTTCTTTCCCCAGCAGCTTCCTCAACCTTTCCTCTCTATCTGCTCTGTTCCTTCATAGTTTTAGCTTGCATACGGTTCATAGCATCCTCTCACAATCTGACTTTGCTGCCAACTGGCTTAGTGTGTTAGTTTCCCACTGCCAAGTTTCCAAGAAAGGCATCTGATTAGCCCAGATTATCATTTTAAGTTACATTTTAAGTAGTTCATACAGATGGCTGGCCAGGTTCTAGAATAACCATCTTCAAAGTCAAGTGTCTACACCTTGATCCACTCATCTGAAACAACGGCAAACACACAGCATAGAGTCTGATTATTTGGAATGAGGCCACAAGTAGAAAGATCTCTTTAGAGAAGTATGGGTGGGACACACTGAGATATATATATATCTACGTTGCTGGTGGATTATGTGGAAACCAGTTTGTTCCTCTTCTCTCTTTTTTTAAATTATTTTTTGTTTTTACTTTTGATTTTAGAGAGAGGGGAAGTGAGGGAGGAAGAGAGGGAGAGAAACATTGATGTGAGAGAGAAACATCGACTAGCTGGCTTCCTCCAACCTTTCGGTTTGCATGAGGATGCCCAACCAACTGAGGAACGCCTGCCGGGGGCCCAGCTTCTTTCTTAGAGGAGCTCATCTCAGCTAATCACAATAGATCTGGATGATCCTTGATACAGCAGGTGAGAATAGCAGCAGCACCTTCCTTAGTCTCCACTTTTCCTTAATTTTATCAACTTTATCTCCATTACATCCACCACGTGATCACTAACCAAGTGCCTAGCAATCTTTAGGTTTACATATCAAAACATTTGAAATTTCAACTTAGAGTACCAACAAACATATTTTTCTCATCCTAGAACATCACTCAATTGTTGTATTTTAGAGTAACATGTCTGTGGACAATAAAATGTTAGAATAGTGAATATGGGTACTTCTTTCCCAAACCCCATAACATTTATTTCAATTAGAATGCAAATAGTACAAGTGCCTACTTATATATATTTGGTGCATGCTTGTGGACCTCACAGTTTGGTAACCCAATACAGAGAACGAGTTCAAAGAATATTTACAATAATGACTTGCTATATCATGCCAAGGCAGGACTGCAGAACAGTGTAAACACTAGCATCAAGCAAATCTGGACTCAAATCACAGCTCTGTTTTGTAATAAATGTGTGATCTGACCAAATCTGTAATGCATATAGATCATTTTTAAAATGGAGATAATAATAACCAGTTTATAGGGTTTTATAAATATTAGGCAAGATAATATATATTGATTATTGCAAAATGACTGGCACACAGCAAGCACTCAGGATATGGCAGTAGTTGCTTCTGTTAGTACACCTATTATGATTATATTATTATCATGAGTGTTACAAGGATTAGAGAATATACAGATATGAGGGTTATCTTTAAATAATTTACAGTCTTAAGAGAGATAATATAAGTGTAGACATTATAAATGGTACATACTGTAACTTGCATACACACAAGTGGTACTAGCAGAGCAGTGAACTAAGAAAGATTGGTAACAGCGAAATAATGATGTTAAGTGATATTCTTTAACCAGGAAGTACTTTTAATACTCTTTAAAAATGCTGGTGGATAGTACCTCTTAGAAAAGAAAGGAGGGATTGTTTCCAGCATAAAAGTGTATCTATTGTAATATAAAAAGCCAGGATTCCTAGGAATTTCATAACTGGGGCATGAACTATATTTAAAGGGGAATTGAAACACTGGGAGTTGCAAATGGAAAGGACCTAGTCAATGGAATAAGTGGAAGTCACTGTCTGAAACTAGGGGATAGCCCATTTAGGTTTATATTTCACTTCCTTAGAGAAGCCTAGACTGAGCTAGATTTCCCTACTGTATATTCCCGTCCTGTGTTTTCCCTACATATTAGCATTGCTGGTTTAAAGTCCATCTTCTGTGCTAGGTTATAAATTCTGTAAGACCCTGACTCTCAGCCCATCACTTTGTCTCCATGACTAGCCAAGTGCGTGGCACATGCTATGTACTCCACAAAGATATGCTGAGTGAATGAATGCATGAATGCAAGAATGAATTAAGTAATGAACATGGAATTAGTAGGTGATTTGATCATATACTCTATGTATTATTCTCTAGTATTTATATGGGTTAATCCTTCTTCCTGTTGACTTGTAAACTGCATTGATACACAGAAAATATTCTGCATCAAGGGTCCCTCACTACTACAAAGAGGTGCTCGGTTATAGGCAATAAATGTCCAAAAGATCTTTCTGAGCTCTTTGCTAATGATCCTTTTTACCCTCTAGTCTCCATTTTTTATTTAGCTACTACCAATGCAGAGATTACACCTCAGTCTCACTATTAGATTATAAACTGTCTTTTGTTATTTTTGTCACCAGGACTCACTACTTGGTAAGTGTCCAATAAATAAGTGAGTCAATAAAAGAATATCTGGATAGTATATATTTCAAAGCATATTCTTCCAAATTTGCAGCCTTCCAGAATCTCACAAATTGCTGTTGTGATTCCAAGGTTGCAATTCATGTAGGAATGAATTATTCCAAGCCAACATTTTATCTTTGAAATTGCTGTCTTTGTTATTGTCATGCACGTAAGTGCTGAAAGTTCTTTCTTACTAACAAGGCACATTTTACATGTGCATGAAAATATTTTTACAATTCTAAGACAATTTGGGAACTTTCATTGGCAAAAATAATGTGTTCACTTGATTTTTAGTTAATAAACTTTAATACATCCAATCATTTCATCCAACAAGCTTTTGAGCACCTCTTAGGTTCCTGCTACTTGAAATACTCAGGTGAATAAGATATGTCCCTGAAGGTTCTTTAAGTCTATATGTACCATAGTCACATTCAAAGGGTTTGAAAGTTGAAGGAGACTGTTCTAAGGTCTCCTTCAATCTATTCCACTTCATTCCTATGTGTTGATTTCCTGCAAATTCCTCCCAATAGAACACTATTCCATCTAAATTCTGAGTCTACAAACTATAACTCCTCTCTACTCCCTTAACTAGATCCTACTCCCCAGCTCTCTTACTCTCATATGGATATTTCATTTTATTCATCCACTTTCCTTTGAACACCTAGACAGCCAGCACATGATCTTTCTTTCTTTTAACATATATGAAATATTTCTGTCTCAGTTTCCTCATCTCAAAAATGATATTGAGAATTTGGGAGAGTGGGTTTGAACTATCAAGGAGATAAATGGGATAAATGATCCCTGAAGGAACAAAGGAAAATCAGTACAACTTTGGGGAATTCTGAGAGTACAGGGGCTTTTTCTTACCTCTGCCTACTTGAAGATATTCTCCTACTTCCCCTACATCCTACTCATGCTAGATTCTCATAAAAATACCAAGACAAAACAAATTCACAGAATTTTAAAGTTTGAATGATCTTTGCAATTCTCTACACACACATAGGATGACCACAAATTTAATGAAGTTTAAACTTTAGAGTCCATCACTAGCATTGGTGCCTTCCAAGGCCTGAGCAATGTGTTCACATGGTCACATTTTTAATTAAATTTCAACAGTAAGATATTTTAATCATTATTGGTAAAGACCACAGTTTCTTTGCCCTCCAATTCACCTTTTTTAAACTCTTTCATACTGGATAAATGGGGGAAGCTATGGGAAAGTTGAGATGAAGATACTTTTAGCTTGAGTTTAGTGAGTTTTGTGCATATATTTATATTTATATTTACATGTATATTTATATGTGGGTCAGTCATTTCAGTGTGTGGTTTTTATTTTAAGTTGTCCCAAAGCCAGAATGGATTCTAGGAATATGTCCACTGCCCACCAGACCAATTCACCAGCATCCTGTCATAAAGATGTAGGGTTAGAGGCTGTTTCATGATGTTTATGTGTCCTGGGGCACTTGGTACTGGATGTGTATGCTTGGGGAAAGATCAAATAATCATTTTGTTCTCTCCATAGAAGGTAATATTTCAAACAGCATTGTCATATGGAGAGGAAATCAGACTATAAAGCCCCAAAACTAAAGGGAAAATGTAATAGAGGGTTTTGTCAGATAATTAATACACATTAGTAAATGTTTTATTTATTTATGAATATTTATTAATTATCTGAGCAGCAAGGAGGTACGCAGAGTTCTCTAAGTAAAGGAAATTCTCACTTTAGGACTGAAAAACTGAAACAACATTTATTTATTTGGATTTTTGTGGTGTTTATGGTACTTTCAGTGTTTAATAATTTATTGTGATTTTGCTGCTCATTTTAAATAAGTATTGGATTCACTTTCAAAAGTAGTAATGCATCTCTAGTTTTATATTTTTTCTTAAAGAAGGTCTTCCTCATATTCTGTAAACTTCAGTGCCCCTATAACTTGAATCTGGCCCTGAGCCATGACTTAATCACCCTCCATACTTAACAGACTAGGAAACTGAGGCCCAATATCACATAGTTCACATCAGTACTGAGCTAATCCCTAGGTTTCCTGACTCTCTGTCTACTGATGTTTCTACTACCTCACATTATCTTACTTTTGAGAAGTACCTCAAAAATCAAAGATTTCCACTGGGGAAAAAAAGAAGCAGATAAAAGAATCTCCTTATCTTAGTACTTAATGATACCAAACACAAATAGCATGTCTTAAATTCTAGGCATTGTTTTAAAGTGCTTTCTGTGTAACTCATTTAAACAACAGTGTGACTAAATTAATGTTTTACCCTCATTTTTCAGATGAAGAAAATTGATACAGAGAAGAGATAAGTAAGTAGACCAAGGTCACACAATATGCAGAGAGCATAACATGCTTTGTATCATGGTGGTTAGCAGCAAACATTTTTTAAGGGTTTATAATGTCCTAGTCACTTCATTGAGAACTACAGTATATTATCCTATTTGATTTTTATAATCACCCTTTAAGAGAGGTAGCACTATTACTCCATTTTACAGATGAGAAAACAAAAGTGTAGAGAAATTCAATTACCCAAGGTCACATATCCAAAGGGTAGTCAGTACTCAAATCCATGTCTGACTCCCAAGTCAGGGCTCTTTGTATCTATATGATAATGCCCATCATTGGTAACACCCTCAATGTCCTTCCACTATTGCCACAATCCTCGTGGTCCCTTTTTCTTAGAAACACAATTAAGACTTCTGGCCAAGATGGAGGCACAGGTAGCACGCTGTGCCTCCTCGCACAACCAAGATAGGGACAACAACAATTTAGAAACAGAATAACAACCAGAACTGACAGAAAATTGAACTGTATGGAAGTTGGACAACCAAGGAGTTAAATAGACATGTTCATCCAGGCCAGTAGGAGGGGCGAAGTCAGGCAGCCGAGCGGGGTCTCGAGGCACAAAGAGCATTGGGACCAGGCATGTGCCGCAGCAGGCAGACCCTAGGAGCACAAGCAGCGGTTGGCAAACCCCGGCAGAGGGGTGGCAACTGGCAGACCCAGCGAAGCGGCGATTGCAAAGCAAGACACTTCGCGCAACCCAGGATCCCAGCACTGGGAAATAGAACCTCGGGGCACTGATTGAAAACACCTGTGTGGGTTCAGGCAGAGCGAGAGACTCCCAGCCTCACAACTGAGGTCGTTGGAGAGACCCACAGGGTGCACAAGCCCACCCACACAGGAGATAGCACCAGAAAGGCCTAGTTTGCTTGGGGGAAGGGACTGAAGTCTGAGGAGAGTGGAACAAGAGCCATTGTGTCCTCTCGGACCCCGCCCCCACATACAACATCACGACCCAGCGACTGGATCGCCCTCCCAGGTGAACACCTAAGGCTCCTCCCCTCATACATAACAGGTGTGACCAGGCCGAAAAAAAAAAAGAGAGAGATGGCTCAAATGGAAGAACAATCGAAAGCCCCAGGACTCATCCTTTTAAGCTACCGAGAGATAGCCAACCTAACAGATGCACAATTCAAAACACTGGTGATCAGGAAGCTCACAGAATTGGTTGATTTTGGTTGTAAATTAGATGAAAAAATGAAGGCTACAATAAGTGAAATGAAGAAAAATACACAGGGAACCAATAGTGATGGAATGAAAGATG
>CM052543.1:62825827-62858731 GCA_028533065.1 Trachops cirrhosus
GTAGAAGCTAAAGAACTTATGACTCATGGACATGAACTAAAGGGGGGAATGTGGGTGGGGGAGGGTGTGCAGGGTGGAGGGGGATGGAGGGGGGTAATGGGACAACTGTAATAGCATAATCAATAAAATATTTTTAAAAAGTGAAAAAAAGAAATACAATTAGAATGGAAATGTGGACAGAATTAGAATAAGGAGTGGGGCTAGCAGCATAAAGAACATAGTAGTTCCTTTTTAGGTGGTATTGTGTACACATACACACAGACATGTATGTTTCAGGGTGCCTGGCTCTGTACATCATCATATTCCTTGCATCTTATCCCTGTCCTCAACTTTTGCTGTAGCCTAGAGATTACAAGTTTATTTTTAATTCATATTCTATATTAAAGTTAAGTCGACAATCAGCAGATCAGTAATTTAGATGCTGGAGAAAGTTTATAGTGGTAGAAAATCCCTACAAAGGTCAAGAAGATAATGTAAATAAAGTGGCAAAATAGAACCCCCAGGGAATGACAGAAAATTTAATAAACTAGAAAGTACTTGTCCAAACTCAAATAGCAGGTACTAGGCCCCAATATATGGTTGCCATGTGGCAGAATGAATCCACTGTGAGATCCACCAGATCTCACAATTTTTCAAGAAAAATTAGAAACCTAGAGTGTTGGTGTAAAATCTCCTAAATTGTCAGGTGGGGTGGAGGCGGGGTGGGCAGTGCTGGGATGGGGCTAAAGGGCAGAAAACTGTACTTAACAACAATTAAAATTAAAAAAAATAAAACCTTTTATATTAAAAAAATCTCCTAACTTGTAAATATTTTAAAGTAATTCAATTTTTTAAAGCATTTTGAGGCTAACATTGTGCTGGCCAAACAACAACAAACCCCACATCTGTAGGCCTGTCATTCACAGTCTGCCTAATATGGGGTTAAACGTAGGAAGCTCTGAAATGAGAAGTTAAAAGAGAAGACTGACAGAAACTTGGATCTTGGTGGATTATTTGTTATTTGAAAAATGGGCTTTGTTAAGAATAATTTTTTTTTGGTGGATGTGAGTGATTAAGGGGGTAGGATGGGAATGGGCACCAAAGCAGTGGCCTTCTTCAAACAGATCCTCTTCATTTCTCCTTTGGAGTAATGTTGGTATTGGGTGCTAGGAAAAAAAATAGCAGGATTCTAATTAACAGCTCAGAAGGAACAACGAATTTACAATTGTGTGAAGGGCAAATTCCTCTGTGCACAAAACAAATAACAGTATTTGTAAATTTGTAAATAACGTAGCAGTTTGCCTGCGGTGCAAATGCTTTGGGTGCCCCCAGAGGCAGAAGAAGAAGTCTGAGGAGGCAAAATGTTAGAAAATGACCTGTTGTCTCAAGAAATGGAATTTTAAAAATATCTTTAGTAATTGATGTTTTTCAATTGAATCCTTATTTAGGAACTATAAAGGGGCCCAGTTCTTAGGCCAGTAGAATGAAGATGTGTGGGGAAGTAAACAATTTCAAGTCCAAAAGTCAAAGCTGTTATTAACAAGGTAACTTCTTTCAAAAGTGCTGAACATAAAAATTTGCCCCCAACCCTTGGTCTGTGGCAAGAACCTTCATTTTACAAAGGAGATAGCAAGCCTAAACCATAATAATTTATTGTATTCATTGTCAGAGAAGGAATTAGTGACAGAAAATAACGTAAATCCAATCTCTCTGCTCTACAACATTCAATTCACAAATATTGGAGCCCTTTTATAAGATCCTTTAGCTAGTATTAGAGATTCCAAAGAGATGCCCTAGGAGCGGAGAAACTGTGGTGTATTTAGGAAAGAGCAAAAAACTCATTATTTTCTTTAAGGCTTTTTAAGCATTTCTCTGTGGGTTGAATTAAGAGTTGAGAATACAGAGTGCATGTAACATTTCCCCTGTCCTCAAAGGGTTCACAGTCTGAGGAAAAAAAATAGAATTTAAAGCAATCATTTCAATACTGAGCTTGATGCTAGAGAAGAGGTCTGAGAGAGCTACCATGGACAATTTGACAAGTACTTGACTCTTCCAGGAGATCTTTCACCAGGAGAAGTCACCAGGCAGAAGATATTAGAAGAGGTAAATGGACTATTGGGCCTTATGTAGGAGAATGACAGATCAAATTCGTGCTCTCAAATGTTCCTCGAGTGTTCTTATTCATCGTGAGATAAGTGCGAATTGGCTAAACCTTTCCATGAAATATTTTAGCAAATTATATCAAGAGCTTTAAAACATATTCATAGCCTTTCAATTAGAAATTCCATGCCTAGGAATCAGAGATGCTGCCAGAAACTTATGTATGAGGAAGCTTATCAAAACATTATTTATAACCATAAAAAACTGGAAGCAACCTACATGTTCAATGGTTAAATAAGTTATGGTACATCCAAGCCATGCGATTTTATGAACTACATGTAAGAAAAAAATTTTTTTTAAACTATTTCAAGTAAAACATTAAAATATGATATAAGCTGTTTAATGAAATATTGTCCTAAGCTTGTAGTAAAATATTTAAAATAGTTCTCAACATTGGTTGAAGTTTACACCCATATCTCACACTTGTAAAGTTCTTTCTTGTTAAGGCATAGCAGACAACAAGAGGGGGTGGAGTTTCCCTTTGCTCTGTGTGAAATCAAGAAAATTGACTTCTGTTTCCTTCTCTCTTAACAGTATGAGGAATAGAATAGAGTGAAAAAATCAAATGGAGTCACTATGGCCAAGTCACTGAATTATTAAAATCAAGTAGGTGGAGGTATGAGGAAACAATTCTGTTCTTGTTCTAACTGGCCTGGGAACTTAAACTTTTGAATTGTCCAGTGCTGCGTCAATGCCTGGATATACATCAAAGTGTCAGATAATCCTCTGATACTCCCTGAAGGACTAAGGAAAGAATGTTCATGTATCCAGATCACCAGCCATCTAGAAGATTACCATTTTGGACCAGGCTAAGATTGCAGGACTGATTCTTCTCGAGAATGTACTTTTCACTTATAAAAAACCCTCAGCTTTTCTTCTTCGTTGGAAAACTATGGGCATTCCCCTGCTGTGTTGCCAGTTTGTAAACCCTAAGACCCTTGAATAAATCTTTATCATTTATTTCTAGCAAAGCCTACAGACACTTTTTCAGTTATTTTTACATATATGATATTGGTGTCATGGAATTTGAAGAATGCTCTGCCTTAATTCGTTAGACTGGAGTAAGGTAACGGCTTGAGCCTTTTCTGCTCTGTTGTCTCACCAATAGCTCTGGGATTTCAATGATGAGTTCTCTCAGTTCCAACCTCTCTGCTTCACTGAGATTCAGAGCTTTGTTCTTGGATCCTCCGATATTGGTTTTTGCAATGGGATGCCCTATTTCTAAGTCTGTTATGGAGGGGCAACCCCATTCTGGAATGCCAACCGGATTTATGGTCCATCCTTTGCTAAGTATTTCTAGATGGACTTCTGATATGAATGATAATTTGAAATTACAGTGACCACTCTGGGGATTTTTCGAGATTCCAAAATGAGTATAGTTATGTGTACAATTAGAGAATCTTAGAAGTGTGAAACAAGCTGAATCAGAAACATTTTTCTATTGGTACCTAGAGACTTCTAAAAAATTAAATGATTCAAAAACAGCCTTTACTGCTCTTCTGTGTTTTTGTCCAGCCATGACATCTTTCAGGGAAACTTATCTTTAGCATAGGATCTTCACCCTATAGTTGGGAACTCTAGCTGGTTATATACACAAACATTTTTGTTCCTTCTCTTGTGCCTTTTTAATAACATGGACCAACTTCGCCAAAATAATTTAAAACTCTAATGGCCATTCAGGGAAACCTTTAAGTCTACACCTCCAGGGCCCTCCTTAAAGAGAGAATTCCACACCTCTTGGGGACAACAGAATGCATTCTTTCATTGACATGCACAGATTCTAAAAGATAAATTGACTTTTCAAATAGTTCTAAAAGAACCCAAAAAGAAACTTTGGTCATCTGAGTAGGTGCTTTAAAATGTTTTACTATTTATCCCTCCTGAAATCTAGTATTTCAAAAAATTTAATAGCTCTATGATCAAAAGTTTGGCAAAATTAGAAAATGAAAATTCAAAGTCTAATAGGAATTTTTTAAAAAAGTTTCCTCCCTTAAGCTAAAATAAAACTATGCACCCAGAGGGAAAGAAGCAAATTAGGAGGATGTAGTTGGATGAGTAGATCCCAAAACTGGATGGTTGTGAAGTTACAATCCAATGCTTTGCAGGAGTTAAGAGCAAGTGTCATAATCTTACAAATCTTTGGGAAACCAGAAATGTAACTCTAGAAGCAGCACAAAGCCCATCTATCCTTACCATCCTCAATTCCTCATCCTGATGGAAAAACAAATAGAAAACAAGGGTTTTTTAAACCACAAACTGCTGATCTGTCTCCAAGACTAATTGTCAAGGGCAAATGCAAATCTTAATTGCCTTTGCCATAATTATTAATAAGAAAAAGCTCTAACCATCTGAATGAATAAACTTAACTGTTATAAATTAGTGAGTTTTTCCTTACTGTGTCTATCTCATGGCTGAAATTTTTTAAAAAATCTATGGGGAGGTGGAGAAGGGTATGGGGGGATAAATGGTGATGGGCATGGGTGGAGACTGGACTTGGGGTAGTGAACGAACACACAACACAGTGTACAGAAGATGTGTTGTAGAATTGTGCACCTGAAACCTGTATAATTTTGTTAACCACTGTCACCCCAATAAATTTAATAAAAAAATAAAAATTAAAAAACCAAATCAGTTTGCATGTTTGTGTGTTCATGTGTATTGTGTGCTACTTTCTACTTTCAGATGATATTGCTAATCTGTGAAGCTATTTAATTGGCTTAAAGGGACTAAGTGCTTGTATATAAATTCTCAAAAGTTTAATATAAACCAACCTACATGTTTTTCAGAATCACTTAATCTCAGAAGATGTTTCATAGTAAAACTGGTCTGAGCTTGGTTTGGTTAAATAAGAATGTCTTTAGAGTTATCAGAATTAAGTATACTTTAATTTTACCTGTGATTACAAAAGAAGTTTATATTATCTTTATTACAAAATTTGTCAGCAGAAAAATAGCTTGTGATAATAATTAGTCAAATACTATTATTGTCTGATATCTCATGGAGTTTTCATGGTTAATCTAAACATAATTATTAAGAACTAATAATCCAAATAGTTGTAAGATAAAAAGTTTTAACAAAAATTATCTGGTATATATACTTAAAATAGTTTCCCCAAATCTTTTAATAACTTGGAACTTTAGAATTTTGCCAAGTTAAGTTAAATAGTAAATTTATTTAATATCAAGATCATTTCCAAATAAGATAAAATACTGAAACATTAATTGTTGTGTTAAGTAAATCTATGTTTTTCTACTATCAACTTATTATAGAAAAACTATATGATACATTTGGATGTTAATGAATATGTTTTGTATTTTGTTGAGGAAGCATGTTTCTGAAAATTAGGAAATATATTTACCAGTAAACTTTTTTTGTAAAGACTATGAAGTGTATTCATAAATTGGCCACCCTAGAGAATGCTAATTGCTTACTTTTTAGTTATAGTTTAAAGTTCCTAAAGGCTAGGAATGCTAATTAATATGAACAAAAATAATGTATTTCTAGTAGAAGGTATAAAGTTCATTTTTGAAAAAATTAAAAGAAAATGGTTTGTTCTAAGACAAATTGCTTATATATGAATGAGTAAGAACAGACAAACTAAGAGGGACAAGGAAAGTTTAGAAGATTTAAAAAATAGTTCTTGGGAAAAAATTTAATGTGTAATCAAGATAGATAAAACTGAATTTGTTAGGATTTTAAAAAAATAAGCTGTAATATCAATAATGTACTAAAATAATATTCTTTCATCTGCTAAAAGGATAAAGTTTTCTTGAACTATTGGCCTGCTCCTGATAACATATTGTAAAAAGTTTTCTGCCAAGAAAGCAAAGTTTCTATGTTTTATCAAAATAATTTTGTTTTATGTCACCTTAATCAGGTCTTTGATTAGTTAAGAAAACTTAATCTTCTCAATGGTGAAAGCTAACATTCTGTATTTATCTTTAAAATCTTTTATTGTTACTTTGGTCAAATAGATCATTAAGTATTATTTCACAATAACATGATTCTATTTAGTCAACTGTATAAACATTAAGCCATCTTTTCTATTGTATCTGTGTAATGTTTATTATAAATGTTCCAGAACTTATGTGAAGTTTCTGGGAGTCTAATATATCCTGGCATAAGATGTCTGTGTCAAAATTGAGGCTCATTCTAAAAGGACTGAACCTGAGTATCAAGGAAGTGCCCTCGCTAACTTTCATGCAAGGACAGAGGAATAAAATCTGTAAAGGTTGTGGCACATGTGGATGAAATTTATTCTACTTTTGCAAAAATGACCCCTCGGTGCCAGACTTTTGCCATTTTGATGCCCTTGAAACATGGTAACAGCCTGTTCCTAAGTCAGAGAAACTAAGATGGGAAAACAATGGCTGTAAATTAAATGAATGGTCAGAGCTATGGTAAACCCAAGTCACCTGCTTGGTCCTGCTGAGCTCTCTGGCATATCCCATCTTGGGTTTTCCCATTCCTTCATTCAGCATTGTGCATTTAAGCTGGACTTCATTCAAATGCCACTCAGTGTGGGTGATCAGTATGTTACTGTTATTGCATGTATATTTTCCAGATGGTTTGAAGCCTTCCTCTGATGCAAGGCCGATGCCCTCACAGTGGCAAAGAAATTATTGGAAAATGTGTTTCCCACTTGGGGTATACCTTCCACAATTCCTAGTGTTTGAGGCGCCCACTGAGCAAATCATACAAGCCTTGATGGAAAGCCTTGCAAACTTCCTGGAATTATCACTGACCCTATCACCCTTAATCATCAAGCAAGGTCATGAGAACTAATGGAAAAATTGGATTCATAAAACTGTTAACAAAAAGATTAAGATCAACAAGAATTAATAACATGGGACTGAATGAACTGATAAGAGTGATTATAATTTTTATGACTTTTTTGTTTGAAATATAACTGGTTCTTTAATCTTGTTTTCCAGATACGAGGAAACGTTTTCTCTTAAACTATCTATGACTTGAGCAATTTGACATACTACACTTTATGAGCAGAACTGAAACATTTGTCTTTTTCTCCCTACTTAATACCTCCAGAATTCAGAAACTGTGAGTCTTCATGTTTTTATGGCAATATTGTTATTTGTATAAGTTCAATAAGAATCTGTTCTCCTTATAAGAGGACATAATTGGAAATTGGTTATATTACCAAGGCTTTGAGTGAAATGTCGTATTTGAAAAAGACATGTATAGACTCAGATATGACCAGACAGCTTTAAGGAACTACATCTGTCTTGTGGAAGCCAATAAAACCCTTGGAAATATCAACCTGGTACCTTGCTTACAAGATTCCCAGCAGCCGTACCAGGTGAGTAAAGCAGGTCAGTTCCTGGCAGGTGCAGGAATCTTAAGATATTTTGGGGACATTGAGAAGAAAGGCACTCATCCAATTCTATAGGTACTGCAGGCAGAGTGTGATGGTAAATCTTAGCCCTGGCTTTTCTGGCCTCAAGAGACCTTTCAAAATTTAATCTGAAGAGTCCTTGTGGAAATTCCAGCAAAGCAGATTTAATAGAGCTTATAAGGTTAATTATTACCTATGCAGCTCCTATGTAAATAGGCTAAGTTTATTGAAACTAGACCTATTTTGAGCCATCTGCATTATTGGCTCCTGAAATAAGAGGCAACTGTTTAATTGAACTGACCTATTCTCAAGACTGAGCTGGTTTCCAAAACTGATATGTAATAGTAACATCTCATTTGGTCCTTTCCTCATGTTTCAATCTAAAAATTAACACAACTATTGAGCTGACTATAAATTCATATGTAGCATGCATGTTTCTAATCCATATCCCCCCTCCAAGGGACACGATAAACTCAAGGAAGCCATTGCCACCTTGACATCAAGTGACTTTAAAAATCTTGTTTGATCTATGATGTTTCCTGGGAGAAAAATCCTGATCAAAATGGGGGAAATGAAGAATAGAGTGAAGAAACAAAAGGGAGTACTACAGTCAAACTGCTAGATTACTAAAATCAAGTAGGTTGAGGAATGAGAAAACAATTATATTCTAGTTCTCACTAGCCTGGGAACTTAAACATTTTTGAACTTTCCAGTCCTGCATCATGCCTGGATATATATCACACTTCCAGATAACCCTCTGATTATCTTCTGAAAGACTAACGAAAGAATTCATGTATCCAGACCACTTGGTATCCATCATCTAGACCACCATTTATAATTATCATTATAAATGGAAATCCTTTGTATGACTATAAAGGATTACCATTTCACACCAATTTAGAGGCTAAGCTTGCAGGACTGATTCTTCTCAAGAATGTACTTTTTAATATAAGAACTCTCAGCTTTTCTTTCTTCTTCAGAAAACTCTGGCTATTGCTTAGTTGTTGTTTCGAGTTTGTAAACGCTAAGACCTTTGAATAAATATCAATTATTTCTAGCAAAGCCTCCAGACTCTTTGAGTTGGTTTGACAAGTGTGATCCAGGATTTATTTGCAAGTCACTTATTCTCTAAATCCCATTCTCTTGTACATATCCAGGCTAGCTAGGGAAAGGAAGACCAGGTAAGGAATAAAAGAGAAAGAAAGGGTCCAAGAGCCGAAAATTACCATGAGAATGGAGAACAAGTATGATAGGCCAGAGGGTGTGAGAACCAGAAGAAAGGGTTGTTGCTGTGTATTGAGAGTGAGTTACCTGATTGAAAATCTCGGGTGAAACGTAAACACATATGGAACAGTTCAGTATAAGAAGTGTCACAAAGCAGTAGATGGTTAACTGCCAATAAATGACATAATAAACAATTAATGTTATAAAAACTTGGGGGAGTTTGGTGGAGAGGAACATCATTAGGTCACATACGGGAACTGACCACACTAACATCATTAGGTCACATACGGGAACTGACCACACTCGTATATCAGTTAAGATATTCCTTTAAAACTTCCCTTTAGTAACCTTTGTTAGAGGATCTAATTGGATAGGGATGAACTCTACTGGCCATTCTTTCTAGGGTATTTAGTTACTGAAGAACTTAAAGGGCTTCATTGTTAAAGGATTTATCTATTAAGTAAAAAGAAACGTTATGACAAGAATAAGAGAAAACAATTTGAAGTGAAAATACGATTTGAATTTCAACTTCTGCACAAAAATTCACTTCATCCTTAATTTCTTCTTTCCTGTAAAATGTATTCACATAAAATCAGCTTTACAAGACAGAATTGGAATATAGTCCAAGAAATTTACAACTAACTGGAGACACATATGTGTTTCTTCAGTTCTAGGAAAACTGGGCCTTGCTAACTTCCTGAATTTCTTGGTTCTTTGCATTGAAGAGTATGTGGTAATTTCTCCCTTTGCTGAACTTTCTTGCTTTTACAGTTTCTCCTACCTGAATTTTAAGCACCTTGTCCACACCATTGCTATTCTAGGATACATTTTATAGTCTACATAGCATTAAGCGACCTTCACCTATGTCTAGGTTAATGGATTAACACATTTACCCAATCACGTATCTTAGACCCTTTGGGGGTTTTCCAGTCTATTTTAATCTATTTAAACCCAACGCTGGCAGATTTCAATTTCCTTTGTTCCTCGTGTAGACTTGGTTTATGCCTGGTGATCTCAAAAAGGGATAAAGAGGAAGCAGCTGTTGAAAAAAAATGAGATTGGCAGTTTTAACCACACAGTTTGGTAGCTTTGATATCCTAAACTTGCTAGCTCCTCCCCCTGGACCACTCTGATTTTGCATCACAACACTACACTGAATCCCAAAGTACACCGGGGTAGTTTTTTAAATTAAAAAAAAAGAAATGCAAACCAGCGATACCGTTGTTTTAAATCATCAAAGATTCATTCTGCGAACTGCAGGCCTTTACAAATCTGCGTACACTAGAGACCTTTAAAACAGAATCCGAGAATACTGATTGTGTTCTACAAAGCGAAAACAGGTGATGTCATAATGCACAGTCCTCCGTGGTCACAGCTTAGGCCCGGACGGGAGTTGGGGCTCCAGTGAGCAGGGAGCTCTGCGCCAGTGGGTGAAGCAAGTCATCTACGCAGCCCGGAGGACACCCGTGAGGACCAAGTACCGATCAGGCTCTCGCTCCGCGCCTGCTTTTGTTCTCACTCGGGAGCTGGTTTCCCGGCGTCCCGCGTCGGGAACCCGCATTCGACCAGCACCGGCGTTGCTAGCCCCCAGGGAGAACCGGCGCACCACTTCCCCCGCCCCGCTGCTCGCTCCGGCCTCGTCTCCTTCCCATTTCTGTCAGCCAGAGATTTCCCTAATTACGTCTGCCTTCTCTCTCTAGAGCGTGAACGCAAAAATCCTGACTCACCATTTTTTTAGCTTTGGAAGAGGCCAGTCCGACCCAATAGTTTTAAAAGGCAATTTGTTCTCTGAACATTCCTTTTCAAGCAATGCTGTGCATTCTGCGTGTATCTGACCAGAGGCCTCAGGAAGGACTTTTGGGTGAGAAAACAAACCTGTCTCTTTGGCCCTTTAGTGCTAGTCAAATAAAGGAACTTGCATTACTAAGAGGACTGTGAAAAGGGCTTCAGATAGGAAACCGCGACATCTGAGGTTTTGTGTCCCCACCCCCCCGATTAATGGTGTAAATATGCCTCAAACATCCCCTACTCTCCGCCCAAACCTCAGGTAATTGGTCTTTTGCAATACGAGGCTCACGATAAATGATGCGTAAAGTTCTCAGAGCTCCCTGGACGCAAAGCCCTACGTGACTGCAGTCTTCTCTACAGCTAAGCTAACATTTGGGCTGAGAGAAAGCCTAACCACTGATGTGATGGTATGAACATTTTAGTTCCCCAACCCCAGCCACCCCCCACCTTCCCAACCTTTCTCAAGAACTCAAGAAATAGTTACTTTAGTTTTAGATCCACCAGCAAGCTCTAGCTCCCAGGTATTAATCTCACCCTCTCATCATTTCTGCAGGGACCTAGAGAGGGGGAGTGGCTTGCCTTCGGGAAGGGCTGAGCTTCCCTGTTAGTTTGCATACAACACACCCTCTTCCTCCTATTGGCGGAGCAGCGCAAACTGTATTCACTCCCATCCCACTACCTAAGTAACCCGCCATCTCCCTTTAGTTCGTAGCCTTCGTGATAAACTTAACTTGCCCGGAGATTCAAGGCATCCTAGCCCTCTGTGATTGGCCGGCGCAGCTCCCAACCTAGCTCTAGTTGCTCATTGGTAGCGGGCTAGCGCCCTGGGGGCGTGGCCGGAGCTGTCCGATTGGCGGGAGGGGGCGGTACTGAGTGTGGAGGTGGTGAAGGTGGTGGGGAGGCGGGGGCGGGGCTGCACTGAGGCGCTGCGGCGGCGGCGGAGGCAGCGGTGGCGGCTGCTCGTCCTAGCTAGGCGGGGGCGGGGGTCTGGAGGATGGAGGCTGGTAGAACAACGGGACGGTGAGGAGCAGCCGCCGCCGTCTCCGCCGTCGCTTCGGCAGCCGCCGCGGTAGTAGCCTGGGACAGCGCCGCTTGCTCTCAGGTCCTCGCCTCCTATCCCGATATCCCGCCGGTGGAGGCTGAGTCTGAAGCGGTACCGGCGCGGGGTCGGTCCGGCTCTGCAGCGGCGCTAGCGGCCTCAGTGACAACCCAGTCTCGGCCCGCCGCCTGCCCTCGGTGTCCGCAGCCACGATGAACCGGGGCGGCAGCAGCCCATCGGCCGCCGCCAACTACCTGCTCTGTACTAACTGCCGGAAAGTGTTGCGGAAGGTACGGGCTCGGCCTGAGGTCCGGCTAGAGAGGGGCGCTTCCTGCCTGCCAGGTCTCGGGCTGCTCGGCCCCTGGGAGCACTCTTGGGGCGAGGCTCAAAGGGATCCCGGGGCTCCTTCCCTACGCCGAGACCGAAAAAGGGGGCGTGGGTTGAGGGTGCAGGGTTAAACGGCTGCTGCTTTTATCTCTGCGGGGACAGACACTAGTCCCAAGGGGTTGGGGATTTATTTTTTTTAAGGGAGGAGCGCGGGACCTGTTCGATCCTTCTCTTGGTGCTTTTGGTGGAGGTTGGTGAGAAATCAGCCTGGTCTGGTCTTGAGGAACCTGGCTCCCTTTTCGCTGTGCCTATCCCTTGCGGGTGTTTTTGTTTACTTGGTTGCTTCTGCCTTCCTTGCGCGCTTTCCCCTAACACCCCCTTTTTACATTCTTCTGATGGTCGTCTTATGTCTGTAGTTCAGTCATGGAAGGTACTGGTAAAGTAGCTTTAACTTCATGCCCATGGGAAATGCTATTCGGCCTTATCGTTCCTCGGGCTGGGACTGGAGGAGGAGGAGACTGAGGTAGACAGACGTGAGTTATCCCTTTTTAGTAACCCCTGCCGCCCTCCCCCCGTTTGTCCAGAAAAATCGGACGCACCGTTAGCTTATTGCTTCCTAGAGTGACTGATAGAAAGTTTACTCCAGTATTGGTTAACTTATTTGGCTTAATCGTTCCGTTAACGTGGGGGGAGGCGGGGGGGGGGGATGTCGCTTTAGACCGAGAAAAGCTTTTAATCAGACTTTTAACACTGGGCGCTGGAGAATATTACAATCAAATTATTCTCTTCTAAACTATTTTTACATTTCGTTAAGCGGAAACATAAGTTGAGGTGCTTCTGTTTGTCCAGTACAAATGAATTAAAATTGCTGAGCTATGCAAATGCGTTGGGACTGAAAGACTAAGATGAATAGGGCACCGTTTTTAAGTCAATTTCTCTAAATACAGTTCAGCTGGGATTGTTCTTTATTTATTAAGAAAGAAAGCAAGCATCTAAGTAAGCAAGCTCAAATATTTGCGCTCTTTGTCCAAAAACTGTTTTTCTTCCTCTGTGGGTCAGGCCAAGTGCCAATCAAAGTTGTTTTTCAAACCTCTTTTCCCTGCAGTAGGGCTGCTGCTTTTTTTTTTCTTTCCTATTTTATTCGAGAGCATGAAGAAAAGGGATTGCAGATTTGATGTTAATCGAACAGTTATATGTACCTTAAATTGCTCTTACTTAGTATGTTTTCCTTGAAACATTTGTATTAAATGTTCATGTTGAGTATGTGCAGTTATTTTTTTCCATAAACTCTGGAATCAAATTACAGTTGATACTTGTTCAGCCCATTGTAGGGCAGCTTGTGAGAAATGTAATGGATCAGAAGTGCAGATCTGCTTAGTCCATTGTTAACTCTTTCACTTCGGGGCCAGAGGCATCTGAAATTAGCTTTTTAAAGAATGATTATTCCCTAACTTTAAAAGTGATAGGTTATGTCTTTAACATGAAAAAAAGTGTTGGTTGTTACAGATTTGTTTTAACTCAAGCCTGATTAAAATAACAGCTAGTTACTGAGTCAGGAAAAAAGAACTATATTGATTTTGATTTTTTATGAATGACTAGCATATTGGTAGGCTAATAAAATGTTTGGAGGTGCTATAGGCTTCAGAATCTATTTTATTTTTCTTTTGAGAGAACCATGGCTATGGATCCATCATACTTTGCTAGCATTCTTTATATCTTTGTCTTGGCTTTTAAGAATCTATATTCACTCAGAAAGAAAATTTTCATTTTTAAGCATTATTAATGGAAGAGGTATATGGGAAATGGATATTTACCATTTTCACATTTTGTAATTGCTGTTCATACCTCTGCCAATATTCCAGTTTTTAGTGACTACAAGGGGTATTTAATATTGATTCATGCAGTAGCATGAAATAGCTGTAGATGGAAATGGGATTGTTTGAGCCAGTTATGACATGACTTGGCAACATTTGTAGCTTGTTAAAGAGTACTAGTCTTAAATGCTCTTAAAAGATACCAAGAGTTTAGCATTTTAAATTCTTCATCCTAAAAATAGCATGTAAGAATTTATTTCTAATAAGAGATGGTTTTCTTATTGATACAAAGTATATAATTCTAAGTAAAATTTATCTACAGCTTTCTAAATGTGATTCTCTGAATTTATCCTGTTTTCCACTTATAACTAAGTCATAGCATTTTAAATTTTTGTTCAGTGTAGTTAATAATGGAAGAATGAAACTCATGCACACCCAGTGTGAATTACTCTTTTGCTGTTCTAATCCTCATTAATGATGAGGGAAGATCCACCTTTATTTGTGACATGATGCCTTTTTCTCTCAGTGGCTTAATTTGTTACAATGTGTTGAATTTGGGGAGGGTAGGGGGGAGTGTAGGGATCTTCAAAAAGAACTGCATTCACCTTCACATGAAATAGTTTAACCCAGTATCTAAAAATAGAATTTTATATTGTATGAGAGTCACACTTACTCTTAGAAGTTCCTTTATAATTTTGATTCAGTGTCCTCCAATGTAAAGAGCTTCAGATATGGAATATATCTAACTTGGAAACTTTAGGTCAGTAAAAAGAATGGAGAAGTAAACCGCAGAGGAAAACAAACAAAACTGTCCACAAATCTATAACTCCTACTATGTCTAACTTGTTCTATTATCAGTGAAATAATGCAATAAAGTTTCTAATAAAAGAGGAAATGCCTGTATTTATTTTGGAAAAGTTAACGAATTTGGAAGTGTAATACATTTTACTTGAAGAAATTCCAGGGACAACTAGATAAATTTTAAAGTGGAATGCCAAACTGCATTAAGAAAGGTAGGTAACTGTCCGTCCACTCATTTTCCAACAAATAAAAGATGGCACATTACAATGGACTTTTATTAAGCAGTTGGTGCTTTAGAGTGAATAAAATTTTGCACTATAGAGAACTTAACACTTAAAAATTCTAAGTACATTTAGTAGTTTCAGTGGTATATATCTGTTGGTTGTACTTTTCCACTTTGCTTATATAGTCACTTATTTTGACAACTTTTGATGGTTTTGTAAGCCAAGAGACTGAAAATAAAATGGGAAATACTGAATTAAACCATATGAACCTCATTTTTTGAGTCAAAATTGTCAGTTAATAGCAATTCGGTATGGTTCTGCGAACAGAATGGAATTGCTTTGACTGTGGCTATATTCTGCCTTATTTAATCAGGTTTCTTACATATATAGTTTTGATCGTCAGAAGCAATTTTTTACTTTGTTTTATTTAAGTGAACTAAGCAGAGATTAAGTAGCGAATTTATGATAGCAACTTACTATACAGTGGTTTTCAAACACCTTTTTATGGGTCCCTGAAATGCTTGTGTTCAAAAATGCTTGAGTTGGATTAAATTTTTAAGTTGGATCCAATTTTAACATTGTTTAAAAAGTTATCTTTGATTGTAAGATCTTTGTACAGGACTTGACGTAAACCTTGTTCTACTACCTTTGTAGATATATTGGAGATTTTTGTTAATATGATTTTTTAAAAGATTTTATTTATTCTTAGAGGGGAAGGGTGGGAGACAGAGGAGAGAAACATCAATGTGTGGTTGCCTCTCCTGCGCCCCCTACTGGGAAACTGGCCTGCAACCCAGGCATGTGCCCTTACTGGGAATTGAACCAGTGACCCTTTGGTTCACAGGCCACTGCTTAGTCCACTGAGCCATATCAGCCGGGGCAATATGACATTTTTGAGAAAGATTGTCCTTGATTATGAAGGCACTGGCCTTTAATTAAAATTTTGTTTCTGTACATATCCACTTAGGTTAAATTTTTACATTTGAGAATACAAACTTATTGTTATCAGTAGTTACTTTGTGACAAAAACTGATAAAAATAATTGCTTTGTATGTTTATGTGCTTCATATTTCAGATTCAGTATAAGATTTCATTTGTAAAAGGGATTCTGCTACTCTTCCCACGGGCACCGCCCCTCCCCAAATAAATTGCTAAAACTTAACTGCTAATGTAGTGATTCTGGGATCCATAAAATGTGCTCACAGTTAGGTCTTTGATAGGTTGTTTATAAAATTATGGGCAAGTTAGTTAACCTCGTTGAAACCTAGTTTTCTCTATAAAATGGAGGCGATTTCCACTTAACTTACAGGTAGCTGCCTAGCTTGAGAGAAATAATGCATGTTAAAATACTTTGTAAACCATAGAGTGCAACTATAAATATAAGAAAAAAACAAGCTTATTTATTTTTCCTTTTCCATCATACCTTAGTTTTTTTGTGTTGTGACAATATATACATAACTGAATACATAACTGAATAATTTGGTTATTCTTTACATTTTTGTCCCATTTAATTATTGCCTGTAAATGGGAGGTAAAGATAATGCTTTTAGTTAGAATGATGAACATTTTAAAATTTGCACAATGTATTTGTATCTAGCACCCCCCCCCCCGTCCCCGCCTTAAATAGTAATCCAGTGGGTAGATTTTGGTTTTTCAAATAATAAAATAAAATTGTGTTTTGGACACTTCAGCAGATGAGGGAAATTGGTACTAGGTTTGAAAAGACTAAAAGTTAGGGATGATTTTGCTTTTAGAAGTTGGGGGCAAATCTAGGGTAAAGCAAAACAAAATTGATTTTAATTTGGGAGAAGAGTTATGGAAGTAAAAGTCTCTTATCTTTCTCCCCCATCTCTTCATCTCTTTTTTCCCTTTTGAAGGGTTATGTTTGTCTAGACTACCACAATTTTTAGAGTATATTCACATTATCTCAATTGATTTTTACAAACTGAGAACATTTAAGTGGCATGGCCTTTGTCATACAACTAGTAAGGTGTCCGTTTAATTCTCATTACTGTTCCTATAATAAAACAGTATTTCAGTTGTCTCCCTCAGTATTCAGGTTGTCAGGGAATATCCATATTCCAACTTCAGCATCTTGGGAATGCCTATAGGTACCTAAAAAACTGCAGGTAATGTTGATTGGAAATATGAATTTTAGCTACTCTTTGACACATTATTGCAGAGTACCTGGAAGGAAAGGAAAGGAGTTAGCTGGCTATTTTTATTATTTCTGTAACAGTTGTTTTGGCTAATTCCTTCAGATAAAACAACACTTATCTAATACGATCTTTATATCCTAGTGGTGTCCAAGACCCTTTGGAGATTGAGGGTTCAAAACTATTTTTATGGCCATACTAAGACTTTATAGCTTTTTTTCACTGTGTGCAACAGCACTGAGGTAAAAATTGTGCTGGCCCCTTAGTGTAAGTCAGGGTAGTGGCACCAAACAGTAATTGTATTTACTGCCATCTATTCAGTGGGGAAAAAAATGCATTTCATTTAAGAGTGTCCTCAGCCCTGGCTGGTGTGGCTCAGTGAATTGAGCGCTGGACTGCAAAACAAAGGATCACTGGTTCAATTCCCAGTCAGGGCACATGCCTGGGTTTTGGGCCAGGTCCCCAGTGGGGGGCATGTGAGAGGCAACCACACATTGATGTTTCTTCCCCTCTCTTTCTCCCTCCCTTTCCCTCTCTAAAAAATAAATAAAATCTTTAAAATTAAAAAAAAAGACTGAAAAAAAGAGTGTCCTTGAAGCAGTAAGAATTTAAATTTTTTAAAACGTGACCTTGAACGTCTGTCTGCTTAAAATATCCTGTGTGACAAAATTAGAAGTATGTAAAGCACTTCTGCATAGCACATTCATTGTCTCTAGGTAAAGAATATGTGCAGTTGTTTTAGTTACAAGCTAAACTACCCACTCTGAAATGTAACACCATTTAAAAAACTATATTTATGGCAGTTTTATTCAAAATTACCCCGAACTGGAAACCCAAATATCCTTTAACAAGTGAATGTAAAACAAACTGTGGTACATCCATACAGTGGAATACTGCTTAGTCATAAAAAGCAACACGTATGAGTCTCCAAAGACATTACACTGAAAGAAGCCAGTCTTCAGATGTTATATCCTCTTATGAGTCTATGTAGGCAACATTGTAGAAGAAGTAACTCTAAAGGGACAGAGAGCAGATGAGTGTTTGCCAGGGGCTGCAGTGGGGCAAAGTTTTGACTACAAAGAGGCAGCATTAGGGGAGTTTTTGGGTGATGGAACTGCTGTTTCCTGACTATGAAGGTAGGTAGACAAATATGTGAAAATAAACAGAGCTACACATATGAAAAAGTTAATTTTATGTTAACTTAAAAAATGTTCAATAACCCAATTTTTATTTAAAAGAACACCTATCAGACAAACTGGGTATTTGGTTATAAATTTCTTAAAAATGGCTGTGACCCTAAAATTCCAAGGAAAAAACGTGACAGTATTCATTGCCAGTGAAAAAAATTCAAACTTTGAGGGAAATACTAGAATTTTGGAAAATGTATATCTGCCATCTTTAGTCTGAAAGCTTCCCAATTCTCAAAGGCATTCTTCTTGGGTGTACCATAACCATATTAATGGATATGGTATTTTGATGTATAATAAAATTTGGCAACATTTGGAAGATCTGCATAAGTCAATGAACCAGTATCTTCCAAGTGACCTATGTATAAAACCATTGCTACTCAGGGCCTTCCTTTTTCAGCTAAGAACCAATCAGTTAAGCACAATGGGCATGATCTTTGCCATCTGATTTTTTTTTTTAAATCGCAGGAAATATTGTCAGGTATTTTTCTTAAATTTTTGGGATCACTTTACTAATTTTTGAGAAAATCATCAAAATCATGCATGGGTAAAAGATCCATTGAAAGTACAAGACACAAATTTTAATAAAACTATAGAAAGTTAAGTTCACTGATAGGGTTTCAGATTCTACTTTGCAACTAAGCTTTAAAGAAGCTCTACTTGTCAAGTTTTGGTGTGATATCGAAGAAGAATATTTAAAATTATTTTTTACATTTTTCAACTATATTATCTGTGAGGCCATATTTTCCTACCTTTTGTCAAAGCATATTACAAGAGATTGAATGCAGAAGCACATAATGAAATTTGGCTATCATTTGTATTAAAGAGATTTGCAAAAATGTACATCACTCTTCACTTTTTGATTTGGAAAATTTATTCTTATAAAAATATGTGACTTACATTAACATGTAAGGGATTATTATAAATGGGTCAAACATTTAAAATTTTCTCAGTTTTAATTTCTAATACTGTAAATGTTGACAGTTGTAACCAACACATAAACAAAAGCTCTTTGGGGTCCTTGACAATTTTTAAGAGTGTGAAGGGGTTTCAAAACCGAAGTATTTGAGAATTGCTGAGCCATAGTTCCTCATAGCAGTGAGTGGAACATAAAAATTCTTCAAAACTCCTATGACATCTCCAGAAAGTCTTTTTTTAAAAAATATTTTTTGTTGTTCTGTTATAGGTGTCACAATTATCCTCTTTGCTCTCCTCCGCCCAGCCTACCCACGTCTCACAGTCAATTCCCACCCTGCTGTCCATGTCCAGGGGTCATCCATACCTGTTCCTTGACTAGTCCCTTCCCCTTTTCACCCTTATCCCCCTCCCCTCTGATTGCTGTCACTCTGTTCCTTGTTTCCTTGCCTCTGATTCCATTTTACTTGTTTGTTTTGTTCATTAGGTTCCTCTTATAGGTGAGATCATATATTTGTCTTTCACCTGGCTTATTTCACTTAGCACAATATTCTCCAGTTCCATCTATGTTGTCATGAAGGATAGGAGTTCTTTCTTTCTCCTGCATAGTATTCCATTTTGTAAATGTACCACAGTTTTTTGATCCATTCATTTACTGATGGGCACTTAGGTTGCTTCCAGCACTTGGCTATTGTAAATAACACTGCAACGAATATAGGGGTGCATAGGTTCTTCTAAATTGGTGTTTCAGGATTCTTAGGGTATAATCCCACCAGTGGAATTGCTGGTTCAAAGGGCAGTTCCATTTTAGTTTTTTGGTGAAATTCTGTACTCTTCCACAGTGGCTGCACCAGCCTGCATTCCTACCAATAGTGCATTAGGGTTCCCTTTTCTCCACATCATTGCCAGCACTTGTTGATTAATGATGGCCATTCTCACAGGTGTGAGGTGGTATCTCATTTTGGTTTTGATTTGCATCTCTCTGATGGCTAATGATGTTGAGCATCCTTTTACATGTCTAAGGTCTTTTCTAATCTTCAAACTCTTTCCCTTCTCCCTCTATTCCTAAGACTGCCATGCTATCCAAATATACTATATTTATTGCACTTAGCACAAATAGAATTAACAGTTTACATATATTGTTCCCCTACAAGGTTCCTTCTTATTTGGGGTCTGATTAATGGAAATTTTGTTTTTTAGCAAAATAGGATTTTGATTTTAAAATGTATTGCACATATATTTTTATATAAATAGTATATTTACATTGGATATAATATAACCTAATAAAATTTTTCTCATTTTCCAAAATATGTCTTATAACATCTTTTTTCTTTATTTATTTTTCTCTTTATCTATAAGGAAAACTTTCAGAAGTTCAGTAGGAAGGACTTTTTTGTCATCTTTGTGACCCTGGGAATGTTTCAGTTAAGTATTATACCACATTTTGGAAAGAGTTCTGATAGGGAGCAAAAATGTTAGTCCTCTAAGAGAGCACACTGGCCTTAGGTCTTGGTTCTTCTAAAATGTCAAATGGCCGTTGCTTTAATATGGACACACACTTTACCTCCTGGAATCTGCTAGTGTTCTTTAAGGGATGGCTGTTTCAGAGTAGTTAAGGGAATACCTTCAAATTTCCAAAATTCTCTGTAGGTCATCTTGCAAGGTTCATTTCCCCATAGAATTCTGGCCAAGCCATTTCCTCTTTCATCTCTTCCTCTCCTTCACCCCCCAACTCCTTTCTTTTGGAAGTCTCCCAAGCCAGCTGTGGTATTCTTGTTTTTCGTAGGCCTGGATTACCCCTTAGCTAGCCTTTTACTTTTTAGATACACCAGAAGTGAACCATTCATTGGTTTATGGACCAGGATATTGCCTGCCTCCTGAGGGACACATGAATATTACAGGATATTCAGTGATGGATTGAAATACCTTGCATTTTGCTGCTGAAAGCTTTTAATAAGAAATGATAGGCATTTAACTTTGTTTCATAAAGAATGTATTAAGCATGTATATGAATAAGTATGACCAAGTATAAAGATGGCTGATTTAGGACCATATTATTTCTTGCCCCAGAGATTTCTTACTTAGCAAGTACAATATATATATTTGAGTACTGTTTAATAGCTACTTGTAATAGAAGTATACATTCTCATTTCTAGATATATATTTTATTTTTACATCTCCCTCAATTGCAAAGATGGAACTAGTCAAAGAAATGAAATCTCTCTTTGCCAATAATGGAGATATGAGATTTACCTCATGGGTAACTAGAGCTAGATTTTGTGAAATATGACTGTAATTCTCTGGGACTGTAACTCTTAGTTTTGAAATGCATTTTATAATATCAGCAATAGTAGCTTCCCTACTGCCTGTGTGCCATAGACTATGCTAAATATTTAAGCTCTAGTGATGTATCACATATACTTGTCATTATAAACCTATGAGGAATTACATTTTGTGGATGAAGAAAGTAGTGCTTCACAGAACTTGAGTTAACTTGCTTAAGGTCACAATACCAATAAGTGTCAGATTTTGAAACCTGAGTTTCAAAGCCTGGCTCATTTTATAGGTATAAACACTGTATTGCCTTAACATTATACATGTTTTTCTTTTATGTAGAAGACTCTTAGAAAAATGTAAAATTAGTGAAACTTAATGCGACCTGATTATTTGAGAGGTTAATAGGAGTGATTTCAAATTCAGATATTTTCTACTTTGTACATTAGAAATGCGAAATTTTCCATCTACAATAAGTAAGTTGAGAAACAAATTGAAGTTCTCATTGAACAGTTTTGAGCTTGCTAGCTAGCTATTTTATCTATATAAATCTGTTGTTAATTATATGACCTTTATTTCCTAATCCCAGAATGTACTTTTCCAAATTTTCCAGCAAATTTTGACTTCCTTGTTTTGCCAACTAGTCATTCATTAGTTCAATAACATTGATTCATTCAATATTACTATAGTATCTGTGGCATAAAACACTGTCTAGAAACATTTTCAGTTAAATACTGTCCCTTGACTAGGACATCGAAGAAATACTCTCACATTCTGGTAGTTTGTTTTGTAGTAAAAAAGTGATTTATGAGGATAAATAACATGAATGCTCATTTCCATCATTCATTTTGGTTTCCTGTGTTAAGGCAAAAATAATGGTAAAGGAAAAAAAGAACCCCTGGGACTGGCATCCTTCCATAGGCCTTTCTCCTTACAGTTCCTATAATAAATACTATAACTGTAGATGAGTTTCTAGTCTTACAAAGGTTTTATGTTGTGGGAAGATGTCATTCTGGTATTTGTAAATTAGAACAACTGAGAGTTGTCCATGGAAACACAGTAAGAAACCTACTTAAGTTCCAGAGTACTACTGATATGACAGATACAGTCAATAGGCATTTACTGATTAGCTTGAAAACCTAACCACTAGGTATAACATTGTTTCCAGGGGAGAATACATCCTGAAATATAAGCAGTTGATTCACCGGAGTCTATCTTTCCTAACTTGTTATACTTAACACTAAAAACAGTAATGATTTTGACAAAAAAACCCCACTTTTAACACATTTACTCTGAGGATAGTTTTAGTTATTATATCTAATAGGAAAACTGTTAAGGCAGTTAGTTGCATTCAGTATTCATGTGGGAGTTGAAAAAAGAGAGGCATAAAAATTGGGCTATAATCAGGGAGGTAGGATAACCAAGGACCATCATCAGGCTGGCTTATCCTTGTTCACTCTGTTCTAAATCTCTGGCCCAGCATTTTAAGCAAGGTGGCATATTTTTTTGCTACCCATCATTGTCTCGTTTTTTTCCTTTTAAAGATTTTCTTTATTTATTTTTAGAGAAAGAGAGGGAAAGGAACATCAGTGTGTGGTTGCCTCTCCCCCCACCCCCCCAGACCTGATCTGCAACCCAGGCATGTGCCCTGACTGGAAATCGAACCAGCCACCCTTTGGTTTACAGGCCGCTGCTCAGTCCACTGAGACACACCAGCCAGGGCCGCTGTCTTTAAGGTAATGAAAAGAAATTGTCAATTTTAACTCCCCAGGAAGTTTCCTTTTCATATGAAATTAGGAGTTTAACATGTGTAACTTAATTTTTGGTATAAATTAATAAAGGAAAACAAATAAGACCAAGTTTACGCTACTAAAATAAAAACAAAACAGAATCACCTAAGCTAAAGGTACCTTAGCACTGAGCCCCAATTAATGTTAAAATTCTTATATTACTTAAAATTAGTGACTTTTTAGTTGGAGTATAGAATACCTATTTCTGTTAAAGTTTTGTTTTTTTAATGGAGTAAGAACTATATAGTTAATCTTTTCAGATATTGTTTTGTACTGTGTAGCTGTTAAAATAACTACAAGGTACAGGTTCTGATATTCCTTAGGCAAAGTGCATTGATTGTTGAACACCCAAGATTAGCATGAACTTAAAACTTCTTATGATTACGCAGAAGACCTATATGCAGGAGACCTATTTAGTATATAGTGCCCTTATAAATGAAGGAAAATACATGTTTTGGTAAATGAGAATGTAGAAATAGTTCTCTTTTTTTTTGATAAAAATACATAGATTGCAGTCTTATGCCTACTCCATATCTCAACGCTGTTACCCTTTAATGGCCTTCATATGAAGCAGTCAAGAAATGTTAAGGGCTGTAAAGATATATAAACCAACCACTCGTACTGTATGAGTATCTTTCATTCATTTATTTATTCATTCAACAAACATTAAGTGCTTTTACTTGTTAGGCACTGAAAAAACACAGATGAATTGTATTTTGTAATGTGATGAATTGCAACATATATCTGATTTCACAAAGAAGTCTTAAGATTATTCTCCTCTCTTGACAAATAGTACAGAACAGGGTTTGGTAAACTTTTTCTGTAAAGAGCTAGACAACCGTCTAGGTAAATCACTACAGGTTTGTAGGCCTAAAGGACAGCCTAAGTCATTGTCTCTGTGACACCTACTGAAGTCTGTCTGTATCATGACACCAGCCATAGCCACTCTACATTAAAGAGTGTACCTTTGTTCCAATTTAACTTTATTTATGGACACTGAAACTCTAATTTTATATAATGTTCATGTGCATTCTTCTGATTTTTTTAAATCACTTAACAATATAAAACCCATTCTTAGCTCCCAGGCAGTACAAAAGGAGACAGTAGGCTGGATTTTCCCAGCAGTTAGTAGTTTGCTGACCTCTGGGGACAGAAGAAAGTACAGTGAATTCGACATCAGAGGCCTAGATTAAGTGACCTTTCTGAATTGTGTTTTACTCATTATTAAAATATACATAGTAATAGTACTTATTTAAAAAGGTTTTCTGTATCATTCTAACTATTTTATTGGTGTGCAAAATTAATCAAAATCAGACTGTCATTTGTAAAAACTTCTAATTAGAATGACATATCTACATAGTACCTGGATAAATACCATGTAATTTTTATGGATCCAAAGTAAAACTGAATATGTAGATACTGAATATACTTGAAGGCACATAAGTGAGGTCATTTAGCACTATGAACAGAAAGCTTTTTACCTCTTTTGAAATTGTTACACCTTATTTGATTTCAGTAGAGGTGCCATTATGCATTACAGAGCCTTAGATTTTAATTAAAGTTACATTTTGACTGTTTTCCAAAACTTAATTTATTATGAATGGTTTGGATTGATATGTCGTAGTACAAAATTAATCACTCAAGAACCTGAATATATTTTGTGCTGGTCAGAGTCCCTATGTTAGGATTTCAGAGTTCTGTTTGTTATTCATGTGTCTTTGAGGGCTCTGGAAAAGATAATGTGTTGTAGTTCTATAGATACTTTGTGACTACAGATAGTACCAACAGGCACAGTAGCTTTTCTACAGTAAATAATTTTAAAGTGTTGAACTCATTTATTCCATTAGAAACCTACTTCTGTAACTAACTTCCTCAACCAACATAAACATAGTGGCCCTCAGGAAATGTGTCATGTAATAAAGTAAAACAAACACAAACTTAGGAGCTGTCAAAGGTAGGACATACCTGAAGGCAGAGATAGATGAATGTTGGTGTTGGGAGTGTGCATGAGGGGAGGGTAATTCAGTGAAAACAGACACCTCTGATGAGAAGAGGTGGCGGTCAGTAATTAAAAAATGGAAGATCATTTGGGGGGATGTAAGTTGGGAGCGGGTAAGGGGAGAATGGAGGAAAAGGTGCAGGGATTAAGAAGTATAAATTGGTGATTTTGTGACTTTCGGCCAAGATGGAGGTGTAGGTAGACACACTGTGCCTCCTCGCACAATAAAAGAAGGACAACAACAAATTTAAAAACAAAAAACAACCAGAACTGACAAAAAATTGAACTGCATGGATGTTTTACAACCAAGGAGTTAAAGAAGAAATATTTATCCCATAGGAGGGGAGGAGACAGGCAGCAGCAGCAGGACTGAGGAAGGCAAGGCTGCAACTGGTGGACCCATGAGGCGGCAGTTTGCGAACTGGATGGTTCCACGTTCGCATGCAGATAAACTGGGAGGAACAACTCGGGAGCGAGAGAGACCTCGCAACCCAAAGTTTTCCAGCGGGGAAATAAAGCCTCAAACCTCTGACTGAAAACATCTGTGGGCATTGGGGTAACAGTGGGAGAAACTCCCAGCCTCATAGGAGAGTTTGTTGGAGAGAGCCACAGGGTCATAGAATGTACAAAACCACCCACCTGGGAATTGGCACCAGAAGGGCCCACTTTGCTTGTGGGTAGTGGGAGAAGTGACTGAAAACTGGCAGAGAGCAGAGCAAGCCCACTATTCCCTCTTGGACCCCTCCCCTACATAGCGTCACAATACAGCGATGTGGGCTACCTCACGCTGGTGAACACCTAAGGCTCCACCCCTTACTATGTAATGGGTGGACCGAGACAAAAAAAATGGCCCTAGTGGAAGAATAGATCAAAGCTTCAGAAAAAAATACAACTAAGCAATGAAGAGATAGTCAGCCTATCAGATGCACAGTTCAAAACATTGGTAATCAGGATGTTCACAGAACTGGTTGAATATGGTTGCAAATTAGAGGAAAAAATGAAGCCTATGAAAAATTATATAAAAGAAAATGTACAGGGAACCAACAGTGATGGGAAGGAAACCAGGACTCAAATCAATGTTGTGGACCAGAAGGAAGAAAGAAACATTCAACGAGAACAGAATGAAGAAATAAGAATTCAAAAAAATGAGGAGAGGCTTAGGAACCTCCAGGACATGTTTGAATGTTCCAACATCTGAATCATAGGGGTGTCAGAAGGAGAAGAGGAAGAGCAAGACATTGAAAACTTAATTGAACAAATAATGAAGGAGAATTTCCCCAATCTGGCAAAGGAAATAGACTTCCAGGCAGTCCAGGAAGCTCAGAGTCCCAAAGAAGTTGGACCCAAGGAGGAACACACCAAGGCACATCATAATTACATTACATTAAAGATAAGGAAAGAACCTTAAAAGCAGCAAGAGAAAAGGAAACAGTTACCTACAAAGGAGTGTCCATGAGACTGTCAGCTGACTTCTCAAAACCTTGCAGGCAAGAGGGGCTCGAAAGTCATGAAAGGTAAGGACCTACATCCCAGATTACTCTATCCAGCAAAGCTCTCATTTAGAATGGAAGGGCAGATGCCTCCAAAGTGCTTCTCAAATAAGGTTAAGTTAAGAGAGTTCATCATCACCAAGCCCTTATTATATGAAATGTTAAAGGGACTTATCTAAGAAAAAGAAGATAAAAATATGAACAGTAAAATGACAACAAACACACAGTCATTAGCAACCGAACCTAAAATGAAAACAAATTAAGCAAACATCTAGAACAGTAACAGAATCCCAGAAATGGAGATCACAAAGAGGATTATTAGTGGGGGAGTGGGTAGGGGGAGAGGGGGAAACAGTACAGAAAATAAGTAGCATAAATTGTAGATAGAAGATAGACAGGGGGTAGTTAAGAATAGTATGGGAAATGTAGAAGCCAAAGAACTTATATGTATGACCCATGGACATGAACTAAAGCGGGGGAATGTGGGTGGGAGGGGTGTGCAGTCAGGGTGGAGGGGAATAAAGGGGGAAAATGGGACAACTGTAACAGCATAATCAATAAGGTGTATTTTAAAAAATAAAAAGTATAAATTGGTAGTATCAAAATAGATGGGGATGTTAAGAACAGTGTAGGAAATGGAGTGGCCAAAGTTACCTATATTTTTTGGAACATAAGATGCACCTAGGTTTTAGAGGAGGAAAATAGGGGAAAAAAATTGAAGCAAAAAATGTGGTAAAATATTTAATAACATAAATAACATAGTATTTCACCAATGTAAATAGAACTCAACAGCAGCATTTACAACCATTATTCCTCCCAAATTTGGGAAGGTGCGTCTTATAGTCCAAAAAACATGGTATATGCATGGCCCATGGACATGAACTAAAGGGTTAGGGATTGCTGGAAGGAATGGGGGTACCAGGAGGCAGGGGGCGAAGGCGGAAAATGGGACATGTAATAGTGTAATCAATAAAATACATTTAAAAATAAAAGATAAAATCGAAAAATCATTAGTCGAAATATTTTTATAGAGATGAGTTTTAAAAATTTCAAACCAAGCACCTAATCAGTAAATATATTATGGAACCATTTATCTGTCATATATATGTTAGAGGCATCAGTGTATGATGCTTCCCATAGTTGAGACCTGATGACACCCAGAGCGATGACACAGCCAGTGCCACATGCAAGATTCAAACTGTTCAATCAGAATTTTCCTTGAAATGAAGATTGACAACTATGCATTTAATAATGTGTGGTCCAAACTAGATCTGGTGGGACGTTCTTTTAACAAACTCTTGTTATGATCGCATAATATGATTATATACAGGAGATTTTAAGTGTACATAATCCATTCATTGATACGGATTATAATTCTTGTTCTCTTTTACGAAGTAATCACTAATCTGATACACTTGGTTTTAAAAACAAACTCCCATAATGTATAAGCAGCCATTAATGGAAACTATCTTAATTTTCATTGGTGTTAAACTTTGAAAGGTAGTACATGACATCTGTGTGTTTTTCTCTTGCATCCTTTCTCTTGGTCTTTATTAAAACTATTGCAAAGAACATATTTGTCATAGCAAACGACAAGAATTGATCATTAATGATTACCTTTATGATAACTCCATTTAACTTCAGATATTTAAACAAACAATTGGATTTTTAAAAATATTGATTAAGAAATTAACTTAGGATCCTGCCATCAATGTACAACACCATGTTACCTCTTTAATGTTAGTACCACTAAGGTTTGAACCTGTTATGATAATGTGCATTTAGTAAGTTTAGCATTTAGTAAAACACTATTACCATTCATGAAAGGTATTCTGATGTCATCAAAAATGAAGTAATTTGTCCTGTAGAACTCCTAACTTGTCCATCAGTTTTTCGGTAGTAGGTATGCATTTCATCACCATAAAAGAGGGAAGGAGTGCCTTGTTACTATACAAACTCATTTTCTTACATTCTGTCCTTATAGTCATTTTAGTGTTTATGGATAGTTAACTATTTGACAGAATTATTTAGCACTTGAACACTAAAACATAATATGGTGTTTTCCATGGTTGTAGATCAATCAGTTCAAGACAAATTCTACTCATTTGTAGATCAATCTATTCAAGGTAACGGATTTCTAAAATAAAGATGTAAGTCAGTTGGAAAGTTAGATTGGACTCAACAGAAACTTGATACATACCTTTTCTGGAACATATGTATTGAGTAATTGCTTTGGAGTAATTTCTAAGAAAAATTTACATTCAAAAACTAATTTCCTCCTCAAAAATTTATAATGGATGCTTGCTTTTCAAGACCAGTTGAATTCAGAGAGGACACGGGGTGGGGCATTTACTGCTGGTTAGGGGCTTATTTTCTTCAATGTCCTTGTAACTCATAGCAGTTATCCAGCCACTGAATAGCAATTTTTAGGAGTTAACTTGATTTTGCTTGAATTAATATCCTTTGCAAATTGTTCCTCACAAACTGGACCTATTGTTTTATTTTAAATGGTTCATTTTTGGAAAGATTGAAGTACTATATTAACAGGGAATAACAATTCTATGGGCTAGTAAGCTTGTTTAAAATCAAGGACAGTGGTTCTTGAAGTTTGGTCCTGACCAGCAGCATCAGCAAAACCTGGATGTTTGTCACAAATGCAGAATTTGGGGCCCACTGCAGACCTGCTGAGTTAGAGATTCTGGAGGTGGGGCCCGTCAATCTGTATTTTAACAAGGCCTCCAGTAATCCTGACGCTCTGTAAGGACTGAGAACCACTGTTCTACAATTATTAACCAAATGCTCTACAAGTCAAAATTGCATATCCATTTTATTTTCAGTATGCACTGTCACTTGTTTGAGAAATACAGTGAAAAGAGGAAATTGATTCAAATTAAATTAATACTGATAATAGTGGCAGTACCAGCTCTAGAATCAGGGAGATTCCAGATTCCTTTAGCCTGTTTCAAAAATATAATCATAAATTTGGACATTCAGGTATAATGCGCTATATAACCTTAAGAAAAATATGTCTTGTTGCTAGATTGTAAACTTTAGCTTAAGTAAAAAAAGGGGAGTTGGGTTTTGAAAGCTTGTTTGTGACTGAAAGCAAGTGAAAATTTCTTTTGGAATTGCTTGTTTACATAAAAATAAGTGTTTTAGTGCCAACAGTGGTTGATTCTGATGGGTCTTACCATCTTAGATTATTTTTACTTCAAGGAAGATTAATGTTTTAAGTTTTCATGCAAAAGAAAATTACCTTGGACTTTTTTGTTTGTTTCCATATTCTTTTTACTTTTTTAAAAAAATTATTTTTTAATTATGGTTGGCATAGAATATTTTATTAGTAGTGATTAGACAAGTCTAGTACCCATCTGGTACCATACATAGCTATTGCAACTTTATGTGTGTGTGTATCTCTATTTTATATTTTACATTCCAGTGACTATTTCTCTAACTGGCAATTGGTACATCTCAAGGACTTTAATTTTTCTTAAACAGAAGAAATGATAATATTTGTTCTAAAGATAGGTTTAGGACAAATTGATGTATTGTTTTTTAATTGTTTTCAGTCTCTTAGACAAGATTAAATACACATGTAAATTGTGGATATTCTTTTTACCTGTAAACTGGTATCTTACTCTTAAGTGACAGTTACAAATGGGGTGTCAGGAAGGCACATCATGATGCCTGAAAATTAAAACGAAACAAACCTGAGGAATGTATATTGCACATAAGGCTTAGATAAATAAAAGGGATAAAAGATTGCTCTTTGAAAAGTAGAGGTTGTTTCAGTTCATTGTACTTCTATGTAGGATACTATAATATACATAAGTAATTTTATTTTACTATTTGGTTGCATCTAATTTTCAGGTAATGGGAGTTTTCCTTATATTGCTTCTAGCTCAGTGTTAAATTTTAGCCTATGTTGATCTTACTCATGGAAGGTAGACTGTAATTATTCCCCCCCACTCTCGTATTCCCTGGTGTCAGCAGCCCTAGAAGCATATGTAGTTACTTAATTCTAAATCATGGAGAGTGATGTTTTTCTCTTGACCACTTTTCTATCTGTCTCCTGTGAGGAGAGAACTAATATAGTACCTTAAATAGAACCGTCTCCATGGCAATGGGCAGTCAGCTTTTGACTTTGAGACTCAAAAAAGGAAATTTTAAAAAGCATTTTCATGGTCTAAAATAGCAATATGGCAAAAATAAGGTGTAAGAATATTTCCTGTCTATTTGTGTATGACTGATTAAGCTAGCATAATATAGGAGAGTTTTTTAAACATAGCACTTTATATCTGAGTATTTCAAAATGCTATACAATTTCTTTCCTTAATGAGTGAGTGGTAATTATTATCTTCAGATTAATAGAAAATTTGAGAAGCTCCGATATAAATTTAGGATTGAGGCCTATGCCTGAGAAAAAAAGGTTGGCTAGCTCTGGTTGTAATTTTATTCTCATAAAGATTAAAAATACTGACAAAATGATGGGCCATTCTTCATTATATTTAAACAGAAGTATCTCTGGAACACTGGAAGCAATGACAAGATTAAAAACAAAAGCTTAACAATTTACGCCATTTTTTTAAACTGACTCCTGTAATTTGGGCTCTGTGGACCAGTTAAAAGACTGCTGGCAACCTGCCTCCCTTGTTCCCTGTTGCATCCACACCCATTTAAGAGGCAAAGCCCTTTGCTTCTCACTGCTGGGCCACCAAGCCTTCAGTAAAGGTCAGTGTCAGTACTATATATTAGGAGCTAGAAAATAAGGACACATTATCCTCTGTAATCTTCTTTTGTTCTTTTCCATATTTATTTCTTCCTTCACTAAGCCTTATCTCAGTATAGTGTTAATTTCCAGTTGAATCATTTCTCACCTTTAAAGTATCAGTAAATGCTTAATACTCTGAGGTTACTATTAACAAGAGAATTGGTTAAACAAATGATGTTACATAAACACAGTGGATGTAGACCTATGTATTGAAGATAACAGCTGTCCCTAATAGGTTCCCCCCCAAAGTTGTAGAGTTTTTCATTTTTTTAAAAAAGTAAAAAATACATACAGAAAAATACATTCAAAATTAATAGTATTAATTTCTGGGTAGTGGAATTTGTGGAATATTTTTACCATCTACTTTTCTTCATTGTGTTTATATGTTTGTTTTAACAATAAACATGTATTTTATAAAAATTCAAGAGC
The DNA here is from genome assembly GCA_028533065.1 of Trachops cirrhosus. Taxonomy (NCBI): domain Eukaryota; kingdom Metazoa; phylum Chordata; class Mammalia; order Chiroptera; family Phyllostomidae; genus Trachops; species Trachops cirrhosus. Next base: position 62,857,548 of record CM052543.1, read on the forward strand.
TAGTTCTGTGTCGATATTATAATAGAGTAGAACAGGTAAGTGAAGGATAGTGCACAAAGCAAATCCAAATGAGATGGTAAATTAAAGGAGATAGTAAATTAAAGACACATTGGAATAGAAACAAAAGCTTATAGATTTAATAGCTGTCCATAAAAGCATGGGTAAATTGCCAAGGGAATAATAATGTCTCTGTAGGTGGCTAATGAGAACTCAGATGTGTACACATAAATATATACAATCTGGAAATGAATGAAGATAACATAGCTGTATCTATAGCATATTCCTTTGTGTAAAATCAATCATTGCAGGATTCCTTTTTAGGAATAAGAGGTACTTAATAATTCTTAATCAGAAAATTACTTTTTTCTCTTTAATTTTGAAAAAGATAGCTATAGTTTTTTTACTCTACTTTTATACTGTATGGTAGATAACACTACAAAAATTTAAGGAATTTATCAAATATTTAACTTGAACATTATATGTTGATCTAGAGATGTTATTAGAACCTGCAGATAGGACAAAATGGTTATTTTGTGAAATAATTTAATCTTATAGTTAATATTTACTTTAGAGTTTTTTTTCAGATAAGTAGCATTTTTATTTTTTTATTTATTATTTTTTATATATTTTATTGATTATGCTATTACAGTTGTCCCATTACCCCCCTTCATTCCCCTCCACCCTGAACACCCTCTCCCACCCACATTCCCCCTCTTTAGTTCATGTCCATGTGTCATAAGTTCTTTAGCTTCTACATTTCCCATACTATTCTTGCCCTCCCCCTGTCTATTTTCTACCTACCATCTATGCTACTTATTCTCTGTACCTTTCCCCCCTCTCTCCTCCTCCCACTCTGTTGCTAACCCTCCATGTGATCCCATTTCTGAGGTTCTGTTCCTGTTCTAGTTGTTTGCTTAGTTTCTCCTTGTTTTTTTTTAGGTGTGGTTGTTAATAATTGTGAATTTGCTGTCATTTTACTGTACATGTTTTTTATCTTCTTTTTCTTAGATAAGTCCCTTTAACATTTCATACAATAAGGGCTTGGTGATGATGAACTCCTTTAACTTGACCTTATCTGAGAAGCACTTGATCTACCCTTCCATTCTAAATGAAAGCTTTGCTGGCTGGAGCAATCTGGGATGTAGGTCCTTGTCTTTCATGACTTGGAATACTTCTTTCCAGCC
>CM052543.1:62859231-62946720 GCA_028533065.1 Trachops cirrhosus
TGGCGCTTGCTCTGCTCTCTGTAGAACCTCAGAACCTTCTGCCGCTTTCCACAAGCCAGCCGGGCCCCTCTGGCACCAATTCTGGTGTGGGTGGGCCCGTGCCCCTGTGGGACCTTCCTTTTCAGTCAGTGCCCCAAAGCTCTATTTCCCAGCGCTGGGATCCAGAGCTGTGCGCAGTGCCCCGCTTCACAATGGCCGCCTCGCTGTGTCTGCCAGTCGCCACCTCCCAGCCTGGCCCGCCAGCCACTGACACTTGTGCGCCCAGAGTCTGCCTGCTGGGGACTTGCGCGCGTACCTGGTTGCTCAGGTCTCTGGTTGCTCAGGTCTCTGCTCCGTGTCCCTCACCTGGCCCGACTCTGCCCCTCCTACCGGTCTGGTTGATCGAGTCTATTTTCAACTGACTGGTTGTCGGACTGCCAGGCACTTCAATTTTCTGTTATTTCTGGTTGTTATTTTGTTTCTATATCATTGTTGTCCCTATCTTGGTTGTGCGAGGGGGCACAGTACGTCTACCTATGCCTCCATCTTGGCCGGAAGTCAGCGCCACTTTTCCAGATTAGTTCTAAAATTACATTGTACTAGCATTTGCATGTCTTTGGAGAAATCTTCGGAATTTTATAAAAATGTATTATTTGGGTCATTTGCTTAGATTGAATTTGGAGGAATTTATTCCGTATTTAAAGCTAGGCTTCCTTACTATAGTCTTAAAAATGCATTTTTATCTAATACTCTTAAGAGATTTTAAAATAGGAGGGAAACTTTTCAATTATGACTGTTGAACACCACATAGTTAATGTTATGAATATAGCACAGACTCAAGAAAAACTTAAACCTTTCAAACTCTTTAATCTATATAACATTTATCTATCTGTTTATTTAATGATCCTGTTTCTGTTATGCTTGTTTGTTTTTTAGGTTCAATTATTGATAGGTATTTATTGCCATTTTATTGTTCATATTTTTAATCTTTCTTTTCTTCTTCTTAAAGAAGACCCTTTAACATTTCATATAATACTGATTTGGTGGTGAAGAACTCCTTTAGGTTTTTCTTATTTGGGAACCTTTTTAACTGCCCTTCAAATCTAAATGATTGCTTTGCTGGGTAGAGTAATCTTGGTTGTAGGTCTTTGCTTTTCATCTCTTTGAATATTTCTTGCCAGTCCCTTCTGGCCTGAAAAGTTTCTGTTGAGAATTCAACTGACAGTCTTATGGGAGCCCCCTGGTAGGTAACTAACTGCTTTTCTCTTGCTTCTTTTAAGATTCTCTTCTTTGTATTTAATGTTTGGCATTTTAACTTTGATGTGTCTTGATGTGGGCCTCTTTGGGTTCATCTTGTTCAGGCCTATTCTGTACTTCCTGGACTTGTATATCATTTCTTTTACCAAGTTAGAGAAGTTTTCTTTCATTTTTTTCAAATACGTTTCCAATTTCTTGCTCTTTCTCTTCTCCTTTCAGCAACCCTATGATGCAAATGTTTGAATGCTTGAAGTTGTCCCAGAGGTTCCTTATGCTATCCTCCTTTTTTGGATTCATTTTTCTTCTTACTGTGCTTTTTAAAAAAATCTTTATTGTATTATTTTCCATTACCATTTAGTACCCTTATATCTCCCAACCCCCTCCTCCCAGCTGTTCTGATTGGTTTCTTTTTGCTTCATTATGTTCCAAATCAAATTGCTGATTAGATTCTTGGGTTTATCCATTCTGATGTTGATTTCCTGTAAATCATTCTTGATTTCAATTAGTGTATCCTTCGTTTCTGACTGGATCTTTTTTTTAATGCTATTGAGGTCCTCACTAAGTTCCTTGAACATCCTTATAACCAGTGTTGAGCTCTGCATCTGATAGATTGCTAGTTTCCATTTTATTTAGTTTTTTTTTTCTGGAGTTTTGTTTTGTTTTTCATTTTGGCTGTTTCTTTGTCTCCTCATTTTGGCAGTCTCCATGTTTGTTTTTCTGTATTATATAAAGTTAGCATGTCTCCCAGGATTGACAGAGTGGCTTAATGTAGTAGGTGCCCTGTAGGGTCCAGTGGCACAGCTTTCCCTATTACCCCAGCTGGGTTCTCAATGTGCATTTACTCTGTGGGCTGTGTACACCCTCCTCTGATAATTGACTTTTTATTGCTGAAGGTCACCCACTGCCTGTGTTCTGTCTGAAGTCACACAGCATTAGCCACAAAGTGATCTGCAGATGGCTCTTACTTGTGCTGGGCTTGGAGTTGCCCACTAGAGGCCACGGTGTAGACCAAGGCTGTCTGCTCTAGTCCTGGGCCTGTGGCAACCTAGCATGAGGTTTGGGGCTCACAAAAGCTTTTTTTTGAGAGAATTAAGGAAAATCTGAAGCGTGGGCCAAGACAAGCCATTCATATGGAAAAGCCACTGGAAACAGCTTAGGTGGGCCTCATAGTTGGGTGGGGCAGAGCCTCAGGCAATCACTAGGGTGGGGCAAAGAATGTGGGCTCCATTGATTGAGTCTCAGATACAGCACCTGCCTGCAAGCACTTTGGCTCTGTCGGGGGAGGGCTCAAAAAAGGAACAATGGCCTCTGCCAGCTTTTATGTTGGGGATAAAGCTGTCCCTGATGCACTTGCCCTGATGGTAGACAATTCAGTTAACTCCCCATATGTCTCTAATTTCCTTTAGTCTGCTGCTGGCGCTTGAGCTCAGAGGGAGCAAGTCCCAGTAAACCTATGTGTGGGCCCTTTAGGAGGAGCTGCGTGGGATTTCAGCAGTTTCTGTCTTTCACAGCCTCAATCCCTGCTGGTTTTTAAAGCCAGAAGTTATGGGGACTTATCTTCCTGGAACCCTGGGGTGGGGGGCCTGGTATGGAGCTGGAACTCCTCACTCCTGAGATATCTTTCTTGATTTTTTTAAAAAGATTTTCTTTATTTTTTTTTAGAGAGAGGGGAAGGGAGGGAGAAAGAGGGGGAGTGAAACATCAATGTGTGTTTGCCTCTCATGTGCCCCCTACTGGGGACCTGGCCTGCAACCCAGGCATGTGCCCTGACTGGGAATCGAACTGGCAACCCTTTGGTTTACAGGCCTGTGCTTAATCTACTGAGCTATACCAGCCAGGGCTCTTTCTTGATTTTTATTTACCACATGTGAGTGTGGCCTTTTCCACATCTCCACCCCTCCTACCAGTTTTGATGTGGTTTCTTCTTTAATTCTGTAGTTGTAGGACTTAACATTCAGCTCAATTTCTGATGGTTCTGAATGATCGTTCTGTAGTTTAGTTATAATTTTTGATGTGGTTGTACAGTGATATGATCTGTCTTTACCTATGCTGCCATCTTGACTGGCCATAACATTTATTTTTAAAATCAAGTTTTATTTTGGCTTAAAAGGGGGCTTCAAAATAACTGGTCTTAAAACTAATTGGTTTCATAAATTCTGAGAGTAATTGATTTAGCTATCACTTGTCTCTTAATTTCAAACATTACATCAGCCAATAGCTCTCAGAAGTTTTACCATGAAAAAGAACTCCTTTTATGATTTCTTGTGATGGTCTTTTTTTATGAAAGATTTATATCTACAAAATTGAGTATATTAAGTAACAGTTTCTCAGAGCTTCTAAGAAGTAGGAAATCTCAAAAATGAAGTGTGGTATTTTATTTATTTAATAATCATTCTACAAACATTTATTCGGTATCCTATATAGTCTTATCGCTGTGGTAAGTAGATTTTCAGGCTCAATGAGACATAGTTTCTGCTTTCTGAGAGCTATCATAGGTAATGGGAGAGAAATAAATCATTACAATAAATAGTAGAAGATGAAGGGTATATATACCTAGAAGAGGATCCCGAACCCAGTCTTGGTAGGGGAGGAGTGTGGACAGAAGCAGTTCCTGGAGGATAACTTTCTCCAACCATTTGGCTCTAAGCTATATCTAAGTATCGTGAGTGCAGGGGAGTCAGGCAGTGGTTGGAGGACAGGGGATTTGGTGATAAACAGCATCCAAGTCTGAGCCAAGGCACGATGGTAAGGAAACAGGATGTTTGCTTCAGGAAAAAAAAAATGGTTGTGTTGTTAGGACATATATCATGAGGTAAGGTGACAAGGAAGTGGTTGTTAGGTAGATAGGGGTCTTACTGTGTTTGTCTGATCTTTCTAACCTTAATGGGCATGTAAGCTGCTATAGTTTGGACATGTGGTGTTGAGATGTCTATAAAACATCTAGTCTGGTACTGTCTAACACAGTGTCCCTCAACCTTTACTGTGCCTGTGAGTCACTGGTGAGTCTGGCCAAAATGCAGATTCTGATACAGTCATTCTGGGCAAGAATCTGATCAGCCACATTTCTATCACAGCTCCAAGTGATACTAATGTTGTTACTCTGCAAACCATAGTAGTAGCAGTAGTAGTAGTATCAAGATTAGGAGAGGTAGTATCAAGTACCTCTTGGAGTAGTAGTATCAAGATTAGGAGAGGGCTTTAAGCTCAAGATAAAGTTTTAGAAGTAATCAGCATATAATTAGGGGTTAAAACCAAAAGAGTTCTTTATTAAAATCACCCTGGGAGAACTGCCCTGACTGGCATAGCTCAGTGGGTTGGGTGCCATCCTGCATACTGAAGGGTCGCCAGTTCAATTCGTGGTCAGGGCATATGCCTGGGTTACAGGTCAGGTCTGCAGTTGGGGGCATGTAAGAAGCAACTGATGGATGTTTTTCTCAGACATCAATGTTTTTCTCCCTCCTTCCCCCTTCTCTCTAAAAATAAATAAATAAAATCTTTTTAAAAAAATCACCCAGGGCCCTGGCTGGCGTAGCTCAGTGGATTGAGCACAGACTGCAAACCAAGGGGTTGACGGTTCAATTCTCAATCAGGGCACATGCCTGGGTTGTGGGTCTGGTCCCCAGTGGTGGCCACCTGAGAGGCGACCACACGTTGATCTTTCTCTCCCTCTCTTTCTCCCTCCCTTCCCCTCTCTAAAAATAAATAAATAAAATATTTTTAAAAAAACCACCCAGGGAGAACAAATAGGACAAAGAAAGAGTGAGCCTAGGGTGAACCTTCTAGGTAAACTACTATTTTTAAACATAAACATTTTAATTAAGGTTATTAATATCTATTTACTGTTAGACATTACTTTTTAAGAGCATCGCTAAGATCACTAGAACTTAAAAGATAATGAATGTCTTAATTTTTAGGGTTTTTTTAAATACTGGAACTCTGTTCTGTGTCCCAGTCTCCCTATCTTCTTGTATGCTTCAGCAGAGACTACCACTTCTAAAGTGAATTTTTGATGAACAAGTCTTAGACCCCAGTCAAAATTTTGTTCTAATTTTAACAGAAGAGGCCATGTTATTTGTAAATCATTCGAGGAAATAAATCATTTAATTATTTACTCTTAAACATCCCCAGTACTTAAATTTGCTTTTCACACAAAGATAACATGAGAAAAATGTCTCCATACAGTGGCTAATTGAGTCATTTTTATAAACTTACCATGTTTTAAGATGGAAGTAGAAATTTATTTTTTCCTATAAAAAACTTGCTGGTTTGACCAGTTGATAAAGCATGCCAGATTCCATGTAGAGATTCCAAATAGTTTTTCAAGTCCTTTGAAGAAAATATGTAGTGTTATACAGGGGTGGTATTCTGTAGCTTGGTAACAGAGTTAACTAGCTTTTGTTGTTTTTTTTTGTTTTTAAAGTTAGAAAGGTGTTTCATGAGTATAACATGTTTTCTCTATTTTGTTAATAGTTATTCCTTAGGGCAGAAGAATGCAGACAATATGCAAAATATTCCTTTGAGTTAAGACTGAAATATTTGTTTAGATAGAATTAAAATGAGAGCTTTAGATTTGTTGATCTGAGTACTAATTTTAATTTTCTTAAACTTTAACTTCTTAAGATAAATTTAGGAAAAAGATATGTATGGTTTGATAGACCTTTTTGTACATTTCTTTCATTAGACAAAATTGTCTAGAAAACAGGTCTCTTCTGACTCCTATTTAAAAATGAGTTAATGGATAGTATTTGTAGGATAAATTTTTATCTTATTTGGTTGTTTACTCTTTATAGTTTATTTAAAGGTGTCTAAAAGTCATATAACAAAATGAAAATGTATATGAGCAAAACAAAAACTAACATCAAAGTCAAAGGAACCAGCCAAGTAATAGTCAACTCCAGTATTGATATTTGGCAAATGAAGCTACAGGGTTTGTACAGTGTGGGGGGAAGGACCACTTCAATAGAGAAACAGTTATACAGAGTTTAGTTACTACTCACTGTTCTTGGTTTAATTTTGCTTTTCACTCCACAAAACTTTTAGCTTTCATAGCAGCCTCAGCATTTAAATTTTACATTTTTTGCTTCACTTCCATTGATTATTGTGTGGTGGACTGAATTAAGCAAAGCACAACCTCATTGGTAAATGTTGAGATAATACATTGAAAATGCCATTTATAAAGTGTTTCTGTTTACCACAAATACAATAGTGGATGAGGGATAGGCTATGGAAAATCTGAGATTTCTTTTTAGAGATCAATTTCTATAGTTTAATGTTTACAAGTTTTCCACATTATCTTAAACTAATCCACATTGTCATTGTATTAGTAACTTAGTTTACTTTTTTTAAAGATTGTGTTTATTTATTTTTAGAGAGATGGGACAGGAGGGAGATGAGAGGGAGAGAAACATCAGTGTGCAAGAGATACCTCCACTGGTTGCCTTTCACATGCCCCTAACTGGGGACCTGGACTGCAAACCAGACATGTGCCCTAAGGGGGAGTCAAACTGTCAACCCTTTAGTTCACAAGCCAGCACTCAATCCACTGAGCCACACCAGCCAGGGCTAGTTTACTTATTCCTTAAGTAGATACTTCTTTCCTGTTCATGAAACAAAGAAAAAAATAATAATAAGTACATAGCAAGTACCTGATATATACTAAGTAGTCAACAAATGCCAATCTCCTTGTGTGTAATAAAGTTAGTAAGAATTTTAATAAAATATTTCCTAAGTAGGGTAGCCTAGACTCTTAATCTTTTTTGCCATTATTAAGCACTCCAATTAGTCCATGCTAGTGATCCAAGGAAAAGTTAAAACTTGTGAGAAAGGAATACCTATTGTGAGGCTTTTTATTAAATAGCAAAGATAAAAGATAGTAAAGGTATTACTAGTTTACCAGGTTTTTCAGATGAATTCTTATAATTGCACTTGTTTTTTAAGTCTGTCTTCACTGTCCAATTAAGATTTGTAGTTTTTATACTATAATTTTTATTAATAATGCTTATTAAATATTGAGTGCATTTAATATTAATTAAAATACTAAGAAAATATTGTTCTTGGCATGGAAGGAGCTAGTTTTTCATTTAATTTGAAAAATGTTTATTTTTGAGAGTAGAAGATAGTAATAAAAGGCTGTTCATTCCCTTTTAGTGGTATAAATCAGGAAAAAGTAATTATGAAGACTAATCTAAAAAAGTGATTTAAGAGAATTTTCTTGAAATCAAATTAACATACATTGGTACTTCCCATCAAGATGGCGGCATAGGTAAATGCTGTACTCATCTCCCACAAACACATCAAAACTAAAATAAACTGCAGAATTGCCATCATTCAGAACCTCCTGAAATCTGGCTGAATGGAAGTCATATAACTAGGGATTTAAAGAAGAAACCACATCAAGATTCTGGCAGGAGGGGTGGAGATGCAAAATGGTCTGGTCCAACACCCAAGTGTGGCAGATAAAAACCAGGAGGAATATCTTGGCTGCTGAGGTCCCCCTGAGGAGTGCAGGGTCCCAGTCCCCCCACATCAGGGCCCCTAGTCGAGTTGCAGTGCCAGGACGAGAAGCCCTCATAACTTCTGACTTTAAAAACCAGCAGGAATTGAGGGTGGGGGAGATGAAGGACATCTGGAGGCCCAGGCAGTTCCTCTTAAAGGGCCACGGACTTACTCAGAATCAATTGCTCTTGAGCTCTAACACGGGCAGTCGCTCGAAAGGCACCAGGGACATATGGGAAGGAACTGAATGGTCTGGCATCAGGGCAAGAGCTGGGGGGGTGCAGCTTTCTCTCAGACAGAAATGCTCTCAGAGGCCGTTGTTTCTTTTCTAAGCCCTCACACCACAGAGCCAGCAGGCAGGTGACATAACTTAGTCTCCATCTTCCTGGCTCACATTGTTTGCCCTGGTGATTCCCTGGTGACTCCACCCCAACCAGCTTTTAGCCTACCCATGTTTTAGATGACTTTTCTCTCATTCAGATGCTAACCAGGCCCAACCCTGCTTAGCTTCCAAGATCAGATGAGATCTGGGTGCGTTCAGGGTGGTATAACCATAGACATGACTTTTCTATATGAATGACCTGTCTTAGCTCACATTTCAGGTTTTCCTAAAATCTCTCAAACAAGGAGCATCGGGCCTCAGTGAGTCCCATAACTCTTGCTAAGTGGCCCTAAGCCTGACACTAGCAGCAGCTGGCCTTGATTCACAGCTTGGCCTTGCCTGAACACCTCCAAGCCCAGCACAGGTAGCAGCCATCTGCATATTGCTTTGTAGCTCATGCTAGGTGGCCTCAGGCAGAACACAGGCAGCATCTGACCTTGGTCTGTACCTCCCAGGAGGGCTCAGAACCAGCCCACCCAGTGGGATAGCTTCAGACCTTATGGAAGCATCATCACTTAATAACCTTCACAAGTGACACACTCAAGAGGCGGACTCAGTGGGCACCAGAGCCCTGCTGATGTAAGTCCTGCTCTGTGGAGTGAACCCCTGCACAGCTGATTCTCTACTGTAGTCAGATGTCAGTGGTCGGTGGTTGCAGCCGGTCCTCGCAGCTGATCAACCTGGGGGAAAATCCCTCTCATTGATGTGCCAATATCAATCAAGGCTCAACTACAAGAGAGGGTGTACACACCCCACACAGGAGGTGCACCTTGAATGTCAAGCTTCGGTGATTGGGAAGGCTGTGCCACTGGACCCTACAGAACACCTAATAATATTAGGCCACTGTACTAATCCTGGGAGACATAGTAGCTCTAATATCAATACATAGAAGTAAACACAGTGAAACTGCCAAATGAGGAGACAAACATATCCCAGATGGAAGAACAGATCAAAACTCCAGAAAAAACTAAACAAAATGGAGACAAGCAATCTACTGAAACGCAGATTTCAAAAACACTGGTAATTAGGATGCTCAATGAATTTAGTGAGAACCTCAACAGCATAAAAAAGAACCAGTCAGAAATGAAGAATAATTTACAGGGAATTGGCAGTATAGTAGATGAAGCCAAGAATCAAATTAGTGATTTGGAATATAAGGAAACAAAAAACAACCATTCAGAACAGCAAAAGAAAGAAATGAATTTAAAAAAACAAGAATAGTGTGAGGAGCCTCTGGGACAACTTCAAGTGTACCAATATTCACATCATGGGGGTGCCTAAAGGAGAAAAGAGCAAGAAATTGGAAACCTATTTGAAAAAAATAAAGGTAGAGACTTCCCTAACTTGGGGAAGGAAATAAACATTCAAGTCCAGAAAGCACAGAGAGTTCCAAACATGATGAACACAAAGAGGCCCACACCAAGACACATCATAATTAAAATGCCAAATGTTAAACACAAAAACGGAATCTTAAAAGCAGCAAGAGAAAAGCAGTTAGTTACCTACCAGGGGGCTCCCATAAGACTGTCAGTTGATTTCTCAACAGAAACTTTTCAGGCCAGAAGGGATTGGTGAGAAATATTCAAAGTGATAAAGAGAAGCAGGGACCTACAACCAAGATTACTTTATCCAGCAAAATGATCTTTTAGATTTGAAGGGCAGATAAAGAGATTCCCAGACAAGAAAAAGGTAAAGGAGTTCATCACTGCCAAACCAGTATTACATGAAATGTTAAAGGATTTTTAAGAAGAAGAAAAGAAAGGTTAAAAATATGAACAATAAAATGGCAATAAATACTTATCTGTCACCAATTGAATCTAAAAACAGTAAATGAACTAGCTGAATAGAACAGACTTACAGGGAACACTTTGACAGTTGTCAGATGGGAAGTAGGGTAGGGAAATGGGTAAAAAGGGTGAAGGGATTAAGAAGCACAAATTGGTTGTTACAGAATAGTGATGTGGATATAAAGTACAGCATAGGGAATATCGCAATTATATTCTAATAACTATGTATGGGGCCAGGCTGGGTGCAAGATTTGTTGGAATGCTAAGTTATGTAATGTCTAATCACTAGGGCGTATGCCTGAAATATAATTATGTCAACTATAATTGAAAAATTAAAAAGTGATTTAAAATTTAAAAAAATTAAGTTTGAATGATATGGTTAAAAAATCCACTTATCGCCCTGGCTGTGTGGCTCAGTTGTTTGGAGCATCATTCCATGCATAAAAAGGTTGCCAGTTTGATTTCCAGTCAGGGCACGTGCATAGGTTGCTAGTTTGATTCCCAGTTGGGGTGCATGAGAGAGGCTACTGATCAGTGTTTCTCTCTTGCGTCAGTGTTTCTCTATTTCTTCTTTTCTCTTTCTAAAAATCAATGGAAACATGTCCTCAAGAGAGAGAGAATTAAAATATCAGTTTATCATCTATATCTGAATTGGAAGTTCCTATATATAAATCAGCTTGCCCATTAGAAGTTAGGTTACATATTTTTTAAAAAATAGAAAAAATTAACATGCATTGGGTTTCTACAATTTCTCAGTGCTAAACATTTAATATTATCAAGATGAAGACGTTAGCAGTGTTAAGATATTAGTGTAGTCTTCCGGTCTTCCTTAACACCACTTTGGTAGCATTTAGTTCATAATCTCATTAGCATTTGTTTACTCCATATGTTGTATATCTTTTATTTTCAGGTGCACAGAAAAGGCACATACCTAGGTGTAAACCTCAACAAATTTTCAGAAACAGACCTTCCTCGTTTAACCAGCAACAAGTCAACTAAGAATAATAGTGGCTCCCAAAAGTCCACTTTCATCCCTGCTCTGTTCCTTTTCCAGTGCCTCTCCCTGTATGCGTCTTACTAAACTAAAAATGAACTAATTTTCCCTGTGAATACATTCAGAGGAAACACCATCTGATTTTAACCAGATCTGTCTTAACATTCAACTCAATCAAAGTGATCTTTACCTGCATCTCTTCCCTTTCTCTACATCTCACTTCATCCCCAGAGATCAAAGTTTAAGTTTATACTCACAGGCCTGTGCCATCTTTCTTTTCTCAGTGAGCTACTATTATTAGGTTATTGCAGTTTAGTCACTTTTTGACTGAGTAACCATAGTTAAATGTTAAGATGACCAGTATTTGGTAATGATATTGTATTCAAAACTTTAGCAGTAGATATTTTATATGAATTGAAGCCAGGTAGTCCATATTGTCACTTTGGAAATCCATGGAAAAGCTAAAAAGTGTAGGAAAATGGAGGTATTTTATTCTAACTTGGTATAGTTTTCATAATACTAGACTGTTTGTTATTGTTCTTAGATTTTGAGGATGACATGATTATAACATCTGATGTCTCCCGATATATTGAAGACCCTAGTTTTGGATATGAAGACTTTGCCAGACGAGGAGAAGAGCATTTGCCAACATTCCGAGCTCAGGTATGTGATGTCTTTATTTCAGAGAAACCAGAGAATATATACTGTTATTTAAATTGTGAAATGTTGAAATGTAAATAAATTGGCGTCTAAAGAATTAGTAGATAATTTTGATAGAGTCTGTGAATCTTTTTATTTAATCTAGTTTTCAGCCTAGTATATATAATTTGATGTCCCAATAGATGCATTATTATTTCAATGTTTTCCCCACTCAGAAGGCAAAAGGAAACTGCTCTATTCAGTTACTTGCTTTATGACATTGTAGTTGGAGAATATTCGTACCATTTTGTGGGGAGGAGCATAGCAGGGAAGAAATCAAGGGATGTATCACATTTATTATTAACAGACATTTTATAATAAGATCATAAACCACTAACTAATGGCATAAGAGTTATTCCTTCCCCATTCTTAGCAAAATATAGTCATGATAATGATGTGGCCCCTACAGAGAGTATAAACTTGAATTAATACAAACTCCTTTGCACCTCTTCTAGATGATCTAACTGTTCATGTTACTGAATAGGTTTGGTCACATAGGAATAGTCCAAGATCTCCTGGGATCCTTCCATTTTAGGGTGTAGTTTGCATAGTATTGTACTGGACCACAGGAAGTAGCCAGTTTGTTACTGACATGCTAAACCCTGGACCCCACTGAGAAAACAACATGACACTCCAACCTACAAAGTGATGTGAAGGCTTCTTAGTAAAGCTTCAAACTTAGAAATAAATTTGAAATATCTTCACTTACTTGCTTAAGTAGTTACAGTTAATAAAAACCTAGAGTTTATTTAAATGAAGAATATCCATTTTTTGATAAAAATATCCATTTTTTGTATACATTTTTTTCTTTTAGGACTATACCTGGGAAAATCATGGGTTCTCCCTGGTGAACAGACTTTATTCTGACATTGGACATCTTCTTGATGAAAAGTTTCGCATGGTCTACAGTCTCACCTATAACACTATGGCCACCCACGAGGACGCTGACACAACCATGCTGCACAGAGCTCTGTTTAACTATGTTCACTGTATGTTTGGAATCAGGTATGTTCATTGTGGAGACAGTTTTATACATTTCTAAAGGAAAATTCTGACATGAGTCTTACTTCTGTCCTGTAGGAGTATATAGTTCTGGTGAGAAAATATTACATGTAGGCTTCTGATTTTAAAAAAATTAATATCACTTTATAGGAAAACATTTGTCTGTGATTAACTATTATAATCAACATGCATATATAAATATAGTCATATAACAATTTACTAGTGAGGGGGAAAAATCAGGAATCATTGGAAATAGGATAAAATCAGACTCAGTTTGAGAATCCTTCCTGGAAGAATTGGCAGTGAAATACCATATATGGTATCTCTTTAGATCACTTTAAATAAATGCTGGTTAGTTGGTTTTAAAGGAATGGTAATTAGGATATAAATAAAACTAGGATAGATTCTGCCCTCATAAAGCTTATGTAACTTCACATAACCCTGAAACAAAACTATCAGTCAGTGTAAATTAATAGCCTCTACATTTTAAAAATTAGCATTGAGTGGATGGAGATGGACAAGCATATAAGAATGGTAATGTGAAAAAATACAATAAAAAATAAATTAAAAAACAAAAATTAGTATTGAGAAGACAGTGAATAAATGAGATTGAATGGTCTAATCAGGAAAGCTTTTTTCTTTCTTGGTGTGAAGAGAATGTGCCTCTGTGAGCTGGTTTTTGAAGTCTTTTATGGAGATACATTTGCAGAAAGTCTCCAGTTATGAATGCATTCACTTTAACTCTGTACTATATCCTTTCTGATAAAGTATCAGAAAGCCTTTGTGAAGTGGAATTAGAATGTAATTGTTAAGCAAAGTTGTTTTATAATTTTAGCTAAGAAAAAACAAATTTCCTGAAATAGAAACATTCTACCTAAAAGACACTATTATGATGGTAAATAATAACTGCTATTTACCCATTTACCATCCTAGTCAATAATTCTGTTGTCACAGAATCATCACATTTTAAAACACAGATATTATATGTATCTAATTAAAAAGAATAAATACCAATAGAATTTAATTCAGTTGTGATAAATGTTTATTATATTCATGATAATAAATAACAAATGCTATGCTGATTATATTTATCTATGGAATGGTACCAAATACAGTTTATATAAAATCCTTGAAACACTATTTTAACTGTTACGTTGGGTTAAAAATTAACTGAAAATGCGGAAATTTCCCCCCCATCCCTGCTGCATTTACCTTCCTGTCTGCCTCTGTGTACGTTTACTCTGGCCCCCCTTGCTTGTTGTGGATGAACTGTCAGTGCTCCTATGCACTTGGACACAAAGCCCCATCTTCTCTCATCTTCAAAGATCCTCATTCCAGCAATCTCTCTTTTCTGTGTGATCACCTTTACAGATCTCTTTATTGGATCTTTCTCATCAGTATATAAACTTGCTGTTATTTCTCTCATCTTAAAAACTTTTTTTTCTTCATTCTACTTGTCCCTCTGGCTTTGCCTCACTTTTCTGCTCCTGTGCACAGCCAATCTCTTGGAAAACACTTTATATATTTACCGTCACCATTTTCTCATCTCTCATTCTCTCTTGAACCTGCTTCCAGATCAGGCTTTTACTCCTCCTTCGCTAACAAAACTGGTCTCATTTTCAGGTTGCCAGTGGCCTCTGTGTAGCTAATTCTGGTGGTCGGTTTCCAGTTACCATCTTATTTGAGTCAGCAGCACTGGACACAGTTCATTACTCCTTTCTTGAAACACTTGACTCCTACTTAGGGCTTTATATTTGCTCCTTCAGGTGTTTCTCAGATGTTAGCCTCTCAGAGAGAAGCCTTCCTGCCTGCCCTATCTAAAAATCACAGCTCCTCTCCTAGCCACCAGTTTCATTTTATCTCAATAGCAGTTATCACCATCTGACATACTGTTCTTTTATCTTTTTAATTTTTCTTTTTTCCAGGGATTTTTGTCTGTCTACTACCAGTGCTTTTTAAAAAGAATACATGGAAAATACATGGCACACAATAGACATTCAATAAATATTTTTAGATGAATTAATTAATGAGTTTTTGGTGTTTAATTCCTAGACAGTAAATGTCTCTGGCATAACTTTAGAAGTCAGAAATTTTGGTTTTGTCATTATTGAGCTGTTGTCATATTGCTCACAGGTATGATGACTATGACTATGGAGAAGTTAATCAGTTACTTGAACGAAGCCTGAAGGTTTACATTAAGACAGTGGCCTGCTATCCTGAGAGAACTACCAAGCGCATGTATGACAGTTACTGGCGTCAGTTCAAACACTCAGAAAAGGTGTGTTTCATGACTAAACAGTATACCATGGGTAGATTGTTCAATATAAGAAGTAATGATTATGAAAAACTATGCATGAAAATATTAAGAAATTAGTGCCATTTAAAAAAATGGAAGTAGCCTCATCCAGCCATCTTTTTAAAAATGTTTTTAAATTTAGGTTTATTGAGTATTAACTAAATTTTGGTTGTGTATGTTGTCTAATGTGGTGTATAAAGTTTAGCCTTCACTAAACTTTGGCCTTTAAAGGACTCACGGGCATGAACAACAGGGTGGTGATTGCTGGAGGAGGTGGGTGTCAGGATACTAAATGGTGATGGGGAAAAAAACTAAAGAAAAAGAACATTTGAATCTGAATATTGATATTTTTAAAGTACATTTGAAAAGCCATCTATCATTCTAACTATTAAAAAATCAAACCTACTGAGATGTTATGTTAAGTGTAATTGTGTCTTGGCCTAGAAGGCCTATCCATTTATTAGAGATTTTTTTAACTGTAGCCTTTCAAGTTAACTTGATAGAACAATATTTCCGCATTCTAATTTGGTAATTTAATATTTTGACAATATAATGCAGGACCTTTGAGCCAAATATATGATATAAAAATATTTCTTTGGATATAGGGGAATCATTATTTAAGAATTAATAAATATTAAGGATCTTTACTAACATTACAAGAACTGGCCTTAAACCTGAGTCTATTGACCTTTAAGTCCAAGAATCTTCCATTTATTCCACTGTTATCAAGCTTAAGACTAAAAAACTTTTTAGGGTCCTAATACTCACTATATAACTATATGTGACCTTGACAGAAAATGCTATGGCTTCATGCCTGGCAGAGTTTTTTTGAAAAGTCTCAGAACCAATCACACAGTTAGTAATATCCATTTCATCCCAGCTCTCCCCTTGATGGATCTTTATGGACTCTTGACATGTTTGCAGTAGATTTTCTTCCTTTACTATTTTTATCTAGAAATTCTCTTCATTCATCAAGAGAGTCATATCTAACAATATACCAACCTATAGAAAGTAATCAAAATAATTGAAATCTAATATCACATTTTATGTAATACATTTTGAAAATACATGAGTTAACCTATCAACTGAGAAATAGTATCCCCCAAAAAGTTAAGTGCTTTTTTACAGATATTTTTAAAAGCCTCTAGGGAAGCTACACATATCTAATGAGTACCAGACACTAATTACAAATTACTGAAAGCTTCAGATGTTCATTTTAGCATCCTTTCAATTAAATACTAAAAAATGTTTTTTAAAGTTTTTCCAAAGAATAAGAATAGGGTATAAGAAATGCAGGGTGGATTTTTAGCCATATAACATTTTACAACTGGAAGAGAAAGTATGAATATAATTTTTAGAAAAGTTGTAGTGTATAAAAACTAGTTTCATTTTATAACCCAAAAGATTGATTGGCTTTACATAACATATATGCTAACAAAATTATTGGAATTGTTAAGACTTTAGGGCAGGGGTGTCAAACTCATTTTTACTGGGGGCCACATCAGCCTCACAGATGCTTTCAAAGGGCTGAATGTAACTTTAGGACTGTGTAAATGTAACTACTCCTTGACTAGGGGCACGGAGCTCGGCGCTGCCGCAGGGTAGAAACAAGGTGCCAGGCTGGATAAAACAAGGTGGAGGGCCGGATTTGGCCCATAGGCCTTGTGTTTGCCACCTGTGCTTGAGGGGTTATCTTTACCACTTATGAGAGCTGCTTTTTATAAAATTTTTCTCTGCATATTCCATCATGTACAAGCATGACTCTGCCTCCCTAGGGGCAGAGTTTGCCCCAGAGACACGTGTTTGTTTCTGCATTCACAAGAAAAACCTCTGTGAAGGTCTGCTGTATGAATAAAATTTTAAATTTTTCAGTTGTTCATAACGGTCATTAAATTGATAACATTTTCATTTCTAGGTTCACGTCAACTTACTTTTAATGGAAGCACGGATGCAAGCTGAACTTCTCTATGCTCTTCGTGCCATCACTCGGCATTTGACCTGAAGCAGCATCCAGGGAAAATGTCATATATGTGTAAAGACCTTTTCACATGGGATATATATCAGAAGCTGTTCGTGATGTAGCATCAAAAATTATTCACTTCTCTGTGTCAAAGTTTAGCCGTTTTTTGGGGACGGCTGTAATGTGCAATGATGTGTTTTCTTTTTCTTGATGCTTAACATTACTAACAATTGCAAAAATAATACTGAGGAGCACTACTTTGCATTGTTTATAGTTGGATTTTTGGAAACTGATCATAAATCATGAATCTGGTTTGTTAATGCTTAACTTCAGCGCTGTGGGGTTTGTGTGTTTGTGTATTTCCCTCCACCCTTTTTTTGGTTAAATAAGGAAAAGCGCTTAAAATCTGCTCAAGCAATTGTTGATTCATATATTGGAATTCAGCAAAGAATAACCTCCTCTGGCCATGCTCAACTTTTCATGTTGTGTCCTAAATCTGGTAGAGGAAAAGCATGCGCTGTTGAACTAAGCTGCTCACAGGACACATACCTGTGTCCCCAGGAGATTATTTGTCAGGCACTGTTTGGTTTTTTTTTTGTTGTTGTTCGTTTGTTTTTGTTTTTTTTTTTTACTGCTATTGGCGATAACGTGAAATGTGATACAGCCATTGTCCATAATTTAATGTGAAATTAATCATGATGAATTCTATAGCATGCTACTGAAATGCCAAATTCAGCTATTTTCTTTCTATTCTGAAACAGAAGTTTCAGTTTTCCATGTCAGATGTATATATTAAAAGTGGAATTATGCACAATCCTTTCTATCACCGACAGTAATCCTCAGTCATCTTAAATGATCAGTGCTCACAGTGCTGCTTACAGTTCATTATATAAACTTGTACCCACACACACAAGGCTGACCAAAAATTTTCTTTGCACATTTTTCTTTTCTCGTAGTGTTTTTTATATTGCAGTAAGCAGAAGAAGGTTAATATGCCTATATTTTTTCCTTTTAGGCTTTTAGGACTTATTTTCCATGATTTTTCTTATAATAGGTTAAACAGTTTATTATTCAAAGGTAAAAATTGTGTTTCTATGCATTAATGTGAGTGAACAACAACAACAACAAAAAGAGTGCAATATGTTAAAAAATATATATATACTCAACTAAACTTTCCCCCTATTAGTCACTGCAGAAGTGTCCTTTAAAACAGAGCCATAAAGAAATTTGGTTCAGATTTCTTTATTGCACAAGGCTTTTGCCTTACTGGGGTTGAACAATGTTTCATAATGCCAAAGCATTCCCTTCCCCAGAAAAATCTCTTTGGATGACTGGTTAAAAAAGATTGTCAAGTGTTAGGGGACGAATATAAGCATCCAAAAAGTCACATTTTTGCATTGGTTTATGTTGCTTGATTAGACTATCTTCACAGAGCACAACATTATGTGTTTATAGCTTTAATTTGTTTTCTGTTAACGAACCAGTGAAGTGCCTAAAGAGATGCTTACAACTATCCAGTAGGACACGACTGCACAGCTCAAACACTTTTTGGTTAATTAACAGTGACTTAAATTGTATACCAACATGCTGATTTTTTTAACCAGATCCATTTTTTCATAGCAGATAATATAGTTAAATTTTTTTGTTAGAGTTCCCACAAAGATTTTAGATATACTTACTTGTAATGTAGGACTTATTTTTTTTCTTCTCTTGTGAAAGAATAGTGGACTAGTGTTTTGTTAAGTAATTTCCCCCCTTCCATTTATCTTCCTTTTCTGGTACAATAAGTAGGTTGCTTTCTTTTTGATCTTGTTCCAGATAAGAAAAGAGAGAGATGACTGTAAGCCTATTAACATAAGGAAGTTCTGTGTTTTTTAGATCCTAGGATCTTCTTTGAAGACTTCCATGTGAGGAAAAAATTACTGATTTTTTTAAAGACAGGGTGGTTTATTTAAAGAGATTAGTCAAAGAACTTATGCCAGGTTTCTTCTGTTTTGTTTATTGATGTACCATATGTTGGTTTTATCCAATATCACATTACATAGATATGTTTTATAAAGAAAATATGTAAGAGAATGGCAAAATTTGGATGACAACATAAGTGTCCATTTAACTTCCCTAACTTTAGAACTTTCAAGTTGAGGATATCTTTTATTCTTGACATTTGTTTTTTAAATAGAATTCTTTCAGTTAACAGCCCTCTATTTTTGTGCAGGTGACCTGTGTTACAGGATGAAAATGACTTTTATATATTGAAAAAGAGGAGAAGTTCTCAGAGAACACCCACATGAGCTTTAGATCAAAAGGGGAAACAAGGTTTAAGTAACTAAAATGGCCACTTAGTTTTTGGTTTTTTTCTTGTTTTTCCCCAGAAATGTAAGTAGTTGGAATTTGAGTTATGGAAATATTAGTGCCTTTACTAGATCTTTTTCCTAGCAAAGTTTCTTTTCAACTCAGCATTGATCTGTCTCATCAGTAATCAGGAAAATCAGTTGACTTGGAACTATAAACAAAAACAAAACAATTTATTTATGAACCTCAGTGAACCAGCCTAGAAAAATTGAGTTCTGGGGGTGCCTGAGCACCTACTCAGACACAGCATGCACAGCATTCCAGGTTGTGAACACCATGTTACAACGAGTTTGCTGTGAACTTTATCTAATGCAAACTTGAAATTCTGATGCGGTTTTCCAGGGTGGTATTTTTCAGAGTATTGAATTTACTATGTAGTAATTTATAGCATAGCTTTTTATATTAAAATGTGATATTTTTAAAAGAGCTATCTGGTTCAATTGGTGAAACGATGTGATTATACGAGATGCTGGCCTACACCTTGGGCTCGCATTGTGCCAAACTTAAATGTGCAAGTGTACGTGAAAAAAGCACATGTGAATGTGAATTCTCTAACTCTGTTGCTTATTATGTTAAAATTAGTCTAGTCATCCACTGATGTATATGCTTGATTGATGTCTATTTACTTTCAAATTTCAGGTTTTCCAGCTCTAGTTGTAATTCTTAATTTTTCAGATCACCTTAAGAAATACCTAAATACTGTCCCATCTGAAAGTAAATCTGTTCTTTAACCTGCTCCCTTGACTTGAGGAGTGGCTTGGTGGCGGCCTCGTTGGACGTCAGATTAAGCCTCCTCAGGTGAACTTGTGACGTTTAGAGGAAAAAAGGCTTTTGACGTGGGACTGCTCATTACCTTACCTTTTTGAACTAAGTATATTGTCTCAGTCTCAGGAAGAATCTTTGTTCCATTTGGGGTACTTTTTAGAAAAAAGATGGCCTTTAATAATGGCTTTAAACCCCAATAATGGCCAAGTTTCACAGGCTGTTTTAGAACAGAGACTCGGTGTAAGCTTTTTATCAATACCCTATTTGAACCAGAATCCCTATCTTGTGTTATGTATAGTCTCCTAACATTTTTCAATGCTTCTAAAAGCTAATTAACATTATTCCAGAGCAACTTTTTCCTTCCTGCCTTATAGAGTTATTTTTAATCCAAAATCATAGATTTTTTCATGCTGTAGCAAAATAAAATTATCAGCAAACAAAGATATGTACTTAAAAATAGTTCACCACTGTAGTGCAGACTGCATGCGTATTGATGGTAACATTCATCAGGGAAAAAATAAATTTCAGTGCATGTTTTAAAAATGATTTGCACTGTACTCGTAAAATGAGGTTTTTGGTTTATGTTCTGTTTAAAGACAATTCTAAAGCATTCTTCTGGAAAGAAAAACCTTAAGCTCTTTATCTAATAGGACTTTTTTTATGCAAATAGATGGTCTTGCTGCATAGAGTAAACTTATGCAACACTAATGTTATATAAACAGTGTATGAAATTTTCTTAGTAGTGTAATCCAACAGCAAATTGAAAGACACGTGGCTACACCATTTAGAACAAGTTTTAAGTTAGCTAATTTGTATAATCAGAACCTCTTCTAGGTGGCCATCAGCATAAACTATGTTTCCCTGTAATCTCCCTCTGGAGACTGAGAATCAAAATAAGTAGTCTTTCCTCAAAGCAGTACTGTAACATGAACGTATTCATCTCAGTCAACAGAACTCAAATGCCCCCTTTATGTGGAGCTTATTTCCATGCTAATGTGGCTTAGTTAGCAGTATCTGCTCAGGTGAGACCTAGAACAAAAATAGCAGGGGTGAAAAGGGTCATAGAGATAGAGGTATATGTCAAGGCAGAGCCTGATGAGGAAGGGAAAGGTTTTCAAAGAACACATGAAACGTAATTCCGAGAGTGTGGCTGTCCTCAGCATCGTACTCTATAAAGGAACATTTCCAGTCCTAGGAGCTCCTCCCTGTATTCAGCCCACCCTTCCCGCCTGCTTTCTCTTCCTCCAAGTGCCTCAACCTCTACACGCTCCCTCCCCTCCCCTTCCCTCAGTCCATCTTGGTCTAAATGCCTTTTCACACTCCAAACATCACCAGCCACCTGCTGATAGTCACCAGCATTTACTTTTCTGAGTCACTTTTTCTCCATTCATTAAGAATATGACTTTGTCCTAACTCCAAGTCCCGCTACCATCCTGTAATATTTTGGCTCACCTTTGTTCCAGAGACCCTGCCAGATATTCTGCAGCACCAGTGTAATCCTGTCCATCCCAGACTGTTCTACCCTTTCCCAGCTGCCAAAATATCTTGCTCTCCTCTACCTCATCCCCAAAGAGCCTATAAATTCAGAGTATCCAGTGTTTTCGTGGATTTACTCTCTGTTGTTCAGTAATACTACTTCCATATTTTAAATAAATCACAGAAGATTTTTGCCTTCTAACAAAGTAGGAATCTTTATATTTATACAGGTACAGAAATTAAACTATTTCTACCATGCAGAATTTAGCATTTAACAGGATTTTAAAGTGATTGAATTGTCATTCTAACCTGGATCTGTATTAGGTAGTAAATACTGGTATTAGTCCAAGTTCTTTGAATGTAAAGTTAAAATTCCCTGGCAGTCCAGATTGATCTGTAACCTTTAATTGGAACAGGAAAGTTCTGGCATACAAATGGGTGGTGTTTTGGCCATTTGCTTTATTTGGTGGTATTTGGGCCTTGAAGCACTCTTTTAATAGAAGGATATATGATAAAGGGTATTCAGGTGGTCCTGGTAGATCACAGAAGCCCATATGATTATATGTTTAAAAAACCACAAAATTAGCTACATAAGGATTTGATCTAGCTTCCTGGGTTAGACTACCCTGTTCTCATGGGTGGGGGGGCGGGGGGGATGTCCTCTGGGATAGAAAGGGAGGGAGTGCATTGACTCTGTCATCTTCATTCCCTGGCTACACGTAGGAACATCCAGACAGTATCATTGAGAAGCAGGAAACGCAGAGGAGGAAGAAGCAGAAGTTCTTCCTCTCCAGCCAGTGTGTGCTCAGTCTGTGTAGTTCACAGAGGAAGACTTGTCAGGTTTCTAATATGGGGTGTGTTTATCTGCAGGTGGTTGTCTGACCTGAAGACGAATGAACCACCCTGTTTGAAAGTATCAATTACTGTGATCAATGGTGGTATCTGGATACTTTTCACTCCCATTCATGAGCAACCCAACCTGAGGGCAGAGTCTAGTGATGCCTGCTCAGGCCCAGGAATGAATCAATGCCTAGTTAAGAAATGAGACAGTAATAGAGACTGAAGGAATGGATTTTATTAAATCATATGTAATGAAGCGTTTGTTCTAGCTTTAAATTAATCATGGTTACATACCACCATGAAGTACAGAATTGAAAAAGGAGAGAATTGAAACGGGGTAGGGAAAGGAAGAATATTAGATTCTTTGCAATGCTTGTGGAAATTTTTGAAATAATGAAATGCATACTGTAAAATAGCCTTTAGAACAAAAAAAACATTTTGCAGCTCATAGGAGAATATCAAACATTAGTAAGCCTAAATATGATAAATACAATTTTTTGGTATATAAATTTGCAAAAACAGTCTTTTCTTCCACCCCTCAATTTAACCTCTTAGAAGGGAATGTATGAATCCTGGTTAACTGAGTATATGCGTTAAAATACAAATGAGATGGACCATACATCTCTTTCCTAATGTCTTCACGGATTTGTACCTGATGTCCAAATCTGATAAGGAAGGATCAAAAGGATAGGATAAAGGAAAACATATCAGTTGAGTAGCCAAGTAGTTTCCGTTGAGGGTGTTTTCTCCTCTCTGAATTTTACTGGTTTTCTAAAATAAAAGCGAAGAGTTGAATGATACCCTTGTTCATCAAGGAAAGTTATCCAAACTCTATATCTAATGGAGATATTTCCTTTGCATTCATATATCTTACCTGGAAAGAAAATACCATTTTCCCCTTCCTCTTTCTCTTTACATTTACTCTTTTCAACCTGAGATAAGATAGACACAGAAAGCAAACCACAAGCCAGTTTGGTGTCTTTGTGCTCATAGAACAGTGACATCACATGCACAGTCTGAGCAAGGTGAAAAGGAACCCTGTCCAGTCGACTTGGAACATGGCCTTGCTGCTTGGATTAGCTCCTTCAAACCTGAAAATAACTTCTCTGGTCATGGAAGAACTGGATGTATCCTTTAGCTTATAAAATAGGATTTGAACTTGAAATGTCGTTTTTAAATCCTGATTTTGCAGGGCAGCTACATGATGAATGTACATATTAAGGCTTTGTAGCTGAATTGCACATGAAATCAGATTGCCAACTTTTTGACTTTCAGTTTTAGACTTCATTTTATCCTTAAGTTGTGAGCGATATATGTAGCATGCTGTGAAATGTCTATTATAGTTCTTTAATTCATCAGTATTAATACAGAATTATCTTTTGTGTTCCTTGGTACTTTTTATTCAGTGTAATCAGAAGCTGTGATGTTTTGCCTTTGTAGTCCTGTGCTTTGTTACTGTAATTTTTTTTACAAAGCACGTGACTTTGGACTAATGTGAGGCGGATGATCTTTAAGACTGCTATATATATATATATATGTCTCTTACTATATAAGGTTTTCAATTAGAATAAGCTTTTATCAGATAGATCATTGATGCAATTTAGGATTTACACAATTTTCATTGTCAGATGGCAGTCTTATATTTATAGTTTCAATTCTGAAAATAGCAAACTTGATAAACAGCCACTTTAAACTTGTTCTGGCAAACCAGACCCTGCTGTAGATGTAGTCTAAGGTAGTTAACCATATAAGCCTTTTCAACTGTTATGCCCTCCACTTGAGTCAGCAGTTAAGGAGATTGTAGAACCCATGAAAGCTTTTTGTATGTATGACTAGGTTTTATTTTTCTTATGTTGCTGATTTTACAACTCTGACTAAAGCTGACCTGAATGGATCAGTTTATGTGTATTCTAGTGCTTTAATGCCTTTTTTTTTTTTTTTTGGAGGGATGGGTAATATTATTTGAACAGATGCAGAAGGAAATGTTAGTGAGTCAAGACAAACACATTTGAAATAAAGGAACTGTGTATTAACATGTTAACAATTCATAACTGCACTTTTTATGACATTTTGAAAATCTATTTATAGGTACAGAACAATGGGTTTTGTTAAACTGTATCACATTTATACTTGCAGAAATTTATTTCATTGTTATTAGTAGGAATTTTATTGGTTCAATAAAATTGGCAAAACTGAACCCCAATTATTTGCTTTTATATATGTACATATTTATATTTACATTGGAGTGGCATTCTTGCCCAGGTTTGTTTCTGTGTGATGATTGAGATATGCATCCTAAAAGATATCAGAATTGTAAAGTCATTTTTTCCCCCTTAATTTCTCCCTCACACACAGTTTTCTCATGACATTTCTTATAGTCACTCAATATCACATTAGTAGAATATTGCAGTAGTATAAATTGGGCAAAATGTATAGTTATTGTTACCTTTTAAAATCTCAGTTATGGTCTCAGCAAGAGGAATATTTATTTCACTTTATCTCTTGTTACCAAAATAATGAAGAAGTGATACCATTTTATAGATGAGGAAATGGAGTCTTAGGGGAGAGCTTTGCTTGCCCAAAGTTGGTACCTAGAGTTGGCAGTGGGGATTTCTATTCCAGTCTTTCTGATACCACATCTTATGTGGAACTTCACTACCTTAATTCAGCCTAAGTTTCTTGCTAAATGATCAAAATGACCATGCTATCAACATGACATTTTACTGCGAACCAGAGGTTAGATAACCTTCCTCTCTAGCTAACTTGCAACTTCTATGATTTTTTAAGAAATTGATTTTTCCCCTCCCAGTACTGAATGGGTTCTTTGATTTAAAAGATGGTCCCCGGGGAGAAGGTATACAGACCGGTATATAAAATTGGTACCTGTCCATTTAAAGGCTAACCATTTCTCCCAACAAGCCTGATGCTAAACAAGACTCAGAAAAGCTTGAAACTGTTGCATTTTATTTTTAGGACCATTCCCCTACATGGCAGAAGTTACCAATCCAAAGTCAGAGTTTCTAATGCACAGAACTTTCTAAGTGTGGTGAGAAGAAAAGTCAGCCTCAGAAAATGTCTCTGCTCCCATGATCTCATCCAGTTCACATGTTTCAAAAGACAGGTGAGCCCAAACCTTACCCCAGAACTCTAAAAGGAATTTGAGTCAAGAATTCTTAATATGCCCTCCTGCACTGGCCTGCTCCCAAAATAAATGAAAGTAAATCCTTCATCTTTGCAGCAAGATGAAACTCTGACGAACTGTCAGTTGCAGTACTGTTCACCACCCATTGACTATTTGCTTTATTCGCAGAGGCATTAGTGCGTGAATGACCATGTCATAGTCACCCAGGCCCCTCCAAGTGCCGGTCTGCTGCTGTGGCCACTGGGTCCATGCAGGCTGCGGCCAGGTCTTCACGGGCTCAGTGGGAAAGGACCGCCTGCTGCCCTGGTCTGGTTCCCCGTGCTGAGGTTGTGCTGAGTACCCAGCAGGGTGCCGGAGGGACCTGCCTTTGAGCTGAGCACTCACAAGCAGAAGTGAAGGAGTTAATGGTTGACCCAGGAGCAGTGACTAACTGGAGGCCGGGGTGACTGCTTCCTTCTTTCATTTCCCCAGGCCACAATTTGGAGACTCCCAGGGGCCTGGTGGGATTGAGTGCAGTCCAACTCTGTCAGCCTTCCCTCCTTTACTATTTCAGTCCCCTACCCCTCCACCTCTGCCCCATGGGTCTCAAATCAGCCTTGGTCTTGTGCTTTACTTTCCTGGGAGCCCAGGCCAAGAAAAGGCAGTACAGTGTAGGGAGCTGGCACACAGATCCCAGAATAAATTCAGATCTAAGCTCCACCATTGCTGACTACCTGACCTTGAACAAGTCACTTAATGTGGTTTCTTTGTTTCTTGAGCTGTAAAATGTAGGTAACAGTAACGAGAAAGAAGACATAGCCCTTGTCTTTCAGAAGGGGGACGTGTGGGAAATCTGAGGGTCAGATGGGGGCAGCTGCCAACATAGAAGAGAATAAGGTAATAGTTTGTAAAATGGGGTTCATAAAAGCAATCATTTCTCGAGAACCTTCTAAATATTAGGAACTTTAAATACATTATTTTTATTATAATCATCCTGCAAGTGGATATTATCCCCATTTTAGACATCTAAAAATACAGACTTAGCAAAATCAAGCAACTTGTCTAAGATCAAACAAGTGGGTGGTGGAGTGGTGGAACTGTTCTCAGATTTGTCTGACTTTTATACATAGTCTTTTTCCTGTATGCCCTTGTGTTTGTAGTGCACTTGTTTTTGCTGTTGTCGGTGACAGTTTTTAAAACTGGTAATAAACAGGCGTCTGTAGAATAAGATTTGGAGCAAGACGGTTAGGTAGAGAAAACAGGGAGCAAAACCCCCCTGTAGTAGTCAGTGTGTGTGTGCAGGACTTCCACTAGAGATGGATTTGGGGGTGTCCTCAGGTCAGACTGTGCAGGGTCAGAAAGTTTAAGCCAAAATACTTGCATTTATTCATTTGGAAAAGCAGATGAAAGCCACTTTCTATGTATTTTTTTTTTTTTTTTTTACAACGGGGATAGCTGGGCCTGCTCCTTGATAACCAGAATCTGACTGGAATTTCAGGGCAGGAGAGAAGCTGCAAGATAACTGTGATGCCTCCTTTGGGAAGTTGTATGAATATCTTAAATAATTTCCAGAATACTTGGACACACCCCCTTGGTGATGTACACCAGACTATCCTTGGTAAAGCGTAAGATACTCAAGGCAAACTGTTGACAGACAAGGCCTGGCCTTCCCACATGCAGGCAAAGACCTCCTGATGGCCAGGACCAACATGAGAGCCTTGAGAACTTTGTGCTTTCTAACTACACTTTACCTAAATGAATAAAAGTTAGGTAATGGATGTGGTAAATTGTTTATGTAAATGGAATCAATGAATGTTCTCCCTGCATTCACACACTTTGGACTGTAATGTAACAACTTCCCTCATCAAGAGGTGAGAGTGTTTCCCCACTTCCTTGAATACGGGTTCATCCCTTGACTCAAGCGGTGGCAGAAGTGGCATTGGCATTGCTCAAGCTGCAGACCTAGGCTTTAAGGGACCTTGCCTGCTTCCACTCTCTCTCAGAATCTTGTTATGCCGAGGATAGCCTGCCGGAGGAGGAGCCCACTGGGGCAAGCTGAATTGCCCCAGTTTTTCTGGCCAAGGCCTCAGACATGTGGGAAAGACCACCCAAGATCAGTAAAGTCAGCTTATCTGCAACTGACTGCTGACGCACGAGACGTGCCTCACCAAGCCCAGTTCAGATCAGCAGAATCGCCCAGCCAACCCACAGGCCCCTGAGCAAAACTCCCTATTTATTGTGCAC
The DNA here is from genome assembly GCA_028533065.1 of Trachops cirrhosus. NCBI lineage: Eukaryota > Metazoa > Chordata > Mammalia > Chiroptera > Phyllostomidae > Trachops > Trachops cirrhosus. The sequence goes on from CM052543.1 coordinate 62,886,881, forward strand.
CATTGAGGTTTTATGGTTGGTTGTATGTTACACAGCATTATTGTGGCAATAAATAACTGACGTGATGCAGGTGGGTGGCACTTCACAGAGGATTGGGATTGGGAAACTTCTTCCTCGTATCACAGTGTACTAAGGATAGCCTTGGAGGAGGAGTAGAAGAGGGTGTGGGGGGAATAAATGTTGATGGAAGAAGATTTGACTTGGGGTGGTGAGCACACAATACAATATATTATAGAACTGATATATCGTTAGAATTGTACACCTGAAACTGATATAATTAACCAATAGCACCCCAATAAATTCAACAAAAAAGAAAAAAGGATAGCCTTGCAAATAGTCTCAGGGATTTTCATTTCTATTTCTCACCTAGAGTCAAAATAGTTGGTAACTTCATAATCAGCCCTTTGATCCTCCCTCTTTGTCCTCAGAATGTCTCTCTGTGAAGTGGAGTATATCATATTTCTGTCAAGCTCATTCTTAGGTCTTTATCCTCAATATTTTGGACCCTAAGCATGACTGTACCCATAACTGGGCTAGTGAGTTTAGGGCCCAAATACCCAGACATCAGAGTACATAAGGATCACTGGGAACCTTGGTAAAAAAGCCAGGTTTATGGAACCACTCTCAGAGGTTCTGATTTAGGGAGTGTGGGACAGAGACCAGCAATTTCCATTGAAAAAAAAATTCTCAGGGCCACACAGTCTTGACTCTGAGGGAAAGTGGTTGGGTTATTTATAACAGGAGCTTTCTAGTTCTGTAATAAAGCTACAATACTGGGCCACCTGAAAGAGTAATATTTGAAGGCTGTGAAAAGAAAGAAACAAATCAAACCACAGAGAAACAAGTGGACAGAGAAAGTCATCATGGAATCATGAATGGGGTAGGGGACAAGGAAAAGAAATACTTTTCTCCCACGTTTCAGTGAAGGTTCCTGCTATACTTCTGTTCCTATCTCAGGTGGCATTTAGACCAAATGGACAGTTCTTAACCACGCTGCACCTAGAATCCCCTAAGGACTTACTGATATCTGAGAACCAGCCCGCACCCTGAGATTCTGATGGGATCGGTCTGAGGTGCATACAGGACATTCGGTTTCAAAAAGCTTTCTTGGTTATTCTAATGTCCAGCACATTTTGAAAATAGGTGGGCAAAATTAATAACACCTCCCACCAAATAAATGTCTTTCTAACAGTGGAAAGAAATTCAGCCCTGATTTACCAAACTGACTTGCAGACCAAATGGAGAGTAGACTGTTGGATTAGGCAGGTAAGAAAAGGAATTCGCAGCTGCTTCTAAAGTCTTGTTATGGCAGAATCTTAGAAATGCTGGGAAGATGAACATGGAAACGTGAACACATTCTACATGACCGTGACCCCAAGGAAAGGAAGTCAAGTGCCCATGCTTGCTTGTGAGCAGAGCACTTTTGTGTATGAAAGTCATTCTGGATTTCTCTGAACCTACATGCAGTGTGTGCACTTAGAAATGGTGTATGGGTTACATAATATCTTCTGTAACTACTCTCCTCCCTATGACTTTGTGGTAAGAATGCTTGTGTGGTATTTCAGATATTTCTTGAATGCAGGAATCCTGTGTGATATACAATATTCCCATGAAAATAAGACCTTAGGGGAATTCTTTAAAAACTAAGTGAACTGTGGTAGATTATAGTCTAGCCATGGTTCTCAAAACCTTTCTTTACTCTGTGCATCAAAATCTACAGGGAAGCTTCTCAAAAATAGACATTCCTGGAAACCACCCAAACTTACTGAATCAATGGGAGGTATGGGGCTCATGCAATTTCCCTTTTACAAACTCCCCACACAAACTGTTAATGCACTCAGCACCACAGCATTCTCCTTTTGAGACCCCCGTAGACAACATTTTCTGCATGGCCTTAAGTCCGCCTTGACCGCCTCCCCTCTTTCTGTTCAGTATATGGCCAAAAAAAACCAAAGAAGGTTCACATCTTACTAAAGCAGCAAATCTAATGGAATTTAGAAGAAGCTACATCAAAGTTGGATTCCCCTCAGGGAAAATGAACTCCCCATTATAAACCTGTTACAAACTACTCCTGAATTAGAAACTACTAAAATGGAATTTCTTAATCAAAAGGTAAAAACACGCAATGCTCTTAATACACATTTCTGGACTGCTTTCCAGAAAGGTTGTGCCAACTCACCCCTTGCCAGTGTGCATGAGATGCCTCTCCCACCCCCCATAGTCACGAGCGCTTCAGACAAACTGCATCTCCTTTATGAGTTAGCCCGGTGCTGGCCTCGGTGAGATCAAACACATACTCTGTGCCTGGACCAAGGACTCAGTGACGGGTGAGGATCAGACAGCCATGGGTACTCGGCAAGAGAGAAGCACTTGTACCATTTGGTTGAAGTGAAAAGATTCTGTGTGGTTTTCAAGAGGATAGTGGCTTACCCAGTCTAGAGGGGATATGGCAGCACTGAGGCCACCAGCTGCTTGGCTGGGGGCGGGTGGGTCGTTACAGAGCCATCCCTGCAGAAGGAACTCGTCTGGGCCGAGGCTGGGGCTGATGTCCATGGAGAAGGTCCCTGGACAGGGTACAGGGACTGACTGAGAGGGCAGGAGGTTGAGGGCTTCAGAAGACCCTGCGCTCCAATTTTGGGCGGTAGGCCTGGTGGTGACAGAGCCCAGTTAGCTCTTATGCCCTCTCCCAGCAACCCGGTGCTGTCATGGGGTGCTCGCTGCTCAGGGCTTTGCCCACCCCCGTGCTCCAGAAGGAACCTGTGCCATTGTATAATGGTAGATTCTAAACACCTGCTTTCATTGAGCCCCTTCTGGGTGAAACAGGATTCTGTGACCAGCACTCTTTCTGCTCAGTTCTGCCTGTGGCAGAGTGCTCGCATAGTCCAAAGTGAAATGATGGTCGTCTATTCAGGACACACAAAAACAAAATAAGAAAAACAAACCCTGTTTGTAAGCCCTATCTCAATCCTATTCCTGGCTGTGGAAGACTTGAGGTCAAAGAGGCGATTTTATTAGAACTGTGCTTCCACAGAGCCCATTCTGAGGGATTTATACATGTCTTGTGGAGGTTAAAGAGCCCCATAGATGGGTTAACTTCAATCTAAAAGAAAGCACTGGAACTAAGCTGTGGCTTGAGCCCCACTCACTGGTAGAACAGCCTGGGGCTGTGGGGGAAGGGGGTGGGCAGAGCAGCAAAAACAACTCTTCCAGCCTTTGCTAGGGCAAGGCTGGGCAAACTCTCTATGGGCCAAGCAAAGAATTGAGAGGTAACCAGGCTGGTAGTATCTTGAAGGAACACTGTCTAAGGGGGAGATGCCCCCAGCACACGGACAGATGCTGGGGGATCACAGGAGGTCACCCAGAGAGTGCATGTCCCTGTATCAGTCTACTGTGCCACCTGGGCTGTGGCTTTTATTTTGAGAGCAACGGAAACCATGGCAAGAGTTTTCAATTGTGTGTATGGAAGAGGAAGGAAGGATAGTGACATGGTCAGATTTGCATTTCCAGAACATTCTGGCTGGGGCATGAAGAATGAAGGCAACCAGAATAGAAGTGGAAAGCCTAGTTCATAAGCCAGCCAGGAGAAAGGAGCAAGTAGCAAGGACTAGGATGGGGACACAGAGATGGTGAGCAGCAGATGGATTTGGGAGATGAGAGGTAGAAGTGATTGGGCTGGGGGAGGGTCAACAATAAGGAAGTGTCAGGATGACTCCAAGGCTCCTGGCTTGCATGTGGCTGCCCGATGGAGCCATTTACTCAGAGAACCCTGGGAAGGGGCCAGGTGCTGGGAGCAAACACAAAACCATGTGTTTGTCTTGGTCACTGAGAATTTGGGGAGACCGTGAGATGTACAAAGATGTCAAGCAGGTGAGTTGAAGCTTTGTACATGGGTAAGAGAGCTTAGGAAAAGAGTGAGGGGTGAAGGTAACCCAGGAGCCAGCCTTGAAGGACTTGCCATTTCAGGCCAGAAAGAGCAGAGGGCACCAGTGCCAGGGAAGGAGGTAGAGAAGGAACGGCCAGAAATGCAGACACAAGGGCCACATGCCCCACCTGGCTACACAACACAGGCGTGTTCCCTGCATGGAGTTTACAGTCGGGTGGAGGGTAGGGACATTAAGCAAGAAAGCCATACAATTATAGAAGTATAAGCTGGAATAAGTGTTGTAAAGTTAAATAACAATAAGAGTGGATTGTGGGGTGGGGCACGGTTCTCTGAGTGGCATTTCTTCAGAGCAGCTCATCTAGGACAGGGTGCTGATGAGGGGCCCCTGTCCCAGCATCACTGCCCCGGGGATCCCTGGTGACTTCTTAAATCCTTGGCACTGAAGATACTAGTCAGTGCACAGTGGACAGGGAAGTGTTTGAAGGAGGAGAACTCCCTGGCGCCTGCTGCCTGCTCCCCATGGGGGAATGTTCTTCCCTCCCCAGCTACTTCCCAGTAGGAGCTGCGGCCCACTGACTCAGTGCCTTCCACCAGTGAGTATCTGCCAAAAGAAGGGAGAGGGCCTGCAGAACTGACCCAGAGCACAAATGCCCAGCCAGCCACAAAAGGGTGGAAGAGAAGGTATCAAAGGCCCTGGTCCAATCGGAAGATGTTTGGACTCTCGTCCAAGGCCTGGAGACCTGCACAAGCTGACCTGCAGTGACCCCTAAGGGAGCCAAGCCCTTGCTCAAAGCAAAGTGACCCCAGAGGGTGTCAGATACTGTGTAGCCCTGCCAAGCAGACTGCAAAGAAATACCAACCGGGGTTGCCATGGTGTTCTTTGTGCTAAGGGCACCATAGGGTCAGATGGCTGTGTTTCTGGGTCCTGAGCCTTGGGGATACAGCCCAAGAGTTCCAGCCCAGACTGCCTGAAATACACCCCAGGGGTGAGGGTGCATTTACTCACCCAAGGTCCCTGTCAGGCTGCTTTTCTGGGTCCCTTCATATCTTTCAAAGTAAACTATCATATTCATATACAATCCCATTTCACTAAGCAAATGGGAAGCACTGTTTTAAGGCAGTAGCCTTAAACATTGTCAGAAAGCACAATGTCTTGGCTAAGAGATTACGCTCTGGAGTCCCAGAGACTCCGGTTCAAATTTTAGCTGTTACCTCCTGGCTCCGCCCTCCACTGGTTCAGGGAGGCTGGGCAAATTGCGTGACTTCCCTGTGCCTGCCTTCCTGATTTTATGGAATGACAATGACAGAACCTACTTCCCAGGGATATCTTGGGAATTCAATGAGATGATACCTGTAAAGGACGTGATAATAAAAGTAGTAATAACCGCTAATTTTTATTAAGCACTTAACAGTACATCACATGGGGTAGAGGCGATTTACATGAATGAATTAATGGCCTATTACATGGGACTCAAGGGCTTTCTCAGTCTAGCCTGACCCCAGCTTTCCAGACTTCCTTTATACTTTTACTCCCTCCCCAGTCCAGACACAAATCCTTGGCTGCAGCCACACTGGCCTCTGCTCCTCCTTAGAGCCACCACCTTTTCTTCTGCCCCTGACCAGCAGCCCCCACCCCCATTTCACTGGACCCACCTTTGTCGTAGGGAACTCCTACTCATCTTTCAGGATACAAGTCAGCTGTGACCTGCTCTGTGCAGCCTCCCCTGCCACATCCAGTCAATCAGCTGCACCTCCTCTGTGCTCCCACACACTTCCGCCACACTTTCCAAACGAGAGTGAGAGTAATAAACATAAGTGCCAAGCACTGTGCTTTAGTACTTTTAACTAATTCTCATAGGAGCCCTATAATGTAGGTTTTATAATAAACCCTGTTTTAGGATGCAGAATGTCAGGCACAGAGAAGCTATGTAATTTGCCCAATGCCACTAAGCAAGTGGCAGAGCCACTGCACAAACCAGGCCACCTGACTCCAGAGGCAGTGCTCCTAACCACTGCACTACACTGCTTCTCCTGGGCACAGGTGCCTAAGTCCACCTCCTCCATCAGGCAGGGGAAGCCAGGGGTTGTTTCATTTCTGCATCCCAAACTCCCAGTGCAGTACTGGCACACAAGCACATGCAAACTCCCTTCCCTTGCCCCCAGATACTAAACTGGGCTGTTTCAGGGAAAAAAAAAAAAAAAAAAAAAAAGAGGAAGAAGGAGGAAAGAAGAAGGAGAAGGAGAAGAAGGAGCAAAGAAGGAGAAGGAAGAAGAAAGAAGAAGAAAGAAACACTAATCCAGTAAAATTCATTCATGTGTCCTGGTCTCCTTTTCTCTCTGATCCTGATTTTCAATTAAGAATTTCTGCTCTGCTCCGAGTTCTTTCCAAAGAGCCCAGTATAGCCTCTTGGAAGTTGATAAATATAAAGAGTTTCTTTAAGTTTATTTTTTTAAGCCATTTCCCCCCATGGAGAAGTTTGGATCCTGAGAGAGAAAGAGAGTGGGAACACGTTATTTGTCATGAAAACTTTTCCTGTTGGAAGGAAGTGACTCCATTTAAAAAGAAAAAAGAGTAATAAAAATTTCCAAAGGCAAAAGAGTTTCCAAAAGTTTCCCTCCTGACTGGGCAGCTCCTGGAGGCAGCCATGGAGCAGGAGGAAGTCCTGAAGAGGAGAGAAGCCAGGGCACCTCCGGCTACCGAGCAGCCGGAGAGCGGTGGCCCCGCCCAGCGCTGTGAGCCGGCACTCAGCACCCCACAGCCGGAAAGTTAGCTGGGGAGGCCAGGAATCCTGTAGGGTGGGGAACGGGTATTTGAAGAATCTTTGGAGTTAGCAAAACTGAAAGGTTGCCCGGCTGGCCCTTGTCCCTTTCTTTTTCCAAGCCTAGTGTCTAATTCATATATTTCCAGGATTCCTGCCCTTTCCCCATCAGAATCGGATCACATCTGGGGCCAACTGGTCCTTTGCCCTGAGTTATCCATGTTCCTCCAGCCTTTTCTCCCCTTAGAAACAAAAGGTGGGACTTTGCCAAGATTAAATGGTATTCCTTTCAAAGTCCCAAATCTGGCTCAGTTTAACACACACAAGAGGAGGCCTTTGACGGCTCTACAGCTAATTTTCCAATTAAAAAAAACTTTTTTGAATTAAGGCCAGTAAAGAACCAACATCTTCCAAATTCAGATCCTAATCAGCTCTTTAAAAAATGGACTTACAAGCTAAGGCTTAAATTATGCTAAAGGCCTCAGATTTGAAAAATGCTAGAAACTAGAATCAGGAGGTGATGGAGGTGCAGCAAGGAAATGTGGGGGTGGGGGAAGCACTGGTGTGTGCTTTTGCTTCCTATCTGCAGTTACCGAATTCATGAGTTTGTAGGATCTCCGCCCTGTTGTTAAGTATACACTGAGCACATCTTTTTTTTAATATTTTAAGGATTTTATGTATTTATTTTTTAGAGAGAGGGGAAAGGAGGGAGAGAATCATCTATGTGAGAGACAAACATCAATTTGTTGCCTCTCCCCTACCCTCACCGGGCCAGCATCCCAGGCATGTGCCCTGATGGGGAATTGAACTGGTGACCTTTTGGTTTGCAAGCTGGCACTCAATTCACTGAGCCACACCAGCCAGGGCATACACTGAGCACAACTTTATACCAAAACTCAATTGAGAATTTGGAGGTAGGTATATGACACAGGGTGGCTACCCTTGAGTGATTCACCCTCTCACCAAGCAGAGAAGACCACAATAAGCAAATATCTGCATAGAAAGGACTTGGCACATGGTAAGAGCTTCTCAGATTCACTTCCTGTCTTCTCTGTGGGCTATCAGAGAGGAAAATAATGTGACCACGAGTGCTGCCCCTGGGCAGAGAGGAGCGCTGTGGCCGCGGAAAGGGAAAGCTCACTGTGGACCTGCATTGCCAGCAGGACTGGCACCGTGGAAGGGCGGGCAGGGTGAGGTGGGCCATGATGAGAGAATTGGCTGGGGTGGGAGGGTTCCATCGGGGCTTCTAACGTCAGGTCCGGTGGTTTGGCTTAGCCCAAGCTTCAGATAGGAAGTCATCTCTGAAAGTCATGGTGGAGAAAGGGGGGTGCTTTTTGCATTAATAGGGACTTATTTTATATTTTCAAAATCAGAATTTGAGCCCTGGCTGGTATGGCTCAGTGACTGAGTGCCGGCCTGTGAATCAAAGGGTCACCGGTTTGATTTCCAGTAGGGTGAAACCAGAAAAGACACCAGCGTTCGGGCTGCCTGTCACTACCAAACCCAATGAGCAATGACAGCGATTGAATCTTTATGGGGGCTTTATTCAGATGGCCAGCGATCCAAGAAGATGGCGGGTTCATACCCCAACAGATCATCTTGTCTTCTCTTTCCAGGCCAGACTTTTTATAACCAGGGAATAAACAAGGTGAGGTGAGGGCTTTGAGATTCAGAAGCTGCAACAGTCCTGTCCTGGGCAGTTAGCTGTTCCCAGGGGTGGGTGGTTCTCTGTCTCTCCCTGGGACACAAAGGCCCAGATGCTTCCGGTTGTCCCCAATCGGTAATCTTTAGCAGTGCCCCAGGAGGTTAGCTGTTTTCCCAGGAGCCAGGAGGGGTCTTATCTGTGGTTTCTGAAACAAAAGCTTTAACATACACATTACTTGCTAGACTTACAACTTTTTACCTTAAGCTAAAATTTTCCAAGTCTTGAGTCCCCTATCAAGGGCACGTGCTTGGGTGGCCGGTCAGGTCCTCAGTGCGGCGTGTGTGAGAGACAACCACATATTGATGTTTCTCTCCCACTCTTTCTCCCTCCCCTTCCCTTTCTAAAAAAAATAAATAAAATCTTTTTAAAAAATTTGAATTTGAATGTCTGGGGTAGGGGAACATTTGCTCTTCACTTTTCAGTTTAGCTCCAATCCCCATTCCTCATACTGATCACCCAATTTATACATTTGTGTTACCAGCCCAGGCCCTGTAGGAATTTGAGTTTGTGGCCCTAGCTCTGAAGGTAACAGGGAGACAACATTTTCGGAATGATGGAAATGGTGTTTCAGAACTATTACTAGTATTGTCAGATGAAGTATAGATGCCCAGTTAAAATTCAGATGAACAAAAAATTTTAATATATGTCCCATTCAATAAAAATTGTTCATTATTTTTTAATTTCAAACTTAATTGAACATCCTGTTTTGTTTTTCCCCCAGCCCTGCTCATGGTGCTTAAATCAATGGGATGAAATAGAGCACGAGATCAGTGCGGGTAAAGAGTCTGCTCCCGCAGCAGAGCAGAGGGCTGGGCTGGAGGCGAGAGACCTCCCGAAGGCCGAGTGAGCAGAACGAGCAGCTTGCTCAGATCTGTGGGCCCAGAGCAGGGAAGTAATCCAAGAGTTACAGAACCGCAGTTCACACTATAGCTTGGTCACTTAATCAGATAAGATCCTCCCAGCCTCAGTTTCCCCATCGCCACCTCAGCGTGTGTCTCGAGGAGTAGAGACCATGGAAATGCCTGACAAGTGCTACACACATGTGAGTTGTTAACATAAATGCCCCAGCCCAGTTCTTTTCCACACAGACTACTGCTAACACCATGACTCTTCCACGATGTCCTGGCCCAATTATTTGGAACACAAGGGCAAAATGTCACCTTGTCCCATTTCTCCATGCTGCTTGGACTTGTACAATTCCCATGCTTCTACATGGGCACTTCAAATTCTCAGTGTTTCCTGCCCTTGGCAATCTCAATGACCTTTCCTCTGCTTTTTAATGAGCCATTGCTCATTAGGGCAGAGTTGGGGACAGAGCCCCACAAGCCAGAAGCTTTGACCCTGCAGGTGGCCCTCAGTCCCGGACCAAACACCCTCTGGGTCCTGTCGAATGTGCCTGTGCCCACACCTGGCTTCTGTGTGCTCAGCCACCCCGCAGAAACCTGCTCTGCAGACGATGAGGCGACGGGCCCTGAGGCTGACCCTCCCCTCCGCCACTTTCTTACCCTGTGACTTGAGACAGATTGTGTTGCTTTTCCATCCAAATATAAGGTTTCATTTTCTTATTTGATGTTCTTTTATTTTACTTGGTTATTATTTTCTTCACACTCCAGTTTTATGGTTAGTGTTTACACTGAAAGTGTCAACAATCTCTCTCTGCTTTACAAAGGATGAAGTCACATGATGAAGTCATATGAAACCCTCTTGCCGGGATTTCTGAAGTCACTGTGCCCCTGCCCTCAGGGAGCTCTGCCTTTGTACACACACCCCCAGACAGCAGCCCCCACCCAGATGCTGAACCTTTTCTTGGCCTCTGTCGCCACCTGCAGAATCCTGAGGGGCGAGTTCAAGGACCTTGGATGGCAGCGGACAGAGAAAGGCAACAGAGGCGTGAAGTCTTGGGCTTCACCAGTTGTCAAGAGACTTCAAGGGACCTCCTCACTTCAACCTCCTCACTTCTGGAGCTCAGACTCCAATATTTAATGAGCTGACTTTGGGTGAGTCCCTTCCTTGAGCCTATTTCCTCATCTCTAGAACAGCATTGGATATCCACAATATTACTTTGATAGTGATTATAGAGGGTTGTTCACTCACCTAGGTATTCACGAAGCAAACACCATGTTGAATACAAACACACGAGAAGAAGACGCTTTCCTAGAGGAAATCACAGTCTTACAGTGGCATCTGTGAAATCCATAGGAAACTGTCAGTTTGTTGTGACACTTGCTACAACACAGGTATGAACAAAGTGTCATGTGAGCTAAGTGGTGACGAACTCAGATGCAAGTAGGGAAGGTCACTTCACAGTAGAAGGGACGTAAGGGCTGGATTTAGAAAAACACATTGTAGTTCACAAGAATTTGGGAGAACACAGAGGAGCTGTTCACCATGCAGAGAAGAGGGGAAAGGACATTCCAGAGAGAGGGAGTGATGCATCAAATGCTTTGATCTAGCTTGCTCTACAGCTTCTCAAGTGACTGCACTTTCAGACCCCGAAGCAGTCCTGGTAGGATAAAAGTGTGAGAAAGAATTTCGCCAACTTCAAAGCAAGGAGGCAGCCACTTACTTCGCCTTTGTGAGACCCAGGCCTGGCAGCAGTCTAGGATGTGAATGAGAAAGAGGTGCTACAAGGTTGGGAAAAGAACATTCAAGTCAGGATCAGTGTAGGAGACCGTTCTGCATGGCGTGGGCCCAGCTCCCACTCAGAGGTGCACAGGACCCACGCCCACAGATAGGTTCTCCCATGGGGAATCAGGCCTGCAATGTGCCTAGGCTGCTTTGAGTCTTGCTCTTGCTAAAAACTCCCTCACCCTGAATTGAGGACATTTACTGCAAAGTAACTTCCTAAAATCCATGCTAAACCTTCCAAGGATGAGTGTAACTGGTTCAACCACTTTTGCTTTTTCATTTGCAAATATCCCTCTTCTATGATGTGATTAGCAGCATTGGCTCCTTTGTTTTCTGTAAAAGGTAACCACCTAAAGTGAACCTGTGCGTAGTAAATGAGGACCATCATGTAATGTGCCGAGAAACCCAATAAAGGCCAGTCATGGTGGAGGCAGTGGCTTTTGCTCCCCTTGAGAGAAAAGCCATGCTGTCCCTTTTCCTCCACCAGACTCGGTAGTCCGTGTGAATGTCTCATTTCATCCATAACGATGTGGACACTGCGGGCCAGTGTCTGCATCAGATCAGGATGTCTGCCTCACGACCCAGCTCTGCTACCCACTCACTGGAGACCTTGACTAAGTTAAACATCCTCTCTGTGCTTCAGGTTCCTCTTTGGCAAATGAGGATAATAATATCCACCTTGGAGTGTTGCAAGATACAAACAGAATCATCAGTACAGTGTCTGACACAAACATGCTCGATATGTTAGCCACTGTTCTACTGTTAGATGGGCCCCCTCAGGAAGTTATTTTACCTCAGCAAGCCTACTTTCCTCCTCCACAAAATGGGAATGCCATATGCCCTGTATGCACAAGGAATTGTGAAGTTATCATTGTTATGTAAGCTGTGAAGTTCCTATAAACCTGAGTTACAAGAGTAGATAATGAGATAATCAAACCTACAGTTTTCAAATACCCCGCGTGTCTATTATTTGTAAGCCATTTTCACTTTTATCATCTCATTTAACTTTTCCTGGCAACAAACTTATAGGTGTCATATTGATGTTCATTTTACATGTTATGAGAAGGAGAGTCAGAGAAGGTAGGTTCATGGCAACAGATGTTCTCTGAGCAGGTACTGTGAATAGAACCGTGAACAAGAGAGGATCATGGGAATTCTAGCTGAGCAGAGGGAACAGATGTGATGAGTATGTTGTGGCCCCAGGTGCAGTGCTTAGTCCTCTGTCCCACTCACGCTCTCACGGTTTTCAGCACGGCCTGTTTGTAGCCCGACAACCCCACATTTACCTGCAGCCCACCTTTCTGCTAGTTTTCCTAACATCAATCTCAGGTCCAAAATTAAGCCTCTTTGGACCTGAGGTTTGTATTAGAAAAACCTCTTCAGTCTTCCAGTCTCCATCAGCAGCAACTATTCTTCCAGTGGCTTGGAGTCTTTTTCCATTCCTCTCTTTCTCTTATACCCCACAATTGAATACTTTTTTATTCTCCTTTGAAAAACATATCCAGACTCCAACCACTTCTCTCCACCTCCAGCACTGCCCCCTGGCCTGACAGCAGCCTCCCTCTCTTGGATCACTACCTTGGCCTCCATTCTGCTCAGTGGCCTCCTCAGTCTGTGCTCCAGACAGCAGCCAGGGTGATCCCTGAGAAGGTCTACCGGCTGCTCAGAACTTACGAACGGCTTCCCGCTTCTTTTACATTAAGGCCAAAGTCCATAAAATGTCTGCAAAGCTCTATACAATAAGCCCCCTTTCAACAGATATTTAAGTTACTCTTGCTTATTGTCTGTCTGACTACAAGCTTGGTAAGGGAATCAAGCAGCACACAGTGGGCACTTCATAAATACACATTAAATGGAGAAAATGATTATATAAGAGTGTGGTTGCCTAGTGGTTAAGTGCTATGAACAAGAGGAAATTCATAGGGAGAGAGCCAGAATTTCAACTGGATCTTACAGCTTCAAACCCAAAGCTTGTTTCACTAACACAGTGTGCAAAGAGAGCTTGGCACAGAGTAGGTGCTTTCATATGCTAAGTTAACTGGAATCTGAGGTGACTTCAGAAAACAGAGAAAGCCTTCTCTCAGCCTGTTTCAGAAACTACCCAGCCATCTCCTTCCTTCTCTCTCCCCACCCACACCCATGCACACCAGCACACCCACACACTTTGCTTCCCCAGCCTGCTTTGCTTAGGTTGGAGGTTTTGTGGCTCCTTAAACTGTAAACAGTTTTCAGCGGAAAGAATAAAAAGACAGCTTTAACCGGTTCTGCTAGAGACAATATGGGCAGGGGCCCTTCCCCCTAAGCCTCACCGCTGGTGAGGGAGAGGCCAGATCTACCTGAGGATAGGTCTACTGGAGGACATCTGATCTTTGAGAGGAGGAGGAAAGAGAGCAGCATGGGCAAGAAATGGCTGTAAATTGGGAAGCTACAGTTGAGGCCAAGGGAGCTCGAGAACTTGGAGTAAGGTTGCCCTCTGCCGGTGAACCTGTGAAATCAGTTCACAGTGGAAGAGTGCGGAGTTACACAAACAACTCGACGAAATTGTAGCAAATCTTAGGTGCGGCGCATTACAAAAAAGGGGGGCGCGGGTCTAGGTAAAGGCTCTCTTGGGCTCACGGAAGAATCTGGTCACATTGAGTTGGGTCAACAGACTGAGCCTGACGCCACCTTACGTTTGATTCACCTAATTCTCCTGCTCGGAGTTCACGGTCCTCCAGCAACCTCGCCTGCTCCCACCTCCCCTGGGGCTTGACTCCAGGAGCAAGAAACGCACCACAGGCGGATGCACAGGTGTGGACCCCGGGCAACCTTTTCTCAGTGTACAATAAATGGCTTTCTGCCTGGTTAGCACAGCCTAGCCCTTCCCGGGTGAGCTACAGGGTGAGGCCGCCAGGGGTCGCAGGCTGTCACGGCGCGCCGGCCCAGGTGGGGCGCAAGAGGACGAGAGGTGTCCGCACCCAGAGCCACCCCTTTCCGGGTGGGGTCAGAGCCCACAGGATGCTCCAGCGATGCGCAGAAGGCGATGGAAAATCGGGTAGATGGAGAGTGCATTTTTCTGGGAGGAGTCTAAGCTTCCTTCCGACTCAAAGTCTCCCAGTCAGAGGAAGGGAAACACCCCGCGCCCTGAGAAAGGACGCGAGGTGGGACCAGTGGGAAGGAGACCTGGCAGTCCCGCCGGCTTCTGTCTGCTTCTTTGGGCTCATTCTCTCGCAGCGCTAGTGTCACCAAAGACTCTGGGAGCGGGTGGGTATCGGGACCGTGGTTGGGGCAGCCGCCGTCGCCCCTCCGCTGCCTTCGCAAGGCGGACTACTTGGAGGCCAGCGGGGCCGACGGCGAGCTTAACAAGGAAGATTCCTTTAAGCCCGGATCCCCTCCTCCTCTGATCCCAGGCCCAGCGAAGAGACTAGGAGGCAGCGGACAACTCCAAACAGAGGCTTTCCCTACCCAGCCGCCCTACTCCGAGCGGGAGTCTCTCCACCTCCGCCCTCGTGGGAATGGGGCGGGTTCAAAGGGAGCGCCGGGTTGCCTGTTGTATAGGCACAATATATGGAATTGTTTTCTGCAATCGAAACTGCAGGATCGCCAGCTTTCGGGACTGAGCCCCGCGCTCAGTCTCCTGGGTCTGGAGGGGTGTGAGAGTGGGGTCCAGTTTATCCTGGTTTCGGGCCTGTGCATCGTAGGCATCGACATCTCCTTTCTGCGCGAGAGGAATCAGGCTGAGCGGGCTCGGAAAGGCGCGCAATCGCGGAGGCCGACACGTGGCGCGGCCAGCCTCCCAGGGTTCCCGGGAACTGATGCAACCACACCACAAGCGAGACAGACTCAATCCAGCTCAAGAAAAGGAGCGGCTTTCTCCCTACCTATCCCAGAGGAAAGTAAACTGTCTCTTGGCATTTTCTCGCACTCCTGATTTTTAACACGATTGTTGGAGGTTCGCGGCAGTGGGCTAGGATGGAGGAGTTCCCCTCTGGGAGCAAACCTGCCCACTTCCAGACCTGTAGCGGAGTCTGCGCTTGGCCCAGCCAGCCCTCCCAGAAACAAAGCCCCTTTGTACCCCACCCCGCCTTGGGCCTAGAGCTGTCCCTCCACCCCTGGGCTCCCTCCCCGTAGAGGATTACAAACAGCGCCACAAACCTCATTTGTCTGCCCGGGAAGGAAACAAAGCACCCTTCCTAGTCACTGGGAGAGGGCGCGGGGAAAGGGAAATTTCCTGCCCTCTCAGTGTACGCCAGCACTTGAAGCCTGCCTGACAGTCCGGCCCGGAGGAATTTTTTGGGGGGTGGAAGTGGGGAGTTGTTTTTACTGCAGTTAGGTGAAATACTTTGATCGAGGTCACATGATGGGTAAATGGCAGAGGGAGTCTCAAATCCAGCTCTGTTTTAGAGGAATTACATATATATATATACACACACACATACATACATAGATGCATGAATATATATTTCTTTTCTTCCCATGAATGACCTTTTGATACTGTTCCCTTTCCGGCTAGATCATTCAAACCTTGGCGGGCATTTGCTTGACTCCAGTTCTTCCACGCGACCCGGTGAACAACATCTTCCCACCCCCTTCTTTATCTGTCCCACATGTTTGGTATCTTGGTAGCACTTAGGGCCCTGACTCATATGGCCAGTGCCTAATCATTTGGTTCTAAGTAGACAGTTCCTTCTTCTCTGGTGTGCCTTCAGAATGCTCCCTCAGCACCCCCGCCACAGACACAGACACAGACACACACACACACACACACCACCCCTTCCTCAATGCACTTCCAGGGCCTGGGAGGGCCTGTTCCCTCCCATCTGCTCTGCAGAAAGGCAGAGTCTCAGGGGTGCTGTGGATAATGGTTAACTGCCATCCCCTTGAGGAACAATTGGCAGCATCCACAGTTGTCCACAAGGGCTAGAGCCAGTCCCAGATCTAGGATGGTTGCCAAGTGCACAGGCAGTGGATTCTGGCTGTGGGGTCACTATGGAAGGGGCCACAGACCAAAAGTACAGACTAAATGAGGACTTGTGAGTGAATATTACCATGGGGCGTTGTTTATTTGGTGGGAGGAAAAATGAGGCACTTGCACTCACAGCTCCATACATTACAAAATTCACCCTCCCCTTTCCTGCACACCTCCTCCATTTGCATTGGCTGTGACCACTTCGTCTTGTGGGATGACTCAGTACAGATGGGAAGTTTGCTGTATGGATACCAAAAGTCATCAAATAAATTGAATTAAATGAATAAAAATAAAATGCCCAGGACTGGGGTGGCTGACTAATGCAAAATCTGCAATCCCTGATGGACCCTGAATGTTTGGATCAACCAAAAGCAAGGCCAGCATCATGTATGTGGGGTTCATGGACCTTGATAACCTCAAGGCAGGTGGATCAATCGAAAAGTGTGTAGGCTGCAACCTAGTTTAGAATCTGGGCTCTTACACTACTGTTACTCAACATCCCAGAGCTTCAGATTCATCTTCCATTAAAGACATCATTGTTACTTATCTTGACAGCGTTGTTGTGGAAAGTAGATGAAATACCATATTTGAAAAAGTTCCTGATGTATAAATACTCAGTAAGAGTTTGTTTCATTGTTGAGAATTGTTAGAAATAAAAGAGGAAAGTTATTTTTGTCATTACTCGTCAAAACCTCTGGAAAGACAGTCCATCAGAGGCCCTCGGGCACCTCCAGCAGGGTCAGGAGAGGGTCGGAAAGGGATGGCAGAATGAGGACTCGGGACCCAGGGGCATATTTCCCTCTTGGTTTCTCAGTTTGGGCACTTTTCTCAAAAAGAGGGAGGAAGCATGGTGATCTGGCAGCATGAATCTGTTTTGGCAACATTTTAAAAATTGTGCCTTTTCTGATAAATGTACCCAACTCTAGTCTTCACCTCTTTTTTTCTCTCTCTCCCGTTTCATCTGATTGCCCTGGAATCTCAATTAGGCATTTTGAATCTCAGTTTCACTATCAGAAAACCTTGTCATTGGAGTAATTCACACAGTCATGATAAGTATTAAGTGAGATAACATATTCAATAAATTAATTCTATCTTCCTTATCTCATCGTTTCCTCTTCCTTGTTGACTTCTAATTTTCCTGGCTTCTCCTTTTTCCTGTTCCCCACAGATAGTGAAGCCGAGGCTAGACCGGGTACAGCTGTGAGGAGTGGGTCTGGAAAATGTGCGATCCCTTTATTCATTCCTCCCTCTGTGGACAACACCCTGTGAAGATGAGCATCATTATGGTTGGCTCTTAACATCTTTTCTGCTAACAGTCTCTCACCACCAGCCTCTACTAGTGAATAGCTCTTGAATTACTTTTTGGGAACTCCTCATTGGGTGTGTGGTCACCATTTGGAATCCTAGAGTAAATAAATTCAATACTGTAAGTTGATTCAATTTGAGGCCATGCCTAAACCCAACAACATTAAAAATGTACCAGCCTAAGCTGCGGGCTCCTTGGGCAAGTTATATAGAGAGACTTTCAGTGTTTATCTTAACTTTTTGTTTGAGCTTAGAGATCTGGCTTCTTCTGAGGATTTTCTGAGAGTCCGGGCCCTGAATATTCTAGCACTGTATGGGAAAAGACCCTCGGAGGCCAGAGCAGGTCTGGCTGCCCTTAACATAAGTGTTCCTCCCTATGTATGCTGCCTCCCTCCGTAGTTCCATCTGGATTGGTTGCTTGATCCGTTTGTTTACATGGTAACTATTTGCTGTGATGGATGCCTGCTGTGGGGGTTGGGTTGGTAATAAAGGTCCAGACCTTTTCCCCCATCCAGGACAAATCTGAAGGGTTATTTTGACTTCAAAGCTCTCCGTGGGCCTGCTGAGTTCTTTGTTCTGACTGTATCACAGCCCACCTCCTCTTTGGCTGATCCTCTGTCCCTCCCACAGCAGCTGCTGGCCCCAAGCATCTGCAGTTGCTCCCTTCAAGCTACTCTCGTCTCAGGGCCCGCTTCCTGAGCCCAGTCTGCGCCACGGAGCAGCACGGAAAGTGGCCTGCGACGTATCTGTGTTTAAATCCTGGCTGTGTCATTTAGTGGCTGGCTGACTTTGAGCAACTTGTTTAATGTCTCTAAATGTTGCTTTTCATCTGGGGAAGACAGAGTATTATGGGATTAAATGTGTTTATATATAGTGCATGAGTACCGGGCCACTGTAGCAGCTCAGCAAATGTAGTTCTTCCCTCAGTAGTATTTCCCATGCGTGACACTGCAAATCCTACTAGAACTTATTTCTAGTTTATAAATGTTACTAGATTTTATGTCTTTACATTCTTAAAAGTAATAGTGCATCTTTTAAAGAGGTGATTCTTTCATTAGTAAAGTTTTAGAACATTGTCTAAAGTGAAGCATATGGTTATGGCATCAGAGGGCACACGGGTTTGAGTCACCTTAAATAAGCAGGCTAATCATATGACCTAGCCAGCTGTTGCAGATGTTTTTACCTGTAAAATGGGATATTAGCAGTACAGACTAATAGCAGATGGTATTGTCCTGAAATACCTACAACCACGTTTCCTATCCCAGCTGCTCTTCTGAAATGACCTTGTATTCCTCCACCATTAGATAAAGTCTAATTCCTGTCCCCTCGTAACTAGACTGGCCTCAGTGACTTGCTTGACCATTAGCACAAATAGAAGCAAAGTTCTGGGACTTCCATAGCTAGTCCACATGAGGCTAATTATTTTGCCTGGGTCTCTTGTAGTGTTTTCTGCTGCAGCTCAGCCAGCGTGCTGTGGAAAACCCAAGCTTTGGAGAGGCCATGGTGTAGGTGTCTGCCTAACAGCCAGCATCAGCTGTCAGCCAAGGGCATGAGCCGTCTGGAATGGCCAGCCTCTTTGGGCCTTCGGATGCCTGTGGCTCCGGCCAACATCTGACTACCACTGCACGAGAATAGCCCCACTGAGTGCAGTCAGCCTACAAGCCGTGACAGACAGCGATAAACTGTTGTTATGAGCCGTCGAGTTACGGGGTGGTTGTTATACAGGCAGCAACAGAAGCAAACACGCTACCTCCTAGGGTTGTTGTGAAAGTTAAATCAGATAACGCATCAGATAAAGTTGATTAACAAAGTACTCAGTAAATATTACTACACTTATTGAAAACGGTGAGCTAATTGTAAGGGGAGACAAAACGTGGGTACAAATAACCCCAATACTAGACAGGCATTGTTCGATTCCGTATTTAGGGAGCACCTGTCACATGCCAGGCTCTCTACATGGTCATGAAATCTCTGAGTAGCAGAGAACCTTGGAATTCTTCTAGCTCAACCTCTCACCCAGTGAGGACATTCCTTTTTGAATGTTTGTTTAATCCAACAATTATTTATTAACCCTGCTCTGTGCCAGGAAGTGTAGTGGACGGTAAGGCTGGGTAATGCTGTGACTGAGACACAGTCCAGTACCAGGTGCCAGACGCGCGGGCAGTTTCTGGGCAGCACAAGACCTTCAGAGAAGGGGGCCACATTTTCCCCGTATCACATGGGGTGAGTTGTCTCACTGTCAGCCAACTCTGGTATATATTCTCTGTGTATCAACTTTTATTTTGAGCAGCAGTTCTTGGGTTCTTTGCCTTCTTGCTCCATATCCTGAAGCCAACTATTTACACATCCACTTACCCATCACCACTCAAGCTGACCCTTGTGATGAAAGGCGGGCTTTGCCTGGTACTTGAACACCAGCCCGCAGGCTCTTTGAGGGCAGTGCCTGGGCCTTGTTCATCACTGGGGCCTCAGCTCCTAGAGCAATCAAAAAGAGAGGGGGGGGGAGGGAGGGAGGGAGAGAGGGGGAGAGAGAGAGAGAGAGAGAGAAAGAGAAAAAACAACAACCAAAAAATGCATCCCATTATGTGTGGGTTCAAAAAAAATGCCAAAGATTCCTTTAATTCAGGTTCATTTCAAACAACAGCAGCACAGAAAACTGCCAGCATAAGCTTTCTCAAGCTTCACAAGCAACACTATGATTTTAATGGGCTGAGATTTTAATTGGTGGATGAAACCAGTTTTTAAGTGAATGGATCAAAAAACTATGGTACATTTACACAATGGAATTCTATGCAGCTGAAAGAAAGAAGGAGCTCCTACCCTTTGCAACAGCATGGATGGAGCTGGAAAGCATTATGCTAAGCAAAATAAGCCAGGCAGTGAAAGACAAATACCATATGATCTCGCCTTTAACAGGAACCTAAACAACAAAACAAAGAACCAAGTAAAATATAACAAAAGATACTGAAATAGATGACAGGCTGACAGTGACCAGAGGGGAGGGGGGAGGGAATTTCAGGGGAGAAGGGAAGGGTTTACAGGAACAAATATAGAGGACACATGGACAAAACTAGGGAGGTTGGAAAGCAGAGGGAGGAGGGGAGGGATGGGTGGGCGGGCTGGAATGGGAATAAAGGATAGAAACTGTACTGAATAAACTAAAATAAAAAAATTTTTTAAAAAACCCTGAAAAGTTCACTTTGAGTTCACTACAGCAAAGTAGTTCCTGAGCCAACTGATGAGCCATCACTGTTTCCCATACACAGACACGTTTTATGGTTTCTGAAAACGATCTTTAAAATTGTTTTCCACACCATGAGCTTCATACAGATCTAGGGGCAAGGATTTTTATTTTAAATGGTAAACTTAAGTTCTATGTTACATTTGAGAAAGCTCTAGTCTTCTATGCTTCAGAAACAGAACAAAAATACGACCCACCAGAGCAGAGACACACCCCCCTGAACGGGGCCCTTTTTCCCAGCCTCACTCACTCCCAGCTGTTGGGGGCAGGAGCAGTTTACAGGAAGACGGGGAAGTTTGCTTCACTGCCTCACAGTTCGCCTTTAATCCTACATCACATCCCTTCTCCTCATTCCCTTCCTCCTTATTTTAAAATATTATCCCTTATTTGTTTGTATTGTTTTCCTACATGACTGCAATTGTAGTTTATATAAACACGGTACAGGGCTCTTTTCTGTGCAATTTATCATTTTTGTTGCTATCATATAGTCATACCATGGCAAAAGGGACAGAATCTGTTTAATCAGCTTTAGAGATAGGGCCTCTTCTATACAAAATCACCCAGACTTTCCTATGGAGAAAAATATAGAAAATCAGAAGAAAAAAGAAAAAGTGGTGGGGAAGGGGCAGAGCTTTACATGGGCAGAGGGGGAGGAATGTTTCCAGGAACTTTGGAGACAAGGGGGACCTCTGTACACGGTGGACTCTTGGATAAAGTCTCTCTCACCAGGATGCCCACTCAAGGGAAACACTATGTGTGTGATGAAGGGGGTGAATACGATAGTTTTCAGGGATAACATCGACTTTCTTTTTTCAATAATTAACAAGAATCAAAATAGATGCTGGAGTTTCTTTACTGATTGGTTGCATTTTCATTATATCAAAACACTATCTCCCTCAGTGGGGTTAGATGTAGTTTCTCATTATTGATTTCTTTGCTCTTTTCACTGACTTAGTGAAAGTCAACTCCCAACATTGTTCTTACTCATCCTTTTAAAAAAAGCAATATCATGTCCTTACATAACTTAGCATGTGGAGAAATCCCTAAACAATATCTAACTTCTCACAGTGAGTAATTCTGAAATGCAGTCCTTTAAGACGTGTGCTGGAGAGAGAGGTGTGTGAACGATCAGATCACCTGCCTTATCTTCTTTGTCCAGCCCAACCGCTTGGAGTTGGAGCCCTGCATAGAGCAGTCTCAAAGTGCTTTTCTGGGCAAGAACATAGCTCAAGGGGCTGTGGCATGTGAGCACTTGCAACAGTATCACAAACCTGCAGCTGGACTTCACACCCTCCCCTCAGCAGCCTGCGGGGGAGTTAGGAGGCAGGGCAGGATGGCTCCCAACACTGCTGAACAACAGAGGCTATTTAGGAAGCACAATGCATGTGCCCAGCAATGGGCTAAGCACTTTCCATCCATCATACTCTTCACAATGTAGTAATAACTGGTAATAAATGAATAATTCCCCAGGATCACAGGTTTCTGGGAATGTGTAAGTAAACAAAGAGGCAAGGACACCTGACGAACTGATCGATCTGAGGGTCAGCTTGACCATGAGTTCCTTGAGGATAGGTTCTTCAGCTGACTCAGTTTTATCTCTGCAGACCAATGCACTAGAAGACTTACTAGACAGTTTCTGGACAGTGGTTAAACAGGCCTCAAGGTTGAAGAGAGCAAGAGAGATTGGGTTGCTCATAGAGTGAGGAAAATTGCAAGATGCAAAACCACCCTTAAACAATTGTGGCCATCATGATGCTGTGGACAGCATTATGACATCGGGGATGGGGTTGGAGGAGCTGACATCTAAGGGACCTTGGATATTCAGAAGCACTTGGGAACTCCCCAGTGTGGCTCCTCTGGCCTGAGCCCTTCCACATGCAACGTTTCCCCGGTCAGCCTAGGAAGAGCCTTTGGTTGCTCTTCTGAAGCACTTGGGCCCCCTCGCCGAGAGTCTTTGCCAAAGCTTACTGCTGGGTTCTTCCTGTCCTCTGTCTCTAGCACAGGTGTGCCCACGATGTCACAAGCTGGTACAGCCTGGGTACCGCTGTAAGCCTCCACTGGCAGTCTCAGGGAGAACACCAGGTCTTCCCGGTGTGCAAACAGATCTTTTGTGTCTGAAGGGCCGCATAACTGTAGGTAAAAAGAGTAGCCAGTGGCAAGCTTCACGTGGAGCTGTTTTTTCTCCTGACTATAGATGGACAACTTTGTAAACTTCAAAGGAAGCAGCCTAGTCAGCTCCAAGCTCTTGGCTGACTTGGGTCCCCTTCCCCTGGTGGGTCGGTCATGACTGGCACCAACTGCACAGCTGACAGCCAGTCGCGCCAGCAGCATGACAGGTATTATGAGGTCGGGTCCGGTGGATGCGATGCCCACAGTGACCATTTGCACATTGTGTGCACATCGATCACTTTTCTTTTGCTGATCTGGATGAAGTCACTCTCAAACTTGGGATGTGCTTGAACATGGGGAGCTCACCCATGCACAGCTGCTGCTGCAGCTTCCCCATGAAGCTGTGGAAGGTAGGCCGTACGTGGCTGCTCTGGGCGCTGCCCTGCCATAGCGTCCTGTTGCCTCCCTTTTTCTTTCTTTTCTCTTTCCCTCCTTCCTTCCCTCCTCCCTTCCTTCCTCTTTCTTTCTTTCTTTCTTTCTTTTTTTTTTTTTCCGGAGAGAGATTGAGAGGGGAAGGCAGAGAAAGAGAGAAAAAGATCAAGTTGTTACTCTACTTGTTTGTGCATTCATTGGTTGCTTCTTATATGTGCCCTGACTAGTGATCAAACCCGCAACCTTGGCGTATCGGGCTGAGTCTATAAGCAGCTGATCTCTGTCTTTCATTAAGACTGCTGCACGCCCCCTAGTCTGAACCACAGGCCCCTGTGGGCTAGGCCACCTAGAAGCTTTTGCTGCCCATTGTGACCTGCAGCCGGTACGCACAGCACCTCGTCTTCATCCTCATCCTCCTGCAGGAAGCAACATCGTCCTCCTACAAACAGCTGCCCAACAACGGCATGGGCAGAACTTGGCCTGTTTTTTTAAGAGAAGTTAAAAACCAAAGTATCTGGTTCAGATGTAGTCCACTGATAAAGGTGAAACAGCTTTATAAGTCATAAGGCACCTTATATTTGTAAATGGCATCGTTATATGTGGTGAGTCAAGCTGTGAGTCCATGAGGCACTCTTGTAGCTGTCTACCTTGAACCCCTCTCTTGTCTTTCCTATGACATCCAACACCTCCATCCACAACTGGGGCTGGGCTGCTTGTGTCACCACATCTTCCTGGCCACAGTGACTGGCCCAGGATGGATTGTACTCAATTGGGAGGAAAGGGAAGGGACGGGAAGGGAGGGAAGGGGAGAAGAAGAGAAGAGAAAAAGAAAAATTCCTGGAAGTTTTCTTAGCCAGAGCTAACAGGGCTTTCCTCCCTCTCTGGAGATGAGGCTGTGTGGGTAAAGATCAGAGCTGCCTGTGACCATGCTCCCGGCTGTATAACAAAGACCATCTACTCCAGGGCCAAGTGAAGACAACACAGAGAGTGTGACAGAATCCTGTCATGACGTGAGTCCCTGGTATCAATAAGCTTTTGTTACATGATCCAGTCAATTTGGAACTAGGCTAGCTAGAAAGGGGTTTCTGTTTATGCAACCAAAGGAATCCTGACAAACACATTTTGCCATCTTGAAACACAATGGCAGCTGATGAGTTTTCATCAATTTTCAACACATTCCCATAATATTTGGTTCATAGATAGAGGTTACATGGTTAGGAAATGAGCCTTGAGAGAAGAGATGGAAACATGGCAGGGGGGTCTCAGGGAGGCAAGCCAGCGCTGTGCAGAACTAATTCTCTGTGTTGATTTGACACCACAGCCTGAGATATTTTCTCAGATTTGAAAGCACAGATGTGGGATCTGATGAGCTTCGAGAAGTCATGTGACTTAACAAAAAAGGATTCACACAAGGATGCCTAAGAGGTTAAGGGCAACAGCACAGTGATATTTCACTAATTTACACTGAAAACACAGAGTATCTTCTACTCTGTGAAGATACACTTCTACTAGTATCTTTTTTTAAAAGATTTTATTTATTTTTAGAGGGGGGGTGGAGAAAGAAAGAGAGAGAAACATCAATGTATGGTTGCCTCTTCCAAACCCCACCTGGCTTGCAACCTGGGCATGTGCTCTGACTGGGAATCAAATTGGTGACCCTTTGGTTCGCAGGCCCTTGCTCAATCCACTGAGCCACACCAGCTGGGGCTCCATTAGTGTCTTAATATTGATACATTAGGTTCTGAAGCTACACAAGAAACCAAAACATAATCAAAAGCTACTTTGTTAAAATTTGCTGTGATAAAGCATTGTCAAGGGGGTTTGAAATCTACGTGTTCACATACTCTAGCCATAAAGGTAAACCAACAAAAGAAGACATGTCATGATAGAAGAACAGGACTGAAAAAAGCCATTAGGTAAGTTGAGGTTTAATGACACTGAGCTAAAAATAATTTGACACAATCGTCTGACAAGGCAGGCGATGTAGCCTTTAGAATTGGAAATAATCACAGTTCAAGTCCCAAGCCTTTTTCCTCCTGGATAGTACTCATATAGGCACGGCCAGAGTCTGTCTCAGTGATTTTTCTTCCTCTGCCACACTGTGGCTGATCCACAACTTTTCTGCTGGAAACATTTTTTTCCATATGAATCTGACTGCACTCAATGGGATTACCAGGTTGTGGTGTAGTGCAGAGGTCCCCAGCCCCTTCGGCTCAGGAACACAGATTGTGTGTCCCTCTTCCCAACCCTGCTTTCAGTGACATCACACTGGCAGCTTGAAACCAGCCATGGTGGGAGGATTTACTCTACAGAAATTGGCAAATGCTACAAATCAGGGTTTATCCCCACTGCCCCAAAGCTCATTGTTCATTAAGTAGCACACCACCGGTTAGGAGTGAAATGGGCCGACAGCCTTGCTACTTCTTTCAGGTGTGTATTTCCACTTTGGGCCATTACAGGGCAGAGAAGAACTGACATGCAGAGAACAATTTTTGGCGTTATTTCTTAGAGGGCAGCTTGTTGTGTCTTGGCCCCCACATTAAAGGGCTTGCCTGGCTATGGCTCTGGCCCTATGGGAAGCTGGTCTGGGACAGCACCCCTGAACCCTCGCACAGTGCTTCCCACCACCCCTCTCACCAATCAAAACTATTTCTGTGTGTTGTTCCAGTGTTGGGAACTGTCCTGCCTGGTTTCAGAAGCTGTAACCCCTGCCAAGGCTAAGGCTGAGGGAGTGACCTTGGAACATAAGCCACCAAGGAGACAAAAGCTTATCTCCGTGGCAGGAGCACTGCTTCTGCTCCTTCATCCGTGACTGGTCCCCAATGCTTGGTCGGTTAGCCAATGACGGGTAAGAGTCCCCAAGGGGGGAACAACCTAAGACAGGCACCATCACGTGGGAGGCCCCCAAGCAAGGACTTTGGGGGGAAGCAAAAGGAGGTGATGGACCCTAACCACTAGGCTTTAACAAAGCCTGAGTTCTCATTCTGTCTGGGAGAAGTCTCCTAATCTCTTGGCTGCCTCACTCCTCTTGCTCTACCTAAGCCTGACACAATGACAGAGGGTGGTGCAGCCCTGTGCTGGAAATGGCGGGTTCCCCAGGTGATCAGGCCTAAGAAAGAATATGTAAAATCCCGTGAAAACTGCTTTGTTTAGAATGCTCTCAATTAAATGATAAGGATCCAAGAAAGCAGTGAGTTTGATCCTCAAAGCTTTACAGCTCTTTAGCTGTCTGATCCTGACTCAATAGGCCCTCAGAGTTCTTTGTTATCTGTTGTTTGATCCTTACTGCCTGACAATGGTTAATGAGCTTTATCTGTAATCCTGTGCAAATGAACCCAGTAAAAGCCCATTGAGGAACAGGGTCCTGGCCCTTCTCCTTTGAGAGACTGGCCATCTTCCCTCCCCAAGCAGATCATGTCTTGGTCGACTTATTCTCATCTGTGGCAGTCAGAGGGGCGGGAGGGGCTGTGGGCGGAGCTCCCCCCCCACACATTCCAGCTACTGGGAAGGATTCCATAAAACCATTTATTCTAAGTTAGTATTGACACAATGTACTGACTTGCCTCAGACTATTTGTATTTTCATTGGAAACAGAGAATTTAAGGGAAGAGAGCCAAAGGGCGAGATTTCTAGCAGCACTGCAGACTGCTGCGGGAGTTATTTGGGAGTAAGGAGCATTAGGGTCTCCCTCTCCCTGTCTCTCTCTCGGTTGATTCTTACATATGTCTTGACCAGGGATTGAACCCATAGCCTCCTACATCAGGATGACTCTCCAACCAACTGAGCAACCTGGCCAGGGCAGGATATTTCTTAAATGCTCTCAGGTTGGCTATCACCTAAGGGTAGTCCCACCAACTAATTTTGCAAGTCTGGGAAGGAATGCTAATAATAATGATAATGATGATGTGAATGATAATGGTTCACTGTCCTTCTTGACAGTGTCCCAGGGGATTTCTCTGACTTTTGGTAATCCTCAAATAAGAGGTAAGTTGACAAAACTTGATCAGAATCTCTGTGTCTTGATCATATAAAAGTGCTTGTTGAAAAGCAAAGATTTACCACTTGCAATATGGCAAACCCTAATGGTGGTTCTGATCTTCAAATATACCAATAATGACATCCAGAAAAGGTGCTGTAACCCAAAGGCAGTGAACTCAGTCAGGTCTTGTGTGTCCCGGGGCACCCTCTCCTTTGACTAGACTGCTGATTCCTCGCCTCTGGAACTTCCACTGCCCTGCAAGTTTACTGCTAGGTCCAGGGAATAGGCCACACCTGGATTTGTCTAACCAATGTATACCTTGAGAAAACACACCTTCACGATAACCTTCAGACACGTATCTCAGGAGCCGCTGCCTGGTGTTCTTGAGGACGGATGACTCAGTGGCAGGCTTGGGCTGGCCTTCAGTTTGCAGGCTGTCAGGAGAGGCCCAGGCAGCTTCTGCCAGTTCTACGGAGGCTCCCCTGGGACTCTTCACTTTCTGGCACCTGCTTCTTGTTCAGCTCTTACTGTTTTATGACTCATACAGTATCTTCTATTCAATGTCTATTATTTTACGGATTCAGCTGACTCATGCAGGAGGAAAGCAAAGAGGTATGAGGGGGGTACAGAGCAGTCTCCTAAAGAGAGGGTTTATTGAGTTTTAAGAAAATAGGACTTAGGGATAAGAGGAAGAATTCCGAGGATCTTAAGTTCAAAACCTTCCCAGAGCATAATGTTCAACATCAACCATCAAGCCCATTTTTTGTGTAAATGTAAATGCAAATGCTTAGCCATTTACTGCTTTAATTTTCATTTATGTCTACTCGCCATCTTAAAAATGAACCATGCAATAATTTTTAAGGAAATAGAACCAATTCCAGGGCCTCTCATAATAACATATCTTCATGTTTCTATGATACTTTATAGTTTACAAAGCATATTGTCTCATTTGACCCTTACAAAACCCCATGAGGTCGATACTTTTGTTATCCACAGTTTACAGAGGAATGAAAGCTCACAGAGGTTTGGCGCCTTTCCCCAAAGTATGATAGTGAATGAAGATGTGAACCTGGTCTGCAGAGCCCAGGGGGTGGGCTGAAAAAACAAACCCCAAACCTTATACCATAGCTCTTCATAAAAACACTTTTGTGCAGAATTTATTGATTTTGAACTTCATTTTCCTTCCAAAGACTCCAGAAATACCAAAGGCTCCAGTCAGGGCCTGGCCTGTCCTGCACCCACGGAGTCTTAGGGCTGGTTATTTATAGGGACCTTCCAAGTCAGAGTAGTATTGATTAATATACTGCTGGAGGGAACTTCTCTTTGCACTCATAAAGTTTTTAAAAATCTATTTTTTTTTTTACTGAATATTGGCCTATCTCAGTGAGTATACCCTTTTCCTACCCAAAAGAGAGCCTCACCCTCCCTAGGGAAAGAGGACAGAAACCCTGGACTCCGACCATCAGTGTCCGGAGGACGGTGACGACCAGCTGACACGCTCGGCTTACGCAGTGCTCGGGAAGATGTGATGGGTCCCTGCGGGTGCTAGGACTCCTGAAAACTCGGTTCCATACAGGTCAGTCTGTCTACGTTGGATGAAAAGGAAACCTAAAACTTTTTCAGACGGGCAAGGAGTGTCCAACATCATACTTGTCTCCAGGAAGGGCCTACAGACGTAAGTGAGAATCTTAATGTGCAAAACATCTACAGGCCCCCCTCCCCCACCGTCATCACATTATTCTACATATTCTAAAAGCCCTTTTCATTAAGCAGGAATTACATTTTTCCATACTTTTAAAATCATGTGAAGTTTAACTCCGGGTGGTTGTACGGGCCAAACTCCCCTTGTTACCTGTGTAAACTTCTCCCCACACTCTGGAGCCTTCACTTGCATTTGACGTGCCAAGGAGAAAGGACCTGTCTGGCTGGGCCTGCCTGAGCAGCGGCTCATAGGGAAGGGGTTCTGGGTCAGAAAAGTGATCTTTCTGGAGTGTGACTATTTCAAGACAAAGGAAGCAAGCAGGGTCAAATCTTACAAACCTGGGAGGCACAGAATTCATGCATCATTTGGAGTGGGAGGCAGAGAGATGCACAGCCAGGAGGCCACAAGGCCAGGAGGAGCGAGTGGAACTTGCCAAGGAAAAGGGTGGTTCAGGAGCCAAGTCCAAGAGCTCTGAGCATCTGTCAGCTTCACCCTCAGTGTTTGAACCAGTGGTCCCCAGTCAGGACACGTAAAATAGATAGATCTCTTATTATTTCTTAATCATCAAAGTCATCTTTTGGTTCATCTGATTAGTATGGGTTCTTCTTTATAAAAATAATCTCTTATTTAAAGAAATTATTATGCAGTCTTCAGAGGTAGAACACAGGTTTACAGCATACTCAAATCTGCAAAGTCAAAACGTGTTGTCAGCATCTGCCTGGGATGTGGGTGTTATGGACTGGATGAGATCCCCCAAAGGTGGCACTGAGGACAACAGGCAGGGCCTTGTGGAGACTGTACCTAGTGAATGGGGGGGAGGGGGAGGTGGGTCGTCACTGTAGTACAGGGCCCAGGGGTCAACCTTAACCCACCTCCTGAGAGCACCTCCCTGTGCGCTTCCACACACTCAACACAATAAACAACGACAAGTGCTCATGTGCACTTTCTTTGTGGAAAATTAAGTTTAACCTTTGGTTAACTGACCTTTGGCTGGATAGCTTGGTTTGTTGGAACATCCAAAAGACTGCAGGTTCACTTCCCGCTCAGGATGCATTTGAGAGGCAACCGATCAATATTTCTGTCACACTGATGTTTTGCTCTCTCTCCCCCTTTCTCTAAAATTAATAAACATATCCTTAGGTGAGGATTGAAAAAAATAGTTAGCCCTTGAACAACGCTGGGGCTAATGGTGCTAACCTGCACACAGTTGAAATTCCATGTGTAACTTTTGACTCCCCCCAAACTTAAGTTGTCCCTTTGTACCCATACATGATTGGTTCCAGAACTCTGTGCAAATACTAAAGTCTGCAGAGGCTCCAGTCCTCTGTGTGAAGTGGTGTAGACAATGCACGTAGTCAGCCCACCACACCCGCAGACTCCTGACGGTGGGACACAAACAGTACAAGTATTTATCCTCAGAAATCTGCATATCGGTAAACCCACACAGTTCACACATGCCTTGTTCAAGGGTCAGCTGTAATTGGTTTGGAGGGTAATTGCTGGAAATCAGTCCAAGGTCTGTGGGAAACATATCTACAAAAAAAGAGACAGTGTGAAACCTGAGAACCCATTTATGAAAGGCAAGCAGTACACACTATATTGCTCATAGTGTCATTCTAAAAATTGCCTGTTGTGTGGTGAGCTTAGGGGAGATGCTGAACAAGACAGTCACACACAGGAGCCTGGCCACCCTGGAAAGGCAGCCAAGGATTACTTCCACCTCCGCCCAGGGAGGGTGCTACCAAAGGGCTCGGAGGAGATAGTGCCCCTGCAGAGGTTGCTCAGTATTTCTGACACCGTGGGAGTTTCCTAATGAATAAGCAAATAATTGAGTGTCTCTACCATTTCCTTTGTAATTCAGATCAGTGAAGCAATATGCCTTTGGTGCTTATTTACAAGGACATACCACAGATATTTGCTATCCCAAATAGCTTTTCAGAAAAACAACACTGAAAAGTTTCACTGATCTAATCTTCTTTATATTTCCCCATGTAGGATTCAAAATTAAAAAAAAAAAAACAAAAAAACAGATGCAAGTTGAAACTGCTCAAATGGATCAAGAAAATGGAAAAAAATTAAAATCTCAGGTAATTCCCAAACCTCATTTCAACCATTAGAATTCTCCCCATTCAGACATTTAACAAAATGGCTAATGAGCTGTCAACAATTACTTTATTGAGTGTTGCAAGGTGCACAGCATTGTACATAGCTTGGAAATGCACTTCCTGAATCTCCACGGGCCTGTGGTCTTTCCCCTCCTTCACTCCAGGGAGCGGGCAGCTGGTCAGTCCCTGTGGTGCAGCACTCCCCGTGACGTGGCACACGTCTCGGCTGCACCATGTGGTCTCCCCACTGGAGTTCTGAACTCCTCAGGGACGGGATCCATGTGTTTATCTCTGCAACCTTGATGTTCAAGTACATGCTGGACAGATGAAGGACTGAATGAATGAGGAGCACTTCACTCTAGTTCCTTCTCCCAACTCCCCAGTCTGCGTTTAACTGGAAGTGTTAATGCCGAGTGAGAAGCCAACATTCAGAAGGCACGATGGAAAAGGAGTGTCCACAAGTGTGGCTAGTCCACACCCTAGAAAATCGGCTTCATAGTAAAAGAGTTGGCCGACTTCCCCGAAAGCCTGAGAATACAACGGAGCCACAGAAAAATCTTCAAGCCAGAGATGGGGTTTATCAACCCAAACTCCCACCTCAAAACCCAAAGTAGCTCACGGGCAGCAGACCAGCAGTCCAGCCACCTGCTGGCTCAACAGTGAGCCAGAGGCACAGTCCCCTGGTGGTCCAGGGCAGAGAGTCTCAGCCGCCTAAACTTAAGGATTTTTTTTTTTGCTTTATTATCCCTTCCCAGAGTTCAGAAAAGGCCACACAAGAATAAATAAATAAGACACTTAACAAAAAGCAGTGAACCAGAAGACATTTCCAAATGGCTCTCAAGAAACAGTCTGGATGCCTGCTCCTCACATGGTGCCAAGGGGCTCGAGCTGCCACGGGGGCCTCTCCGGGCCTTTCGGTTCGCAGATGTGCACAAGCGCGAGTACAGAGTCTGTGGGAGGCGCTACGGGTGATGTTGTGCATGGATGGCTAATAGTGTCACCACATGGACCAAGTCCAACCGATTAGTCTGTTTGATGGATGGTGGAGCAAACTCCATCTCGGTCCAGGCAGGCAGCTAACCTGAACCACACACACCGCAGAGCTGACATCCAGGTGTGATGGGGCACGTGCAAAAGCTCCTGGCTCCTGCTCTGCCATCGGGCAGCTGTGAGACCAAAGGCAAGCCCGCCTCCCTGTGCCTCGGGTTCCTCATCGAATGAAGGTTTGGCCAGACTGTCTCTCAGGTCACTTCTAAGATTCTCTGTCTTTAATCTGGCAGATACTTGACCCATCAGTGCCCTCAGCCTTCCACGTGCCTTCACACTGTTGAGATGGAGGAAAGTGGGACTACAGATGTTAATGCTCACAGACAGAAGTGTTGGTGAAATACTGCTTAAGATTCTTACATTCAGTTCACAGCTCCCCCTCATGGACCAGTGTGGCGTCAGACTCCCCAGCCTTGCATCACAAACTGATCAGGATGCCAGCTTGCTGGCTGCCTTTCTACTTTGGGGCCAATACAATTATTTTTCTCAAAATGTACCTCTCACTACATTCATGTTTCTCATCCACCAACCCGAAGCAAACAGTTGATCCACCATTCTCTCCTGTTGTCTTCCTGGGCCTCAGGTTTCTGCATTTGTCTTTCAGATAAAAGGTGGCCTGTTCCCCCTGCCTCCACGCCCTTGCTTTTTAACCTCATTGTGGCTCTTCAGAACACTCAGAAAAATCCAGACCGTTCTTTCTCAGCTGCAGAGGGCAGAACAAAGTTTGAAAGATTCTGCTTCCTTTTCTTATCACTTTCAATGCCAGGTTTTAAATGACAAATGTTTGATCAAAACATTGGGGATTAGCTCTCAAATTTGCATTAATGGGAGAGTTATGTTTTCAGGCCTCCAACACACTATAAAAATAATTGCCTAAGAGATAATTCTTAATCAAGTTTATACATATTCAAACTTTCCAGATGGCTAGAATAGTTTTTGTTCTGTGGCTCCTTTCTATGCATTTATAAAACAATCATTTAAGGACAGAAGTCAGAGTGCTTTACTGAGCTGGGCATCTGCTCGGTGGATGAGAAAGACTGATCTAGTAAGCTGCAGAGTGTGAATTTTCCTATTAGCTTAACATGTAGGTCTTTGAGCTCAGTCTTGTGATCCAGAGATTTGATATATTTCAAGTGAATCCAGCTTGGCTAGGGACGTCCTGGGACTTACAGCACCCACTCAGAGCTGGGCTCTCACCCTTGCGCCCTCTTGTTTATACCCAAGAAGACTGTACTGCACTGTTCAAGGGGCAACAATCTTTGCCCTGGCATTCAAAATGTGTTATGCCATGTTTGGCATAAAATGTTTATCATTACATACAAGAAAAATGCAGCAAAATTCAACTTTGGAGACAAAAGTCCTAAATGTCCTTGGGAGCCATGGAAAGCTAAAGGATATAGCAGATTCCATGCTCTAAGAAAGTTATTTCAACAGCGAAGCAAGTCTGAACTTCACCAAGGTCAGCTGAGTCGAAGAGCAAGAGAAGCAAAAGATAAATTGGCCAAGAATATTGATATCGGTTTTGCCTTGAGTATCAGAGAGTAATAGGAGGAATAAGATTCTTTCTCATCGTCTCAAAAACCCTTTGGTTTAAAGCTGTCCTCTTTCTAATTATTCCCTTTTGTAATTTTTAATTATCACACCTGAACACCAGACTATCTCAGGTGGTCATCTGTATCAGAGAACATAACCAGTTTAGAAGTTTGCCCATTTCATATATCAGATGACCTACACATAATCCTACTGAACATTTCGTCGGGGTCAAGTCTAAGGTATACCATCTTCCTTTGCAAAAACATACAGACATCCCCAGGAAAGGCCAAAATATAATGATAATCGATAGTGAGCAGAAACCCATCGTATAAAGTATTCCAGCCTTCTCTATTTAAAAAAAAATCAAATGTGACTGTCACTATTAGTTTTTTGAGTTCTATAACTCCCCAGAACTGTCAAAAGTAACCTTATAGCCAATTCGCTGGCAAACACTGAAAGCAACCTGAAACAGGCCACCCACTGTGCCAAAAGCAGTGTCAAAGAGCAGAGAGATGGTGCCGCCAAGGCCCACCGCAATGTCCTTGCACACGACTGGAATGGCGCCCATGGTGTACACGGGGAAAGTGGCCACGTCCACAAGGACTCGGACCGGGACGCCCAGAATGCGGCAAACGATCTTCAGCAGACAACAGAGGATCCGGAGAAGGGCCCTGATGATTTTGACTATGACTTTGAGTACCTTCCACGGAATGCTTGCCAACTCTTCCCCAATGGCCAAGAAGTACGAGACAGTGGCTGAACCCAGGCGGTAAAGGCAACTTTCTGTGCCATTAACCACCTGCTTGGTGACATACCACAGGAAATACACAATGTTCTTCAGGATTCCCGCCACAAGATAACAAATTAATTGGAAAAGCTTGATGAATGGGGTAGCGATGAAGCCTATGAGTCTCCCCAAAAAGCTACTCCTCTCCTCAGGTGTGTCCGGAGGCAGCAGCGCAGACCTCTTGCTCCTCGTGCCGGAGAGAGGACTAGCACTCTCCTTAGAGCGCACCATTCGCTCTTCATCCTGGACCTGGTTAACCATTCCCAGGATTTTTTTCATTTTCTCTGTGTCCTGTTCTGCTTCACCACAGTTGTTCTGGAACAACTGAGGGTTAAGCGGAAGCAGTTTCTCGAGTTCTTTCACCATCACATCTTCTACGACATCCCCGTCCCTGGTGTACTTGACAAAGCCCATGGCCCAGCCTCCTCCAGGGACAGCACAACAGGCTGCCAGCCAAACAAACTCAGGGACGGTCACTCTGTCGTTGACTTTACTGTCTGAGGGCACAGCACCGGTGATGATATAGAGGTCATCCCCACTGCCACACTGCGGGGTCAGGGCCCGGCCCATCAGGCTGTTGAGATTCATGTACCACCGCTCCTGGAAGGTCGGGGTCATCGGAACTGCGTTTGTGAGAGTGAACATGGCTGTGTGGAAGTCACTGCCGAGGGAGAATGGGTACAGCTGTCCTCTCTGATAATCGGAATCCAGGTAATCTGTGCTCAAGGCTTGCTTGCTTCCCAGGTTGCTCACAGTGGTGATGGCGTTGGCCTCATTCAACACCTCCTCAAGGTCGCTGTTGGGGTCATCGATCTGAAAGGAGAGAGAGAGCGTTCAGATGCACCGGTGCACAGCAGAGAGGGTGCCCTTGAATCACCCTGCCAAGACTCTAACAGCAGTCCCCGTTCCACTTCCTGCACCTGGGTTTGGAAGGGCTTGGCTTTCTGGTGCACGCACACTTCATTCTGGTATCTCCCAGTCCTGGTGTTTGAAAGCATCTTTCGAACATGGTTCCTAGTTCACACTCTGTGCATCCTCCACCCCTGCTCTGCAGTAACACCCCGTTGCACACATACACCATCATGACATGCACTTTCAACCTGCTGAAGTTTTATGAATTTCACAGCCCTCCTTTGTAATATTTTTCCATGAGATTCAAACTGATTGCAAAAATGAAAACAAGGGGAAAGTAGATCTCAACAGGCCCCCAAAATCAGAACTACAATTCAGACGACCAGCCACCAACGTTGGTTGCAATTTAATGAATGCACTCTTAATGAATGTTTATATACTTTGGGTTATATGAAAAAATCAACTCTAATCAGAGCGTCTAAATCAAGTAAGGGAAAATATACAGCTATCGTCAGTTATCAGATACTTACCAAGCTAAACTAAAATTCAAATTTGACCAATTGCTGTTTGAACTTAATCTCCTCATGACATTGGCCTATTATCGACAGTTACTTTTCTGTCTAGGTCAGTCTACAGATGTCCCAATATTGTACCAGCAAACCTACTTTTGCCCCACCCTGTGTGTGTGTGTATAATCTTGATTTTGCTTTTTCTCTTTTAAGTCAGCAGTATGATACATTCCTTCATTTTACCAATCTGAAAGGACAAAAGGAGAGAGGTCAGCGCTGACCTGGAACTCTGTTTTCACCCCTCAAACGAGACCGTCAATTCCCTGACACTGGGGCCCTGTATATTTCCCCGGGACCCAGCCACGGATGGACACACCGTAGAATCTCAAAGTGCGCACTCACTTTATGCCCTGAGGTAGTCGTCAGGGCAGACCGGCATAACAGTGGGAACCTGAACCGACTCACATCTTCCAAAACAAGGAAAGTTAAGTAAGCAAGGTTGTAGCTGTTCCTGAAATATCTGAAAGCCACTGAAAAGCATTGTACAGTAGTTATGAAGAATTTGCAATGGTGGGGAAATGTATGCTATAGTGTTGAAAGGAAAAGGCAGGATATAAAATTAAATAAAAACAATGTTTAAAGTCTAAAAACAGTCAAGAAAAACTTTGGAAGGAAACCCAAGAAAACTGTCTGCAATGGCTGTGCGATTCCTGGGGATGCTAGTGATTTTTCCCTGTTGTTTTTCTCCCTACACCTCTCCTACCGACATCAACCCACAAATTATTTATATTATGCGTTACTTTCAAAAGGAAACAAACAAAAAACAATTTAAAATAAATAAATTCTTAATAACTGATGTCCTAGAGTTGGTGTTGCTACTAAACCCAAGGAAGTCGAAGCCATGTGAATGGTGTTGTCCCTACTGTGGGGAGGGAAGCCAGCAATGCATTTCTTTACCACGGCCCTGGCAAATGGGGGCAAGCTCAAGGGAGTTACATGCAGGGACAGCAAGGGCGGTGGATGAGCAAACTGTGTGTGCAAGCAGGATTAACTACTGAAGTCTAATGGATTACCCCACAGCCTCACCCTCCAGGCTGTTCCATCCCTTCCCCCAGTCTTAGAATCAGCAAGGATCCTAGATGTTCTCCACTCCCACCAGATCCCCAGAGGACAGAGATAAGCAGCTCATTCATTTTGTAAAGCTTCTGCTGCTGCTCTCTTATGACTGAAAGATATACCACATGGAAATATCAGCCTCATTCCTGAATCATGAGCTCAAGGTACAGCGGAGCCAAGATTGTGGAGCCCTGGGTGTAAGGTCAACGATTTCAAGGTGTGTGTGTTTCCATGGTTCCTAGGCATCCTGTCTGCATTTAGCGCACAACTTCTGGATCCCCTCTAGGGAAGGTCTGGCGCTGGTGTTTGAACTGGTAGCCCTGTGACAGCGCAGGCAGCATGCCGGTGTGTTTCCAGCCCAGAGGCCACCCAGGGATGAAATAGTGACTGCAGGGATACATAACAGGCCTGGGACATGAGCAGAGAAGAGACTCTTGGATGAGGAAGGGGAAAGAACAACAGAGAGAAAAGCAAAAGGGGAGGGATAAAAGAAGAAAAGGGGAAAGGTAAAAGGGGAAAGGGAAGGAAATAAGTGGGTGAGAGAAAGAGAGAGAGAGAGAGAAAGGTGGTTGTGTATATGTGTGTGAAAAAGATAATATTCTTTTATGCTGAAACCAAGCCTGTGGGTTGATTTCATCCCAAGAACATGGTCTCTCAGCTGCCAAAGTCGGAGGAGACTTAGCTGGTTTCTTCTGCATCCTCTCGGGCCAGTTAGGTTCACGGGGCTTCATATTTCTGCTATGACTGAACACCTGGCAACCAGGTTAAACCTTTTCTGCCCACACTTCATAGGTCCGAGGGACCTGGGCCAGGAAGGCACCGAGATTGCTGAGAAGGCCAGGGCCTGCTTCTACAATGGGCTCTGTGCACCTCCCTGCCCTGGGCAAAGGAGTAACTACACTATGTGCTGTGGATACACAGGCAGAAGAGAACACATCTTCCCTTCCTTTGTTCTTGTTTTTACAGAACCCCATATTCATGGCCACTATATTCTTATGATCTCCAAATTTGGCTCTATGGGTTGATGACAAGATAGAATATAATGTTGGAAATCAAGATAGAATGCTTGCCCACTGCACCTACATAGTGATGCAGTGCAGGGGTCAGGGACTAATATGGTTTATCAACTAAATAATTGTTTTCAATGTAACACTATATGGAAGGTATTTTTTACCTTATTTTATAGATGGGGCAACTATGACACAGAAAGATGATGTAACTTTTCAAAATCACCCAATAATTAGCAGGAACAGGATTTAAACTTAGAACAGTCTTTTTATTCCTAAAGTATATATCCTTTATTAGTAAGCCATACTTTCCCTGGTCTTAATGGACACTGTTACACCAGTTTTCTGTATCACAGAGTAGGAAAAAAATGCCGCGCTATCTGTACTCTCCTTTTCTGTGTGTGTCATAGAATAAACGAAGCTCCTCAAGGTTTCAGGGAGAGAAGCTGACGTCTGAGCCCGGGGTGCTGCAGCCCAGGCTGAAGAGAAAGAAGAAGGTAAAAGCCTGCCTGCATGACTCCTCTTTGTCTTTGCCCAGGGCACACGGCAGCCGAGCCACTAGCTCCACCATCTAATAGTGTGGCAGCACAGGCAGAGGGAAGCTGGCTAGGGCAGTGCCCAGACTACTGCTACCCTTAGGAACTGGTTAGATGTTTGGCCCACATGTTCCTACTAGCGCCTCACTCGGCTACTCCCTTTCCCCCTCTATACCAGCAGGGATAGCAGAGAACAGCAAGCACAGGAAAAGGTTTTGGACAAAAACTGTAAAATCAGTCCCCTCACCACAACCTCCTCCACCCCCACTCCACGAAATGGAGCTAAACAGTTAGAAAGGGGACTCTATACAGCCGTGGTCACCTTAAGACTCAATGAACAAAGACTCATTCGTGTTACCTCCTGTAAGGATGGTCCAATGGAAGGATAGATACAAAGGCACAGAAGCCAAGAGAAGTTGAGCCAATAGGCTCCCAAAGACCCAGAATTGGGTAGCTTGGCATTGCTAGAGCCAAAATGGATTCCAGGCAGCTCAAGGGGATTTTGGCACTGAGAGCCTGTGGTTGAGACTGAACTGACATTACTGATTGCCATCATTCTGCCACATTTGACCTGTTGGACTGTTTCTATCTCTCCATTTGGCTTCTTCACCTACTTCTTTCTGCATAGCTCTTTTCTACTTCATGGCTTCCGCTGACTTAAGGTCTCTGTTTCATCATCACTTGAGCTTGAACATGGAGCCTCCTGGCCTCCCTAGCCACGGACCATATGATTAACCTGCAGTTTTAGTTACTTCTGTTACTTAATTTCCTACTTCAAATGTTCAAGACACAGAATCTGATGTACCTGCTTAACGTTTCATATAGGCCATGTCAAGATGAGCCTGTGGGGGATAGCCATCTGGAGGTGCAGGCTCACCCCTGTCTGATGAGCTGTGGATGGGTGCTGGGGAAAACCTCTGGTGGTCCACACAGGGCTCCCCACAGTCAGAGGCCGTGGAAGTGTCAGGCATTCTAGGTTTGGCTTGTCGAGTCATAACCTTCGTTCAATGCACTAAATCAGTGTGAATAACTCTAGCCAAAATTAAAAGAAGAAATAAAAAATAAATTTTCCAAGGTTTATCTAATCCAGTATTACTCTCAGACAAAAATAACAAAGGATATCTTATAAGATGACATGTTGATCCTCCAAGAACCCTTTATTCTCTTCTTTGAGGATCTGATTAGATATACATCAAAACCTCTTCTTCTATCCCTTTGGTCTTTTTGTCATATTTTATATCTCATTAACTCTCTATATTGTATCCTAGATGAGTTCCTCAGATGTATCTTCCACTTCACTAGCTCTCTCTTTAGCTGTGTCTAGTCTACTAGTTTTGTTGAGATTTTTCTTTTTTCACCTTGACCCTTTTTTTCTTTTCTAGCATTTAA
Source organism: Trachops cirrhosus (assembly GCA_028533065.1). NCBI lineage: Eukaryota > Metazoa > Chordata > Mammalia > Chiroptera > Phyllostomidae > Trachops > Trachops cirrhosus. The sequence continues at coordinate 62,926,453 of CM052543.1, forward strand.
ATTTGGTTCTATTTTAAATTCTCTTTATTTTTTCTTATGAAATTCATTTTTATCTTTCAATAATTTAGACAGGCTTATCTTAAAATTTCTTTAAAATTTCTCTATTTTATTTGTTTTTTTTCAGTTTATTTTAATTGCTTTCTTTTATTTTATTCGTTAATTTCAAGGTGGTGGGTATATTAAGTGTTTTTCAATTTTTGCTGGTGTGCTCGTTTTCCTAAAGAGATCCGTGCTATTTTGTTGAAAAAAACAAACAAAATTTAATAGGATTACTTTTGCGATTACCTCTGCCAGAGCCCTGAAGAGTTCAATAATTCTGAACTACTATCTGAGTTACTTTTCAGCTCAGGGTTTCCACAAGGAGAAATCAGGGCAAATTTGGACCCGTATAAAGGACAGATGATGGCTCTAGACTTGCTTCTGGGTGTCTGACATGGGTGGGCAGCTAGTTCCTTTAACAACTTACAGATAACGTTCCGCTGGCTCACCAGGGCTGCAGCAATTTGCCAGCTTTCAGCTTTACTGGCGGAGCCGAGTTCAAGTTGCATGTCCTGAATAGGGCGTGTGACCTTGACTCTTGTGCCCGCCCAGGTGAGAGCCCAGCATCGTGTGGCTTCCCACTCACTGCTTTGGCCATTGGTTTCTCATGTGTTTCTGGCACCTGAAAATGTCTTACTTTGTTGCTGAAATATGGATTTAAGTAAATAAACATACATTTTTAGTTTTTTTAAACATCATACTTCAGTGTGAGTACAGTGGGAGGAGAGAGAGTCCACATCTGGCCAGGTGTTTTGTTTTCCCCACTGTCTCAGGTTTAAAAAGCTTTTCCTAAAGTATGCCTCCTTTCCTTTTATAACTCATTATATATTTACTTTGCTTAAATTTCTTTTTTTTTTCTATTTAGACCACATTCTGGTAAGTGTTTGGTGTAAGCAGAACAGTATTTTTCAACACTTTTACTGATGGTGTCAAGAACATTAGAGCCTAAAAGTTTCTCACTAAAAATAGGACACAGGGACTCCCACCTTTTCCTAAATTACATCAACCAGCCTACAAACAACCTGATTCTGTTTGTTTTTGTTTGTAGTTATCGATTTCTTTGCATTATCTGTTACCTATAATTTTTTGTCTGTTCATTCATAGGTATTTCTGTCTTCCTGAAATTTATTTCATTGATTTTATTTCTACAACTTTGGATTCATTCAAAAAATTAGTTATTACATTATGAAGTCACATCACCATATCGATTATAAAACATATTAATTCCCAAAGCCTCATAACAGTCTCCTAACTGACCTCCACAGACAGAAACGCCTGTTAGGGTTCCCGCTCCTTACCTTACTTAAAACCAGTTCCTAACCTATGGCAAAGCTTTCTTCTGATCCCAAGATGACTAATGTTTTATTATCTTTTGCTAAAAAAAATCAGCTGAACATCTACATAAAATCACTACGACAGCTTCCCATCATCACCACGCCTATTTAACTCTACAACCCAGTATGTCTTGGCAGGCTCCCACTTTCTAAAGGAATGTCAAAGTGTGTGTGTAGCTAAAACACCTAACTGATGTACAGGGAACTGTATTAAAAAAGTAGTACAAGTAGTTGATTTAAAAAATCTAACATATTCTTTGGTACAGTGTCATGTAAAGGGCAGATGTATTTTTCCATGCTCTCTACAGACACAGTGTAGTGATCTGGCTGTTGCAATTACAGTAAATTACCGACAACACTGCTCCCTGAAGACAAAAATGCACCTGTGATGTAAGAGGTAATTTTAGATTACAGTTTCTGGGCTACACTTACCCTTTTGTATGCACCGTTAATCTTACTCTTTGGTTTCCCAGCAGAATCTCTGAAGTAAGGGCAGGTACAAAGATGTCTCTGTGTGATCCTCCTCCCTGCTGACCTAGTCCCCCTGGGGCTGCCAGAGTAATTTGATATTGTCCTTGTGTTTAATGGAAACTTTTCTTCTAATCACAACATGTTAAGTAGGTTTTAGAAGAATGAACTCCCCCTTCTCCCAGCATCCTGCCCCATAAATAATCTTATAATAAATTCCTTTCAAATTTAGTACCAAGAAAAAAATAGTTTCTCTGAACGAGCTGGTCTGTTTCCTTCTCCCAGACATTAAAAGCTACTTAAACCCATGGGACTTCTTTTTTTTTTGCTTTGGAATGAAATGAAAGGAGACTTTCAGTTTTCCTGTTAATATGCATATAAAAAAGTTAGACTAGTAGAAAACTGGAAAGCAGTACTGGAGGGAAAATAGGTGGCCATTCAACAATATTCATTAATTTATAATATTTATAAGCACATATGTTTGTGACTGGAGCTGTGGGAGGGAGCGTCAGGACTGGTTTTAATAAGAACAACAACAACAACATTTATCGAGCCCTTTATGCCAGGCGCTATCCCGAGAACTTTACATGCATTAAATCAGGGGTTGTGCTACGTATTGATTCATTTAAACTCACAAAACTAGGTCCTACTATTATGATCACCTGTTGACAGGTGAAGAAACTGAGTCACATCAAAATTAAGCAACCTGCTCAAGATCGCACAGTGAGTGAGTACCAGCATCAGGGTATGAACTCAGGAAGTCCAGTTCCACAGCTGGGGTTTTTATATGCTTTATATGCCTCAAAATAGGCCTTTACCTCAAGAAACTCACCATCTACTTAGGAAAACAAGACAGAGATGCATATGAAGTCGTCCTGGAAATCAAGAAGAAACAGCAGTGTAATGCAGTTTATTTTAAGTGCCAAATATTAAACAGTATAAAGAGAAAGGAACAATCACATTTCCGAGGAAGGAAGGGCACAGTGAGTGCAGTCAAGGAAGAGCTTCTTGGAGAAAACAAAAGCTGAGGTGGGATTAGAAGCTGATGTGCAAGACTTTGATAAATTTAGAGAAGTAGAAAGGTCAGTAAGGCTTAACAAGACTTCTGCACAAAGGCTTGGGGGCAAAGACCAGTAACCTGTGAAAACAGGATTCCGAGTAAGAAAATGTGAATAGTTTAATTGGAAAGGGGAGCAGGGGACCAGATTATAGGTGACCTGACATACAGGTAACTAATTGCAGAATAATTCTAATAACCACTTATTGAGTGCTCTCTGTGTTCTAGGCACCAGGGTAAGAGCTTTACCTACGGTATCTTCTTTAATCCAAACAGGATCTCTGTTACTTTCCTTTACAGTAGGAAAAATCGAGGCTCAGACACTGAGAAACCTGCCGGGTGTCACACTGTCAGTGAGGGTGGCCGAGGTCACAAACCACACGGTGTGACCTCGGCAGCTGTAACGCACTACTGCTTCGTTCAGCCACTGGGCACTTTCAGTGCTATGCTTCCAAGTTTGGCCTTTACCTGGACACAGTGGAAATTCCCTGATGCGTTTAAGGACCAGAGTATCACTAGGAATGTGTAGTTCCAGGGAGACACACCCGCTGCACTGGGCAGGAAAGCCTGGACCACAGAGGCAAAGGAGGGAATGGAAAGGGAAGGACATATGCAGGACTCCGGAAGGAAGCGGCTCATCTGGGAGGGTCCATGGAAACTAAAAGATGACTGGCAAGGGCCTGAGCTGAGGTCACAAGGAAATGAGGGACCGTGGAGGAAAAGTAAACAGGCTGACCTTTAAATGAAACTAAACTGAGCAGCAAAAATATTTTATAGCAGCTGGACATTAAGAGCTGGAGTTTGGACGCAGAAGCAAGGTGGGAACAACAGATAAGGAGTAGCCACGGAGGCTATGAACTGCGAAGACTCAGCCTGCTCACACCCTCTCTGTGGCCCAGGCCCTGTGGCGGGAGGCTCACATGAGAGGTTCACGCTGCAGTGCATGGAGGCCTGTGGTACCCAGAATAATTGAAGTATACGAATGAATGTTTTTATTTTGATTGGTGTAGATTTACATTTAATGTGTCCTAGAAAAATAGGACCAACATTTCATATACACAATTTCCTGGATATTATTATTATTTAGGACGATACTAAATTGGTTTGCCAGAGAGTTGATTTAAAATCAGTGTAAAGGCCAATTTCAAGTAAACAGAAGTAAAGGTAGTACTCAGATATGGCAAAAATTACAAAGCAGGTTTGCAAATGACTACAAACAGCACTGCTGCAGCCCACTTACTCGCCACCTAAGCTAACCAGGTGGGCACCGTTATCACCTCACACACACGGGAAAATTAAAACTCAGATCCGTGACATGTACAAGGTCATCTGATACCTGTCAGAGCCAAAGCTCATGCCCAGCTTCCTAGACTCCAAAGCTGCTCACCACGTGCCCTCAGCAGCCCACAGCTCTGGATGAGAGAGCTGCAGGGCAGCCCCTCTGGAGGTCAAGGTGGGGACAAAGAGAAGCTGCAAGACACAGATGGAGCCCTAGGAGAATCAACTGTCTAGTGTCACATCAAAAAGAGGACAAAGCTTTGTTCAGGGAAAGATCAACAGTGTGACACCTGCCTCAGAGAGGAAAGGGAAGACAGAGACAAAAACCAAGGCATTTCATGATTAGAGACTTCAAAGGCAATTTCCACAGAGGGCTCAGGAAGGAGGACAGGGGGCAGCAGTGCCTGGATATGGGCAGGAGGAGGCCGCAGAAACAGACCCTCTTGTCTTTAGGTGAAGGCGGGAGATGAGCAGGACCTTAGCTTGAGGAGCAGGATTTACAGGGATAAGCAAAGACTGTCTTCCAGCCCCCCACCCCCTAACACACAGAGCCCAAGGAAGAGGGGGCATTGGGAGAGGGTGTTACTTAGGTTCTGCACAGGGGAGCATCTTGGAGAGGATGATGAGAAGGTGTTGGCCTAGAGGAGCAGTGAGCCACTGAGCAGAGGCCCAGTCCCTGAGGGTTTCTGGGCTGTGAAATCCCTGAGAACCTCGGGACCATGGTCACCTGGTGCAGCTCTACCACAGGGAAATTTGTCACTGAGGAAGGGGGAGGAGCTGCGTGCTGAAAGTGGCGATGATCTGCAGGAGAACGCAAACACGAAGCTTCAGCACTTGTCAGCCCTACCCTGCTCCCCGCACACACTCTACCCCCCTCCTCTGCTTCCTCCTCTGTCCTCCTTCCTCTCGCGCTCTCAACTCCTCCATGGACAGAATCACACTAACTGCACAAACTTTCTGTAAAATAGATCAGAGATGTGGCGGGTACAGGGGAGTCCCCTTAATTCCCTTGCCAGCACCAAGCCTGCACAAGAGTTTTGATGTGCTAAAGAACCCCACAGGGCCAGGAGAGTAGGAATGCAGCAGGGGCCCAGCTAAGACCCCTAGGCCAGTCAGAGGGCTGCACCATGGAGCAAGGGAGTGGGGGCAGCCCTGAGCATGGGCGGAGGGTCACAGGACGTCTCAGAATGCACAGGAGCACAAGGAGGCTTTGCAGAGGGCTGGGGTGACTGGGTGGGGAGGTTGGAGATGAGGGGCAGCTTATACTTAGTTACCAAGATTAGTTTTAATGAGCAGTCACCTTGGACCCAACAGGGGGCTTAAAAGTCAAAAAGAAAGAGTTATCAGAGAGGGGAATCTGTGAGCCAGAGGACTGCATTCCTGTGCGTTCACTCCTTCTATCTTTACAGATGGTGAGCCCTCAAGCATTGAGACCGCCTCTTGCACAATACTTTCATCTGCCTAATTAATGGCAATGAAGGCCTTGCCTGTGGCAGGTCTTAGTAGGCCTTCGCTGACCACTATGCTGTGACCACAGCAGTGGCAGAGGGGAGGGCATCATCAGCACAGGACTGACGCTGGAGCACGAGGAGGAGAGTCACCCTGGCACGAGGGAGCCTCTTCTGAGAAGGCCGGAGAGGAGGGTCCATGGGGACCTAGTGTTCTGAGTTGTCATAAGGAAGCAGTGGTCAGCTTGTCTGCCATAAGTGGGGATGTAGTGGCCCGACTGTAGGAAGGTCAGGGATGGACTGCAAGCCTACAGAAGTCACTGTGCCAGGGAATTCTTGAGAGGAAAGAAAGGCTGCTGGAAGGAAAGGAAGGCTCTACAAAGGCCAAACAGGATTCATGGGGCAGGCCAGCTCTACTGAGACCAGGTCGGTAGTCTGGTACTTATCAGGGACAGGTGCGGAGAACAAACTGGCCTACACACTCTCTGTGGTGGGAATGAAGTGTGGGGACCTTGTCACTGCGACCAACTGAAGTGCCTGACCTTGGAGTCCAGGTGGGCAAGGGACAAGGGTTGTTGCAGGTGGGACCTAATGGCACTGCTAGTGTGAAGAGACTGTTAACTCAATACACCAAGGTTGTGGGTCCAATCTCTGGTCAGGGCACATACAAGAAGCAACCAATGAATGTATAAATAAATGGAACAACAAATTAAATGTATCTCTCAAAAACATCAATTAAAAATATTTTTGAAAAAGAGACTGAGCAGGTACAAGTATAGGGGAGGAGCAAGACCGGCTTCAGGGCCGTGGGGAGGGGGTGGCTGAAGAAAAAGAGTGGCACATCTGCAGCTGGCAGGTGGAGGGGACAGGTGTGACCCTGCTGCTGATGAACGGCTGAGTGGGCGACACCAGCGGATGGTCAAGTTAGACAGGCTGCCCACCAAAGACAAAGCAGGGAGAAGTCTGCCAGGCAGAGAGACTGTGCTTATCCATCGGTCTGTCCCACTGAGTTGGAGGGTCAGGGCCAGTGCTTGATAATCTCTGTGTCCTCTGCCCCTATTATGAGGGCCCTTCAACCAGGAAGTGATGAGCATTTGTTGAATTATCTCATTTGACCTGCACAACAATCTTCTGGTGCACACCTGGTTTTCTCCAAAATGCAGACATGAACAGGCACCTCTAGAGAGTGGAGGCTGCGCTCTAGATCTGCCCGAGGAAAAGGTGGCCATCAAAAAGAACCATCAAAACGGTTACGAAACTTTGCAATGATTCGGGAGGGGTGGCATTTCCTTCCCCTGGTGAATCTAAGGCTGAGGACAGATAAGCAAATGTAGGGACGATTCAGACCAGATCCTGTGGTCAGGAGACAACCTAATGAGATCCTACCCAACCCTGTGGGCAGAGAGAAGCTATGTCCTCGGGGGTTTGTTTTATTTTTCAACAAGAGTGAAATAATCAGATGAGCTGAACAGTGGGTGTTCCAATTTTGTTCCTGTTCAGTTTTTTGAACTATGAAACTCACACATAGGAACACTAAAGAGATGCTTTCACCCCACTGGCCATCACCAGGTGGGTGAGAGGGCTCCTCCTATAAGAAAATGGGGACAACTATATTCAAACACTAATTAAAAAAGTTTAAAAAAACGGTGAGTGTAGCTGATAAGTGGAGCAGCAGATAATCTTATCGGAGCTGGATCTGGACAGGGCTCTGCAACTTCATGCGCGCTGGACTGAACTAGATCTAGGCTGGGGTGAGTCCAAAGAGAATGCACTCACCACAGAAGATACTTGGTACCAGGAAAAAGCCCCTTTCAGAAAAGAAGCAGGAGGCTGGCGGGGCCACCGGCCGACGAAGACATTGGGAGGAATCAGCCAGGAGAACTTGGAGCTCTCAGGAAAAGAATAAACAGAGTTCCAACCCACCCATTTTAAAAAAAGAACTCTTCCCTCCCTGAGATCCAAAATATTCTTTATCCTCTTGGGGACAGAAAGAGCTTTAGAAGAATTAGAAGGATTTCTTTCTTTCTTTCTTTTTTAAGGAAAGAGAAACGCTGGGCTTTTCCTTTCCTGACCAGCCCATTAGCCCTCAGGCAGACTCCTGGGTCCTCTCTGCCTTCCTCCCCGTGAATCACCCTTCCTCTGGGCTCCCAGGGCCACTTGCACACCTTCCTGCCTTCCAGCAGAAGCCGGCATTGCCAGCTCTCCCTGTGATGTGCATGCTGTAGGTGTTCAGCAAGTGCTGGGTGAACTATGGAGATGCAGAGACAAATGGCTGACGAGTTTTCTCCTCCTAAGTCAGAAGATTATGGAACAGGAGAAAGAATGAAAGGACATTCCACTTCTGTTTCAGACTTTTCTTTTCTTGAAAATTAAAAAAATAAAATAAGGGGGGGTGGCAAAAAAATAAAGTACCAAACCTGAGCTGGTGATACATGCAGGCAGGGGAAGCCTGAGGGGAGGCCTGAGGCTAGACCAGGGGGCAGCCTCAAGGGCAACTCCTCCCCCCACCCCCGCAACCCCCGTGGGACTCTTCTGACTGCCTTCTCACACAAAGCGCCAAGCTTCGAACTCCTGGGAGCCTAAGAAAGTGTGCCAAGTCCTTTAAGACCTTTCCAGAACTGTAGTACCTTCTCAGGTTACATCATCCCTGGTCTTCTCTGGTTTCCTTCCTCATTACTCACTGAAGTCTGTTTTCCACTCGGGACTCTGCTTTCTTTTCCAGAGCAATTATTCTTAGCCTTTAACTGTGTGGGGCAGAATTCAGAAAAGTCAGTTAAGTGGAGATGTCTCCATTCCTAATGTTTTCCACCTTCCAAGTTCAGACAACCTAAGAGGTTCTTAGGCCTGGCTGCCCAGCAGAATCACCTGGAAACTTAGAGAAAAAAAAAAAACACCTCCAGGCCTTACCCCAGACCAGTCAAATCAGAATCTATGGGGCAGGGGCAGGGCTGGGAATCAGGATGTTTTTAAAGTTCTCCAGATGATTCTTTTTAAAAAAATTTTTTTAAAAGATGTATTCATTATTTATATATTTATTATTTTAGAGAAAGGGGAAGAGAAGGAGAAAGAGAGGAAGAGAAATATCAGTGTGTGGTTGCCTCTTGAGCACCCTGTACTGGAGACCTGGCCTGCAACCCAGGCATGTTCCCTGACTGGGAATCGAACTGGCAACCCTTTGGTTTTCAGCCCAAATGGTGTGCTCAATCCACTGAGCTACACCAGTCAGGGACAGTGATTCTAAATTAAGAACTTGCTGGGCCAGATCTTTATCACATGCTTATCTCAGTCTGATGGAATTAAGCCCCTGACCAGACTGATGCTACAAGAAATTAGTAATGCGTCCTTAAATTACTAGTTCTCAAAATTCACTTTGTGTTAGAAGCATCTTGGTCCTTATTTAAAAATGTGGATTCTTGTGTTTCACACCCCAGGCCTATTCAGTAGGTCTGGAGCAGGGTTCCGAAATGCATTTTTCACCACCACCCCTAGCATTACTGATGCCCAGGGCCCATGAAGCCCACGCTGAAATACAAATGTTTAAATTATCTTTGGTAGAGCTCCAGCTGGGCTTAATTTATTCACGTACCATTCATACTTTTCGACAGGTATTATCCACACATTTCAAGAGCTGTGATGATAACAAAGGAGAGAACAACGTGTTATAGGATCATCTGGGTCATCTGCCTATCAGAGCAGCTAGTATTCTGATTATAAAAACGTACAAACATGGATTTCTTGCCTTATTCACATATGGAATGAAATGTCTGTTTTTGCTCTTTCTACTCTTTGAAGCATAGCTCACTACTCTGACATCTTCGATAACATCCTGGTTCGTGACAAACAGGCATGTTCGTGGGGTCCTCCCAAAACTCCTCCAACCTCTGCTCTCAAATCTTCCCTCACATTCAACCATGTCAATTTCACGGCTATAACGTAAGTGCCTCCCTGCTTCTCTCTGTACTGCTGCCCACGTCATCAGTAGCTGGGGATGCCTCCACCCTTCCTCTCCGCTGCATACCTTCTAGTTGGATGCCAAAGCCGACTTCAACCTCACAGCTCTTGTGCTGGGCAGCCTCTCTGGACCTCCCAGGTTCCCTCTCTCCTCTGCCCTGCTTTGGGTCACAGCAGGGACACCATCTGAGCTCTCCTGCCCCTTGGCTTCTGACTAGAGCCACCAATGCACGAACGGTGGGAATAGAGAGACCAGAGTATCTACTCCCTTGCTCCCTCCCCATCGGGTTGCTGCAGTTCTAGCTCTGGCTGAGTTTCTCTGTAGTCAGGGCTCTCACTGGGTTTCCCACTGACCCCACGGACCAGGGATGGTGACAATTTCCTATGATGGCTAGGCCCCAGGTGCTTCACCTTGTCTTGCTGACTCCCTTAATTCTCCAGAAATCATTTCTTCACTCAGTTCTGTTGGTTAAACTACTTTGAGAGTTCCAACTACGTCTTTCTAGAACCCTGGTTAATATAGTCACAGTGAGATCTTTCCCCAAAACCAACTCACCCAGTCCTGGGAGATCATACCCACCTCAGGGCGTAGGTAGCATGAATTACATGGATGATACTCAGAAGAGGTTCTGCTGAGATTCTGCTGAGTAGGGTCCCTCAAATATCCAGTCTGGCTGCCCACTCTGGGCTCTCCCAGCCAACTCCTGGGTATACCAGCCCTTGTCAATCAGCATGCCACAGTCAACTTTCACTTCTGACTTAACTGAGTAGTTCTGACAGTCTCTCTGAAACAGCAGCATTTGTTGCTCCATGACCTCCCCCTACGCACTTCCATGTCTTGCCAGCCACGACCAAGGGACAGCCAATCTGGCCAACAACCACCCCCACGACTCTCTTGGCTTTCGTATTCAAGAAACTCAGCGACTGACAACAGTCAGGGTGTGAAAGTTGTCAGATGCAGTTTGGGGTTGGCAGCCAGGCAGACCCGTGGGAAAGCAGATAGAAGACAGAGGGTACGAGAAAGACCCGGAAGACTAGGTCCCCACTTGGCCTGTAGGAGTTTCCCAGCCCTGGTTCCTTGAGGCCTCTGTGATCTCTGTTCCTGTGCCCTGGCCCTACCAGTGATCTCATACAGCAGCCCTGCCCTTCACCCGAGCGAGCTCGGGGAAGCTTATGATTCATGCACCAACACGCCTGAAACGTCCGGAGTCCTAGTCTTAGGAGGGCTCAGCACGCCTTCTGTGGGAACCAGGGCAGGGACCTTTTAGTCATGGAACCTTCTAGACCCCTGGACTAAATCTCAGGAAGAAATGAACGTGTGAGGCTGCCTTGGCCCCAGAAGTCTGGAAAGAGATCTGAGGGGCAGACAGAAGGATCTTCTGCCACATTCTTCAACAGAGAATGGACAAAGTGACAGAGAAGATAGTGCAGGAGCAACTGAACTTGGAGGTAAGGTGGCAATGGAGCAGGGACGGGGACTTTTGTTTTTGTTCTGACAGGGCTAAGTGGCTTTATTAGAGAAAGCCAGTATTACAAAGGACTTCACAGCTGGTGTTGGGGCTTTTGCTTTTCTTCTTTCCTAAAGGTGGCCACAACTTTGACAAACACCAGCTGTACTGCATCTGTTGCTTGGCCTGGCCTGTCGTCTTCTTCTCCTATTTGGCCACCTTGGGACTGACCTCTCACTTTCCCATCATGGACCAAGGAGCCATTTCAGCCATAACACTAGGTCAGCTCAAGGAGCACGGTAACCCTCATCCTGATGGTCTCCAAGGCAGGCATACTCTGAGACACACAGGTTATTCATGCAGCATACTTAAAGTGTTTGTATTGAGTTCTCAGACACAAGCAGAGTGCCTGTGAATACACTGTCGTACTGAATCTTTCTAACTCCTCTGTAAAATAGGGACAACTTCTTAGCCCCATGCCACCGATGGGGAACTGAGCTCCATGAGATTCTGTAACATTTCCAAGGTCACACAGCTGGTAAATAACAGAGCTGGGATGCAACCCAATTTTGCCCCTTTACGAAACCCATTTTCTTACCACTTTGTCTCTCAGTCTTTGCTCCTTCGGGGCTAACAGTCTATTGAGGGAGAGAGTTAAGTAAACCACTTCTTCGTCAGGACGTGCCTTTCCGACTAAGCAACACGACACCTGCAGGGAGGGACCAGATCTTGTTCCAGGACCATGTCTTTGACTATTTCTTGGCTTAGTCCTGAGAACTCAATAAATGGCTTTGCTGCTGCTGATAGTGACAATACTAATAAAAGTACCAATCAGCAGTTGGATGTCTGACTATTCATCCTTTCCTATGCAAAAATTCTAGACCTGCTGACCAGGAACAAATAAATGCAGAAACAGATAATAAACAGGGTCGGCTTGTTTCTGTCACTGAAGTTCCCTGTAATTCCCTGCCTACTTGCCTACCTCTTAAACCCCAACTCATTGATAGAGAAAAGAACAAATGTACGATCAACTCCTGTCTCTGACTGGTCATGACCACGTCTGTGAGATAAATGAATGAGATGAAACACATGAGCCCTGGCTTGTGGCCAGACAAGAGGGACAGAATGGTACCCGATACTGACAGCAGCAAAAGCAACAGCAGGAACAAGCCTGGTCAATGAACTCCCTGGGCACAGCACTGTACCCTGAGAATTACCTCTGTCACCGCAGTTAGGGACTTCCCCTCCTCTGAAAACTGGGAAAGGCTCCTAGCCTGTCTCCACACAGGATTACAGCTGCAAGAGACAGGCAACAGGCAAAGTGTGCCCATCATTATAAAGTTCATTTCAGAAGGGGACCTGACAACCCTTAGCCCCTTTTCCACCGCACAGTGACTCTCACTGTCAGGAAATGGCTTATTTGCATCAAACCCAAACCTTCCCAGAGTGTTCAAGTTTGTATCCTCTTATCTTAAGCACAAAGGAGACAGCATCTACTGCTCCTTGTGGTGTAATAAATACCATTTGAAGCTACTAAGGCTGCCCTCAGGTAAAATCATTTCCATTTCTTTCCCTTTTTCTCCTGTGTTTTTGGAATGTCCTTCTTCTTCAAGTTCCTCTAAACGGGGACTGTAAGGCAGCAGGGTTTAGAATCAGAAATAGAGGCCCCCGTCGGTAGCTCAGTTGGTAAGAGTGTCACCCTGATACGCCAAGGTTGCGGGTCTGATCCCAGTCAGGGCACATACAGGCAGGAGCCAGTGAACGCATAAATAAGTGGAACAACAAACTAATGTTTCTCTCTTTCTCATCAATAATAGAAAAAAAAAGGAATTAGAAGTAGAACACCAGATTAGAAATGAGGCGATCTGTCAGCTCTGTCACTGACTGTGACTTTGGGTAGACAGGGACTCCCTAGGCCTCTGTCTCCATTAGAGGGAAACACACCTTCGCTCAGGAACATGGGAAGGGGAAAGATGGCAGGATTATTTCAAGCCATCCATGAGTTATGGGTGATATAAACTTGAACGAAAAATGTGATGAACTGGACTTTGCATTTGCAATCCCTATGTCTCCTATTTCTAAGTGAAATAAATAGTTGTGTTGATCAAAAGAGCCCCCTCATCCTCCCACTCCCTGGGTACAATGGCTGTTTGAAAGCCTGTTATGTGTGGCTTCACAGAGTCAAATAGTGAGCTGAGACCTGTTGACTAGAATACAGGGCATGCAAACATACATGTACATCTGAATGATGGAAATTCATGGAATGTTAGCACATGCACATATACAAACTGTAACGATTTATTATCTGTGAGAAGTGAGATCTTTGTCTTTATATACTTCCAAAATGCTCAAAACATTTTATCATAAGCACACATTACTTGTATAATCCAAAAAACCCTAATATTATAAATAATGACAACAACAACCACATTTAAAAAGTGAGTTGAAAATTCCAGGTCTAGACCTAGGGCTGCCATGCCACAGTAGGAGTAGGGCTGCACAGCCTTCACATCTCATAGTTGCTGTTCAGTCCATATTTACCAAGTGCTCCACAGGCAACATTATGAATCACTCACTAAGTGATGGCATTCTGCAAGACCAGGAGGGGGCAAACTACAGCCTGTGAGCCAAATCCAGCCTACCACCTGCTTTCATAAATAAAGTTCCCTTGGAACATACCCCCACTCATTCATGTATGTATTGTCTGCGGCTGTTTTTGTGCTCAAACCGCCCAGCTGAATAGTTGCAACAGAGACTACATGGTCTGCAAAGCCCAAAATATTTACTATTTACCCCCTTAGAGAAAAAGTGCATTAGTCCCTGCATTAGACACAAGGATTCAGTGGGGAGCAATGACAGCCCTGGGACCTGCCTACCCTCATGGAATTCAGTGTCTAGTTAGGTAGCACTCAGTCAGTTATGCAAATAAATGTATAACTGCAACACACTAGCACAAAAAGGCATGTCTGCTGCTCCTAGAGAGTACTCCAGATAGCTGACCTAGTTGGGAATATCATGGAAAACAACAAAACAACACAAAAACCAAAACAGAATAGCAGGTACAAAGGTCCTATAATGGAAAAGAAATGGACATTTAAAATTTTTTTTTAAAGTTTTCCAGCCTAGAGCAAGGCCGCCCCTGCTGTGTTTTCTAGGGCACCTGTGTCTGGATGTTTTCTCCCTGCTTGTGGTGGCCACCTTGCTTTCTGGTGGAGGCATGAAGTTGGTGGCCACGGGCTCTCGGCTGGGATGAACCAAGTTCTCAGTGGAGGCAGGGGAGCCGAGCTGAAGCCACGGCCAGCACAGTGGCCGCAGTTGGACCGACCATTGCTGCTGTAGGATTTGCAGACCATTGTATCTTGCAAGCCAGGAAGCATACGGAGCCTCAAGTCAAACAAGTTTTTCAAAGTCTACCAAAATCTGCCTTCAGTGGTGGCTACTACAGAAGTGGATTTGAACCCAAAATGAAGAAATGGCAAGCAGCATTAATACTAGCAGTAAGCCCTACTGCCAATAAAGGAAAAATAAGAGATGCTCATTGATGAATTATGCTTTTAAATCACCCAGACAATATAAATATTATGATGGAATTAGCTTAAGTTGTTACAGTAGACTCATCTCATTGGGAAGAAAGATTAAGGTACACAGACAGGTGGCTCAGTGGCTTAGAGCTGTGAATTTAAAAGTGAATTTAGTCACACCCCTGGCTGGTGTGGCTCAATGGATTGAGTGCCAACCTGCAAACCGAGAGGTCACTGGTTGATTATTGGTCAGGGCACATGCCTAGGTTTCAGGCCAGGTTCCAGTTGGGGGTGTGTGTGTGAGAAGCAACCAACTGATATATCTCTCGCACATTGATGCTTCTCTCCCTCTCTTTCACCTTTCCTTCCCTTCTCTCTAAAAACAGAAAAATAAAATCTTAAAAAAAGGTGAATTTGGTCACAACTTTTTTTTTTTTTTAAGAAAGAAGGGAAGAGAGGGAGAAAGAAAGGGAGAAAAACATCAATGTGTGGTTGCCTCTCACACGCCCCCTACTGGGGACCTGGCCTGGCCCTGCAACCCGGACATTTGCCCTGACTGGGAAATGAACTGGCAACCCTTTGGTTTGCAGATGGGTGATCAATCCACTGAGCCACACCAGCCAGGGCACAGTCACAGCTTTGACCTAAAAAAATTTGATGTAGTTATATATATGTCACTGACAAAATTCAGATTTCATAGATTAAAAACTTCATAAAAATAAAAAATAAACACAAATACGCCAAAGTGGCTAGAGGCAAAGGCCTGGCAAGGAGGTCTGTGACACCAGATAAGGCTGGGAAGGGATGGGAGACAGACTGTGCAGGACTCTGGAGACCTCGATAAGGGCTTATTTTTATCTGAAGAAAAGTGGGGAGTCCTGAAGGGTTTCCAGTGAGACTGTTGGAGGCATGATGGGATTAATGTTTTGAGAGGACTTCCCTGGCCTCAGAATGGAGAAAGGCAGGGGTTAAGCAGTCAGGAAGCCACTTTGCAGAGGGGCCTGGACGAAGATGATGGGAGCCTGGACCTCGGAGTGCAGATGGTTGGGACTGCGGGGGTGAAGTATGTCCAACCGAGGGGCTGAGGCAAGGGCATCGACCATCCCAAACAGGCCCCTTAGCCTGACCGAGTCATCCGATGTCGTGGGTACCACGGTCCACATACAACAGAGATAGTCAAGAATGAGAAAAGACTTTTTATGCTTCATAAACTCAGCTTTCCTTCCCCCATGTGCTTCTGTCCTGGGACTATGGTGGATGCCCAACCTTTCAGAAACATAGTGGCCATTTCCTCACATGGCCCCTGTTTAATCCTGTGTCTTGGTCAATTGAATCACCAAACTGATGCGATATGGATCAACTTCTTCCCTAAGTCATAAATACGAAGATAATTTTCTGAAACCAACACTGCCACCTTCCAAACACACAGCAAAGGCTCCTTTACCACACTGGGTGGAAGCTAGATAAACTAGGACATGAGGGCAAACGTAAGAACCTGTACAGGGTAAGGACTTCAGCCTCCTACCGGTCATAGAGGAAAAGGGAATTTCTGCCCTTTCGAGGAGGTCAGGCATTCTGCATTGGAGCAAAGGCCCTCTTCTCGTCCAAAGCAGGGCTTACTGCATTACTGGGTTAAGTTTCGGAATGTGCTGGGTTCAGCTGGCTTCACTTCCCTGGGGAAACAGGCTGGGTGCCTAGCAGGAGCTCCTGAATTGAGGAGGGTGAAGAATGGATGAGTGGATCCTCTACCTCTGCTCCAGAGATGGATCTCTGGAGGGTATCTTTCACCTGCACCCGTTCCCCTCAGGCAACGGGCAACTAGTCAGGATCTGGGCTCACTCCAGACTCAGGTACTGTACCCAACCCACCTCCAGCAGCCATCTCAATGTCCCCACAGATGCAAGACTCCTTCCTTATTCCTGCCACATTCAGTGTGACCCAGGGGACAGCACTTACTGCTTGGCAGAGTTTTGGGGTGATCCATTCCCCTCCACCCCATTCTGGTGCATCATGGAGGATGTCTGTTAGCATAATGACCACAGGAAGTGCTTACCATGGATAAGAACAGAGCAAAACTGCAAAAGTGGGCAACAGCACCCTCAGCCCAGTGCAGCATGAAGGCACCTGAGGCTGTGAGCATCGCACATGCACTGGCATGAAGCTATGGGGCTGCAAACATGCTCTGCTCTATAAAGTCCTAATAAATGAATGTGTGACCTTTCAAAAGAGAAACTTCTTTCAGGAGAGTTAAATAGGGAGTTCTCCCAACACATTAATGGTTTGTTGACACTGGCAGCTGCACCTGTTCTCCAGTGTCAGGTAGCTCAAGTTCAAACCCCTGTTCCACCACTTCCCAGTTCCATGAACATGGAGTAATTTAACCTCTCCATGCCTCAGTTTCCTCTTCTAAGGAGGATAATAATAGCACCTATTTCCTATGGTGGCTGTGAGGATTAAAATTACCTATGGAAAGAAAATGCCTGGAAGCATGCCCAGTGGGTGCTCAGTACCCAGTGAGCTCCATACCTCTACTCAAAGCTCATGGAAAACCTGAAGGCATCTCACACTCGGCACGTCTCACACAGCTTCTCCTCAGTGTCCTCACCTTGGTCATGGCAGTGCCATTCTTCAGGTTGTTCTGGCCAAAGTTCTTGGAGTCATCTGTGACTCCTCCCTCTCTCTCACCCCAAAGACTCTTGGCTCTTTCTTCAAAATATATCCAGAACTAGACTGTCACTAACCCATCCAAGCCACCACTGTCTCTTGCCAGATTACTGAAGTCTCCTATCTGGTCTCTCTGCTTCTGTCCTGGAACCCCATAGTCTGTTCTCACTGTGGCAGCCAAAATGCCGCTATGAAAATGTTAAGTCAGCTCTCTGGTGACGACCCCCCCAGCAACACGCCTCTCGCCGAGAATCGCCCGGTGCAGAGCCCCAGTTCCCACTTCATGGCCGTGAGACGCCCAGGGTGCTGTAAAATCACTACTGTCACTGGCCGTGCATTGGTAGTCATTCTGGGGGCTGGCTGCTCCGGTGGCCTCTGTCGACCTGGAGAAGGAGAAGCAAGGCTTCTGGAGGATGTTTCTTCAGAAGGAAGCAGCACTAAATGCACCCTGAATCAAGATGAGTGGGAAACCATCCCAATAAACACATTTTGTATAAAAAAAATATATGTCAGATCATATCAAAACTCTCTGCTCAAAGCCGGTCTAATGGCTTCCTGACTCAGGTGGAGTAAAAGCCCAACTTCCTACAAACAGTCCAGAGGGCCTTAAAGGACCTATCACCTCCTGCCCCACTTGTCTGACCTTGTTTCCTGCTACTCTCCTCATTTACCTTTCTCTAGCCACACTGGCCTCTTCTTCAAACACAGGGGAACTCGCGGTTCAGGGCCCGTGCACTTACTCTTCCCTCGACGGAGCCATCGTCCCTCAGATCCCTGCATGACTGGCTCCGTCACTTCCTTCAGGCCTGTGCACGGAGTCACCTCCTCAGTCATGTCTTTCCTGGAAACCCTTCTAAAACTTAACCTCTTCCCTGATAACTCATATCCTTCTGACTGGCATTATTTTTCTCCTCAGTACTTTTTACTATTTAATATGCTATGCCTTTTATTTATTTTATCATCAGTGTCTTCTATTAGATATTAAGCTCCACGAGAGTAGGTATTTTTGTTTGTTTGACTCACTGCTCTATCCCCAGAACCTAGGACAGTGCCTGGCATGTAGCAGGTGCTGGAATAAATATCGGAGGACCCAGGGTTTTGTTAAAGCATTAGGTATTCTGGCCGACTGAAGGTTAGCCAAAACTCGAGACACTACTCTTTAAAATTAAGGTGCAAGTCCACAGGAACATGTAATTTCATTTATATTTATAAATACTATTTCAGTCATCTGTTTACTTTGCAAATAAAATGTACCATTACTGGCAGTTTTCCTTAAAAATATGAAATGCCCTCAGCTAGACCCTTCTGACTAAGCCACACTTCCGTCAAGTGCGGTCCAGTCAGTAAAAGCAGGACCAGAACGCTAAATGCTGCTTCTAATTTTGGTTCACCCTATGAGTCAGTTTCTTCTTTATTTCTCCTTCCTTTCAGTGGCCACTCAGATTGATCAGCAGGCAGTGAATTGTTGCTGTCACAGATGTCAGGTTCCATGGAAGAAAGGGTATGTGACCAATCGGAAGACATGATATGCAACTTGAAGGGGAAACATTCTTGCACTGACAGTAATTCTAGAAGCAAGACCACTGGAAGTGAGCACTACTGGCAAGTGGGAGGATTTATTTTCTCTTATTGAGCTGACAGCATAAAAGGAAGAGAAATTTGAAACCCAAAGAATAAAATCTTTATTTCTCAAGGAAAGCACCATTCAATCACCACAAGTGAATAACTGAGCTAATAACAATCCGAAGGTGGAATTTTCAGAATAGTGTGTTAGAAGCAAAGCTGTAAATCATCCAAAAAACTGAACTGATTCAGCAAAATAAAAATAAAGTAACACATCTATCTAGTCAGTTGATGTGGAGTCTGGAGAGAACACACTGATGTTGCAATTGGAAGACAGAACTATGGACAGAAAGAGGGCCGAGAGCTTTGGAGGTGGGCAGCCACGAGCTTCCACCCAGCTTTGCCACCTGACAGCTGTGTGGCCTTGGTAGGTTACGTAATCGCTCTGAACCTTGGATCCCTAAACTGTAAAACATGGATCATAATGTCTAGAGTTGTATGAATCAGCTAATTTGTGAAGATGCTTGCACATAATAGGGGACCAACAAACAATAGCTCCTTTACCGGACTGTCCACATTGAAATCTAAACTGAAAGAATTCTCACTTGTATTGGGTTGGCCAAAAAGTCTGTTTAGGTTTTTTCCATTAAAATAAAAGACAAATTTTTCATTACATCAATAAGTTTATTGACTTGGATATTTTAAGTATGTCAGCTATCTCCCACGTGGTATAACATTGATTGTTTTCAGTGAATGTCTCCATTTGATCACTATCAACATCAATGGGTCTACCTGACCGAGGAGCATTGTCCAGTGAGACACCTCCATCACAAAACTTCACAAACCACAGCTGACATGTTCAATCAGTCACAGCACCTTCTCTACACACTGCACAAATCTCTCTGTGTGCTCCAGTTGTGTTTTTACCTTTCTTGAAATAATAAAACAGAATACAGATCTGTCACCACTGAACTGCTTCAGGACAAGATGTCCCTAAAACATTCTGCCAATAGAGGGCAAGTACCTTAACTTGCTCTTGAGAATGACCACAAACCAAATGGAAACACAGAATTCAGAGATAAATAAAAAGCCAGAAAAGGAAAAAAATGCGATGGAGAATAGCCAACACAACTCCTGTCCTTGTGTTTTGCATTCCAGTAAAGAAGAAAGTAAGTGACTGATGTTGAAAGCATCCCCTTGAGTCAGGTGCTTCCCAGCCCTACCCAGGACCAGCGTAACAGATTGGAGTGTACCTGCTTGCTGTTTGTTTTGTGACAGCATAGCTCTTGGTTGATCACGACAGGGAGGGTGGAGTATTTCTGGCACCTGTTTTGTTTTTGTTTTTTTCAGTTACCTAAATCCATTCATCCAGCCTCCCACCATGCACTCTCTGAGCACCTGTTATGTGAACATGGGCCATGTGCCTCGTATTTGAGAAGATACACAGATTGACATTTCACGTTTTAGGAGAGATTTATGGAATTGTAGGAGTCACCT
>CM052543.1:62947220-62989697 GCA_028533065.1 Trachops cirrhosus
TTTATTGACTTGGATATTTTAAGTATGTCAGCTATCTCCCACATGGTATAACATTGATTGTTTTCAGTGAATGTCTCCATTTGATCACTATCAACATCAATGGGTCTACCTGACCGAGGAGCATTGTCCAGTGAGACACCTCCATCACAAAACTTCACAAACCACAGCTGACATGTTCAATCAGTCACAGCACCTTCTCTACACACTGCACAAATCTCTTTGTGTGCTCCAGTTGTGTTTTTACCTTTCTTGAAATAATAAAACAAAAAATGCCAAAAATGTTGCATATTTTCTTCCATCTTCAATACTAAAGTGGCTATAAAAAAATTCACCAATTTGGTAAGTTTTTAAAAAAAAATGCATGCTGGGCTCTGGCTGGTGTTGCTCAGTAGACTGAATGATGGCCTGTGAACCAAAGGGTCACTGGTTCAATTGCCAGTCAAGGCACATGCCTGGGCTGCAGCCAGGTCCCCAGTAGGGGACACGTGACAGGCAACCACATACTGATGTTTCTCTCTCTCTTTATTCTTCCCTTCCCCTCTCTCTAAAAAGAAATAAACAAAATCTAAAAAAAACATGCACGCTGACATGACAACTGTCACAATACAATCTAACAAAATTGTTTTGAATGAAGTTAAAGACAACTAAGTGCTACTACAGCCATCTTACAGAAAAAAAAAGAAAACCAAATGAACTTTTTGGCCAACCTTAATACAACTGTTGAGAAAGAGAAATGAAGTAGAAATTAAGATTCTTACATAAAAGGTGAGAATTAAATTCCTACCACCGTCAATGTAGTGGAGCTCCTATGAGGTCAGAGAATCTCCATGGAGCACGGACTAAGAGCAAAAAGTCATGAGTTCAGATTCAAGCTGTATGAGCTTGGGCCCATCGGTTATTCTCTCTGAGCCAGTTTCCTCATCTCTACCATAAACAGATTGATATCTACCTCACAGGATTTCTGTAAGATTAAGTAAGTATGAGCTGAATATAAAACCAGATCCTCCCAGTATTCATGTTATAAAGTGATAGGGTATTATATGTTGGTTTCCAGCATGAACGGACAAAGTACTTTGGAAAGCCATCACTGGCACCTCATCCACAAATCCTCCCATGAAATGGAAAGGAGTTCAGAAACTGAATGGTTTGAGGCTCCCTGTACTAAACCAGAACCCAGTTCTCAGGTATCTGGAGTCTTGACTGGAAACCTCCACACCATTGCCATTGTGCTAGTGGGAACGAATTCTTCATCTCTCATCTCTCTCTCTTTGCCTTCTCCCCATTCTCAATTTAAAAGTGACCACATTCCACATAGAACTTAAGACAGTTCTGTTTTTCCTGCTTCCTCTATTTATTTGTTTTTAATTGATTTTAAAGAGAGAGGCAGAGGAGGGGGGAGAGACAAACAGACAGGCAGACATTGGTCTGTCGTTCCACTTATTTATGCATTTATTGGGTGATTCTTGTATGTGCCCTGACCAGGGATTGACCCACAACCTTGGTCAGTCGTGACAACACTCTAACCCCTGTAGCTACGCTGGCCAGGCCTCTCTGCTTCCTTTTAAAGTTCTCACTCTGTTCCTCAGAAGATCTCATTTAAATCCCTCCAACACTGGCAGTCATGGGGCTCTGTGCCTGACACCACAGAGCTGTTACAAAGAGCAGAGATCCAGATCATCTGGGGGCGGACTTAGAGGAAGGCCAGCTCTGCCCAAAAAATACATCTGTAGCAGTGGCCTCTGGCCAGCTCTCAGCCCAGCTTCCACAGCAGAGAGCTCCCCACCAAGAAAACTCAAGCTGAACATCTCACCCGCTGCCTAATTGGCCATAATATCAAATTATGTTATTCAATCCTTATTGAGTCCTTTCTACATCCTAGGTATTTGGCATGTAAGCATGAATATGATGCAGTCCTTAGGGGTTCACGTCGAGGAGACAGACACATAAGCAGGTAAGTGCAAAAATAGAGAAATTACAGGATCACTGAGAGGCGAACCTAACTCAGGTGGGCAGTTCCTCCTGGAAGAGGTGACACATGGGCAGTTTTAAAGGATGGCTCAGGGGAGGAAGAAGTGAGCGGGATGGGAGCAGTGTGGAAAGGGCATCTGGGGCAATAGCAATTAGCATGAGCAAAGAAACAAACGTCACAAACAGCCTGGTTTACGAGAGGCACTCAAGGCCGAGGAGAATGCCAGCAGCTAACCTGTGAGAATGGGGCTGGAGACAGGGCACGGGGGCCTGTACGCTGTGTTCTATAGGGTGAACTTTGTCCTGAGGTGTGGGGCAGCCAATACTTTAAAGGTTTTAAGCACAAGAGTGATGCAGTTTCTATATTCTTCCATTTAGGAGGGGTTTTTTTGTTGTTTGTTTTTTGTTTTTTTTCAAAGGGAAACTGCAGGACAGCCAAGAAAGCTACTGAGCAGGGCTTTGGGAGCCCCAGGGCCAGTGCAGCCCTGC
Organism: Trachops cirrhosus; assembly: GCA_028533065.1. Taxonomy (NCBI): domain Eukaryota; kingdom Metazoa; phylum Chordata; class Mammalia; order Chiroptera; family Phyllostomidae; genus Trachops; species Trachops cirrhosus. Next base: position 62,949,678 of record CM052543.1, read on the forward strand.
CCAACTTACGACCAAAAGCAAGCCCAATTCTCCTTTGATCTCTGGCCTCTTCCTCTGGTCTGCTCAGCCTCTCTGTAATGCTGACCTCATTAGAAGGTGATATGGGTACAAGGTGACTCAGTATTACAAATGGCTTTGAAGCAGGCAGAAGGCTACACTGAGCCCTGGGCATCTTTCCGCAGTGGGGACCTTGGCAGTGAGGGAGGCCCGGTGAGCAGGCCACAGGCCGGTCAGGTTGGCTGCCACACGCTCAAGAGCCCCAGGAGCCCGCCTGAATCTCATCTTGCAGCTCCTCCTCCCTCCCTCCTAATAGCCTCTGGCCCCTGGCTGGCTTCACCTGACATTGTAGTGGAAGGGAGGGGGCAGCAGGACACAAGTCCACCTTGTAGAGGTAGCATCAGTCATTGTGACCACTGGGACCTCCCCACCTAAGAACTCTGGCTCCTGTACTTTTCCAAACCACTGCATGTCTTACCTCTAGAGCTGCCATTTGGAACTACCCCCTACCCACAACCTCTTTTATCTCCTTAGTCCTATCCTATTCCTCACTACCTGCCCCCACGCCCGAAGCCCAGGCTTAGGTGAGGTTCTAATTCCTTTCTGCTGAATCGTGCTCCTCTGTGACTCCTTCAATAACTCAGGCCTCCCTAAGCCTTCCCTGATTACTCCTTCACACCTGACCCCTCCCTTCCATCATTCTCCTTCATTCTGAACACATGAGTAGATTGTAATCTACTCACTTTACAGTTTGGCTGCTGTAACCACTCCTCACACTAATCACTAATCCCTGAATCTGCATTTTTCACTTATGATGTTCCCTCCCCATGCAATGCCTTCCTCCTCTTCTTCCTCCTCCCCCTTCTGACCTTTGCTTCATTCTTCAAGGCACAGCACAAATGTCATCCTGACCCCAAGGCTTTCCCCTATCACCTCCATGACAGATTAACTCTAATAGGAATTTGTTTACCTTTATTAAATTATGGGGTTTTGCTTATATTATAATAACCTAATACTTGGGTGCCAGGCATCTCTCAGAGGACATTGTATACAGTAACTCATTTAATCCACAGAACCACCCTGTTATTATCTCCAAGTTTACAGCTAGTCAATGGAAGAACTAACCTGTACCACCTCTCCCCCCAACATAATTCACCTGCAGACCAGGAAGCCTTTGAATTCAGGAGCTACAAACTATTCTGCTAGTACTCTAAGTGCCTGGCATACAGTAGGTGATTACTAAATGTGTTCTGAATTTAACTGAAATTTGTTCAGCATGCATTCCTGTGTTTTCCTCACATGTATGTTCTGACTTCCACAGGCATGAATGAGATCCTCAAGGAGAAAAGACCAGATCATCTCTTTTCTTCACAGGCCCACAATGCCAAGACATAATGAGTTGGGGGAAACACAGAGAGGTCTGGGGATGCAGTTGGGGGCAAACTAATTTTAGATAATATATGTCTCAAGTGTGCACAATTCACAAAGGTTTTTGCACATGGCTGATCTCATAGGTTCTGATATCAGCAGGTGAGGAAGATGGAATGGAGGTGGAAGGTAAGAAGACTGAGGTACAGGTTGCCTGAGACCTGGCAAAACTCCCAGAGGTAGAAATATCTGAATGAAATTACAGAGATTACATCCCAGGGTTCTGAACAAAGCACCTGCAAGCAGGTCTCCTGTTCACCCTTGTGGTCCTGCACAGCTGCAGCCGTCATGAATGGGCGGGCTGAGTAGGTCAGCTCCTCAAGCAGCCAGGGTGGCTTTGGCAGCTGGCGCAGGTGCAGAGGCAGGTGGGAGGCTGGTGAGAGGCAGAGAATGGGCCAAAGGGGAGGCTGGCTGAGCTGAGGTGGGGCAGCGTGGGTTAAGTCAGGTTTGGTCACCCTCACCAGACATGACAGAACACCCTGAGAGCTGACATGATTTTCAAGTGGTCAGATAATACAGATATAAAGAGTCAGGAAAAACTGGTTTGTCCTTTGCATTAATTGGAGGTAGTCAATGCTTCCATGTTATTTATAACTACCCCATTGCATTTCCTGAAATCTGTATTTTATTGTCCTAACTCAACACAATTTGAGATAGAATTTACTTGATGTTGTGAGCACAGGGAAGGGTTTTCAGGCTCAGACAGCCTCTGCAGAAAGGGAAGCTTTTTCCTAATAGAAAGGGCAGTGAACTTCTATCCAAAAGTCCTGGCCTAGCTTACCAACGGGGTGGTCTTCGTTTCCCCAAGTCTCTTCTTCCCCTGAGCCTTGATCTCCCTCTATTACAAAACGGTCATGAAAATGCCCATCCACTCCCTAAAAATTGTGGCAATGACCTGCGCCAAGGCCTGTGAGCTGATCTAAAAGGTCTCAGGAGTCTTGGTCTCACGCTCCTCACTATTCAGGAAACGAATGAGATACTACAGATGTCTGCACCAAAATGTGGACAGAACCACCTCCCACTGGGAAACCCCCGCCCCCTGCAGCTTAAGCGAAGGTTCTAAGATCGCCGAGCTCCTACGGTGGCATCGACGAGAGCAAGATAGGCTACCAGGGCGCGGTGAAGTGGATACGAAACTTGGGTTTCCTGATCACGGCACACGGAGGGCGTGGGGGCTGCTTTTCCCCATCCTCACGGTGTCTGTAAGGCGCCCCCGGAGGCCAGCCAAGCTCCGGGGTTGGAGAAACATCTCGCTTACCTGCGGCTCCACCAACCAGCTCTGCTCCGCGCCAGCGGGCAAGGGGCGCGGGGCACGGAACGCCGAGTACACGGGGATACGGTCCCGGGTGCTGTACAGGGTAGCAAAGTGCTCGGTGCCCTCGGAGCGCTGACAGATCTTCACGTGGCCCTCGGCCGCCAGTCCCGCTGGTGGAGTCTCGGCGTAGAAGAACTGGTCACATTCGCCAAAGCCGGCATCCTCTAGGTCCACGAGCCGGCCTTCCAGCAGCGCGCTCAGGGCTAGGAGGCTGCCGAGGGCGAGCCAGCGCGCGGGGCCCATGTCGACCTCTCTGCGAGCGCCGGGCAACCGAGGCGCGGGCTCTGCTAGCCGGGCGGGGAGCTCGAGACCGCCAGCCCGGCTGGAGGGGAAGTGGGAACCCGGGCGCGGCGCGGCGCGGCGCGGCGCGGCGCGGCGCGGCGGGGCGGCCCCGGCGGCGAGGGCGTGTCCGCGCCCCAAGGCCGCGCCTCCCTCGCACCCTCCCTCCCCGAAGATGGTGGCTGCAGAGGCCGGCTGCCGGGGCTCGGGGTTGCGGACAACGTCCCCGAGGCTGCACCCGGGCTCAGAGACGTAGGGCACCTGCAGCCGCTCTCCCTTGTCTCCGCAGTCTGCGGAACCCGCACTCCGAAGAGTGGAAGATCTGAGCGGGTCAGTCTAATCGGCGGGGCTGGGAAAGGATGGTCCCCTGGACGGGGCACCAGGAAGCCTCCGGAGCAATAGCGCCGCAAGGAGTCTTGGGGGATGCAAGGGACTGTGTGAGATGCTTAGATAACTGAGTCTCTTTGAAGCAGCTGGGCTGAGACCCCCTCTAATAACCGATGAAAATTAGCCTCCCTCACCCAACGAAGTGTTCAACTGCTTGCACGGGAACACGACTTGGACATATCCTTAGCAAACCAGAAGCGGGGAGACCCAAGTTAAGGAATCCTGTCATAGAAGTTCTTAACCTAGGCAGTGAAGCCCTTGTGGTTTAAGTGGTGCAAGGCGTGGAAACAAAACCAATACCAAGGCAACAAAGGAGACTGACTAGTCAACATCCCTGGCCGGTAGGTTGGTTGATACATTGCTTCATTCATCCCACAGAGTGCCTGTGTGCTAGCCTGGGCCAGGTATTCAAGCAGGACAGGGTTCCTGCGGTCTTGAGGAAGACAGCCTAGTGGGGAAGCTTGTCATTAATCACAAAATCATGCTATAAAAGGAATAATTAAATATTGGCCATGGATCAGTGAGAACCTGACCCCCACAGAGATTCACGTTTTGTAGCCTGGAGAACAGAAGTCTGAGCTGAAACTGGGTAGGTGACATGAACCGGGCAGAGAGTAAAACAGCATGTGTTGGCGGAACTTAAGGAAGGCTGGTCCACACCAGCCCACCCACAAAACTGTTTCTGTGACCCAGTAGTGACTGTGGGTCTAGAGCAGAGAACTAGGAGGAGATGGTGAGAAATGAGGCTAAAGAAGGAGGCAGGGTCGTATCATTCAGGGTGTCATAGGCCAGAGGCCTTCACACACTTTTGACAGGACCCACAATGAGGAAACAAGTTTCATGTCATAATACTTGTGCTCATGATTGGCAGTGCAACTTGGTATTTCTATTTTATTCTATCTTGTACCACTTTTTAAAAATGCCAATGGTGACCCATGAAACTTGCTGTGACCCACTAGTGATCCATGGCTTACCATTTGGAAAGAAGTATTATAACTTATATTCAGGATTTTCATCTTTCAGCAGTAGTGCTGCAATCACATTTGCTCTTTGTGCAGAAATGGGCGGAGCAGAGTGGTCAGGAATGAATGAAGAAAAATATGTGCAATAATCCAGGTGAGCGACAGCAGCTCGAATGATGGTGATGGTAGAGGTAGAGCCAGAGCACCTCCTCAGGGCCGGGTGCCTGCACTTACAGCGAGTCATCTCATCTCATTCCCTCACTGCGCCCCGTGGGGAACTGAGAGCAAAAGTATTCTGACGTTTGCCTAAGACGGTATAGCCAGTGAGTCCCGAACCAGCTTTGAACCAGGTCTGTCTGGTTTCCTCTAAATCACAGCAAATCTGTAAGGTGAACCTACAAAGTAGGAGACAGATTTTCAGAACATATTTTGGAGCTTAAGAACAAATTTCGTACAGGCTTCAATTCTTGAAAGTGTTGACTAGGTTTGGTCCCTAAAATAAGACCTAAATTTGTATGTTTTTTAAAAAAGGCACATTTAGTGTAATGTCACAGAAGAGGCTAGCTAGATTTGGAGTCCCTTTGATGTGGAGTTGATGCCCATGGTTACCCAGGCCTTGTGTCTCTGCCAGGTCCTCTCACCCTGTAGACCTCAGGCATGTCCTCTCATAGACAATGCCTCTCCTAGGAGGCTGTGAGAATTGTAGATTTTATGGGATTTTTAATATTTATATTATTATATGGGGTTATATGTATTCCCCAATGTCGACTCATGCTGTCAACTATAAAGAACTATATAAACAGCTATGTCTCCCTGTGTTCTTTGTAAGCGCTTCTGTTATAATGTCAGGATGTTAATAATCCCTGTGTCTGTCCTTTTTAAATGCGTGTTCCTGCGACAAGGGTGAGGTCTGCTTGGTCTCTAGCTAGACCCGGTGGCTACCACAGAGTCTGGAGTCATAGATGTCAGATGTGATGCTGATGTTATATTTTAGCAAATGCAGGAAGTACAGTAAAATAAATCTTGGTCTTTATAACTTGAAATATTTACATGACTTTAATTCATTGTTTCTGAAACTTTGTGGATCACTTGGATAAACATGACTATCTCTGCGGGTCATCCCTGACCCCTGGGGCAGGTTCTCGTCCCCCCTCCAAACCCCGGACACATACACACACACAGAGCACTAGTACATCTCACAGCCAGGATGGGTTTGTCTGCTTTATTTCCTTTAGTTTATAGCACAAGACAACAGAGGGGTTTTTTTGTTTGCTTGCCTTCCAAAGATCAAATTATTATAATATTGAACATGCTTTTGCAAATTACAAATGTCCTCACCCCAAGATTCTGGAACACACTATAGGGTGGGAGTGTCTTGATCTAATTTTAGTTTTTGCTGACTGCTCATTCCAGGGGGAGACTGTCTTCAGCTACATCTGTGCACAGCACATCGTCCATCGATAGTTCAGTGCTATCTCTGGCCTCCAGTGTCTTTCCTTTCCAGCCGACTGTTCTCACAGGGAGGAGGTTTCGGACCAATCCTCCCGGGCCTCTGTACTCACACCCATGCTAGTCCAGCCAGCATCTGTCCGCAGCCTTCAGCAAAGACCCGAAGAGGGAAAGTAATGGCTGATGTGGAATAAAACGACATTCTACTTCTGTGGTTTGGTTGTTTCTTTCTGAAGCTGCTTGAAAACATGCGCCAACTAGACACATTGCCAGGCCCCACCCCAATCCTTACTGCCATGGTGCTCTGGTGGCAAGTGCCTCCCCACCCCCACCACCTGAGACCAAGCTGCCCTCACTCACCTCTCATCCCAGGTTTATCCTTTCATCTCCTCCAATCCATTTTCCAGCTGCAGTGGCTTCCTGAAATAAATCTGATGATGTCATCCTTCTCTTCCGGCCCTTCAATCACTCTCCATCCATTTTCAGAGAATCTCCACCTGATACCCACCCTCCACCTGATGCCCAGCCCACTGAGACCGGCCCGTCCCTCCGCAGCCCCAGCTGCTGCCATCCCACCTGGCCCTCTGTGTTCCTGTGATTCCTTTAGTTCCTCTCTCTTGTCCCGGAGCCTTTGCACCATAAACTACCTCCCTTGGCCTGGAATTCTCACCACACATTTAAATCCTTTCACATCTTTCATTTACTTTTAGATTTTTTTTTTTTTTTTTTTGCAATCCAGCTAAACATTAGTTCCTCAGGTCACCCATCCTCCTGACAAGCAAGCCCTCACCTCTTATCCCCTCCTGCCCTATGTGAGGTTAAGGGTGTTTATTAAATCATTATTTCCCCTGTATAATTACTACCTTTCCACTTAGACATAAACATAGTGTATTTAATACAGTAACTGAGTAAATAAATGAATGAATGAAAAAACTCTCCATTTAACTTCATTTAGATTTTCATGGTCTAATTCATTTACTTACTTTCAAAACCTTTTTAAAAAAACATCTACCATGAGCTAGCCATTATGCTAAAAGCTGGTGATTCAGGGGGAGCAAAGTTAAGCCTGGCCACTGCTCCCAATGGCAGTCATGGGCAACCTCTGCCAGCCGCTCTGCTCGGCGAGGAAAGGGCAAGGCTGGGAACTTTTCTGCAGACGGCCAGTTCTGAAACGTCGGCTTCACATTATATCCAGCTCTATTCCAGTGCAGAACTGATACAGGCCTTTGCAACACAGAACTTTGAGTAGGTAAGGAAGACTGACAAACAAGCAATTACAATACAGTGTGGGAAGTGCTCTTTAAGGGAAGTACTATGTGCTGTGAGGGCTGAGAAGAGTCACCCACACTAATGTGGGGAGGAGCAGCCCTGGGAAGACCATGGGAATGGTAGAAAGTCACACTTAATGATAAGATACGTTGAGCCCTGGCTGGTGTGACTCTGGATTGAGGGCTGGCCTGCAAACCAAAGGGTTGCCGTTTCGATTCCCAGTCAGGGCACATGCCTGGATTGTGGGCCAGGTCCCCAGTTGGGGGCTTGTGAGCAGCAACCACACATTGATGTTTCTCTCCCTCTCTTTTTCCCTCCCTTCCCCTCTGTCTAAAAGTAAATTAATAAAATCTTTAAAAAATATATTGACACAATGGCTTATAAACTAGAATAATAATTTATAAGCACCTAAAGCTACTTCTTTATCTGTTTTCTCAGTAGATTGTCTAGCACTTATATAAAACTGTCAAATAATAAATTAACCCCATTTGAATTACTAGGCGAGGTGAAGGGGTTGAGGAGTAGGTCCAATATGGCTAGAATGCCGGATTTATTTTCCTAACAATGACTAAAACTAAGAAAGCATGCCTGGCTCACATTCTCTAGTGAGGGGCAGAAGGCCTCTGAGTCAAAAGGGACGTTGACACTCCAGCCAATAGGAAGCTGAATCATGCTCAGCTGAGACCGTGGGCAGAGCTGCCTTCTTTCCATTAAAGCTACTCTTTGGATGATGCCTGAAAGTAACATTGGAGAACTTCAGTTGCCCTGGAAGAAGAAGCACACATGTGTCCACAACCACAGTCCCTCCCCATTAACCTGCACTAAAAAGGACACTTGGCCCACAGAACCACTGGGCGCTTCTGGTTGGTCAACTGTCTTTGCGTATTTGTCCAGATGTTAGAGGATTACTTCAGCCAGGAATAACTTTGAATCCCTTCATGTAGAGACATATTTACATGAAAATAATTTTTCTGACATCTGTCAATAAAAAGTAAATTAATAAATATTAAAAAGTAATTTTTCTGAAACTTTTTCTGGCTTTCCATCTTGATAAGGAGAAGAATATAGGGGTTATGAGCTTGAACTCTGAAGTCAGACTGTCTGGGTTCAAATGCCAACTCCTCTTTCTAAGCCTTAATTTTCTCATCTATAAAAGGAGGATAATGACAGAACCTACCTCTTAGTGTTAAGTATTAAATGAATTTAACATCTCTAAAATTGAAGTGCATTTTACAATAAATAGGTAGCATAGTTTAATTGCTTTAGTGGTATGTAAAAAATGGTGCATCTTATAATCAGTGGAGGTTCTGATGAAGTTTGGTGACCAAAATCTCCCTCCTCCAGATATGGATCGACTGCCTGGCTTGGCTTTCTCGCCTAACCCTATTAATATTATTTAGTATTTGTCACAATCCTTTCAGGCTGAAACAAAATGTCATAGCTTATAAACAACAAACATGTATTTCTTATAGTTCTGGGAAGCCTGAGGTCGAAGTGCCAGCAGAATCAGTGTCTGGTGAGAGCCCACCAGATTCATAGACATGTGTCCCCGCATGTCAGAAGGGGCAAGCAAGCTCTTTGGGGCTTCTTTTATAATGCCACTAATCCGTTTCATCAGGGCTCCACTGTCTGACCTAATCACCTCCCAATGGCCCTACTTCTAAATAGCTCAGTCACACATTAGGTTTCAATGCATGAATTTTGGGGATCTCAAACATTAATCTATGGCAGTATTATTGAAGACAACACTATCTTCAGTGGATGAAGGAAGTCCTTTTAAATTAAGTAGATGGTCTCTTTCTTCCAAACACTGACATGTATAGAGGAGAAATTTATTCATTCATCCAACAAGTGCTGAGTGACCCTTGTGGGCCAGGCTCAGTGCTAACTGCTGGGGGCACAGAGTGAATAAAATATGGTCTCAGCTGTCCTGGAACTCACAGTCTAAGCTACTAGCTTGTCTCTATTTTTAACAAAGAACTTTAAATATTTGTTTTGGAAACTCATCTGCCCAAGTATCCATTTCATTATAATCACTTATTAATTCAAAACAATTTCTGTTTATTTTTACACTACAAAAATAATTAAGGAAATCACTCAGCCCTATGTCTGTGAGTGTCTGTCCACTGTGCATGTAACATTATCTGGGAGTTGTACAAAAGCTCTAAAAGTGCAGATAAATGGAAACAGCACAGGTCGGAGCATCAGAAAACTTTAGTTTAAACCTCTGCCACTTAACAAGCTGTTGGAGGTCCCTGAGCCTTAAATCCCTCATCCACAAAATGGGGCTAATAACACCTATTTCATATTGTTGATATGAGAATTAAATGACATAACCAATGTGAAGAACTTAACCTATAGCAAAACTCAGCAAATGCTAGTTAATTTCTTTCATATAGTTCCTTTATAGGTAGGTGGTCAGATTCTCATTTAGGGGGAAAAAATTCACAATTTAGAAGGCTTCTGGCCAAGATGGAGGTATAGGCAGATACACTTTGCTTCCTCACACAACCAAAAGAAGGATAACAACCAATTTAAAAACAAACAAAAAACAACAACGAAAAACAACCAGAACTGCCAGAAAATTGAATTGTATGAAAGTCTGACAACCAGGAGTTAAAGAAGTAACATTCATCCAGATTGGTAGGAGGGACGGAGATGGGAAGCCAGAGCAGCAAGGACACACAGGCAGACTGGTGGTTCCACATTTGCATGTGGATAAGCCAGGAAGAACAACTGGGCAGCAAGACAGACCCCGTAATCCAGGGTTCCAGTGCAGGAAACTGAAGCCTCAAAACCTCTGGTGTAAAATCTGTGGGGGTTGCGGAGGCGGGAGAAGCTCCCAGTCTCACAGGAGAGTCTGTTGGAGGGGCCCTTAAGGTCCTAGAATGTATGCAAGCCCATCCACTTGGGAATCTGCAACTAAAAGGGCACAATCTGCTTGTGGGAAGCAAAGGAAGTGACCAAAAGCGGGGCAAGAGCTGAGTAAGCAGCAGTGTTTCCTCTCTGACCCCTCCCCGACAGACAGTGCCACAACACAGCAAAATGGCTTGCCCCACCCTGGGAAATCCCTAAAGCTCCACCCCTTACAACATAACAGGTGCCCCAAACAAAGAAATATGGTGCAAATGAAAGAACAGATCGAAACTCCAGAAAAAGAACTAAGCAACAAGGAGATAGCCAACCTATCACATGCAGAGTTCAAAACACTGGTAATCATGATGCTTACAGACATTGAGTATGGTAACAAAATAAAGGAAGATGTGAAGGCTATACAAAGTGAAATAAAGAAAAATATACAGGGAACCAAAAGTGAAGGGAAGGAAACTGGAACTCAAATAAACAATTTGGAACAGAAGGAAGAAATAAACATTCAACCAGAACAGAATGAAGAAACAAAATTCCAGGACATGAGGAGAGGCTTAGGAGCCTCTGGGGCAATTTTAAACGTTCCAATATCTGAATCACAGGGGTGCCAGAAGTAGAAGAAGAGCAAGAAACTGAAAACTTATTTGAAAATATAATGAAGGAGAACTTCCCTAATCTGGCAAAGGAAATAGACATGCAAGTCCAGGAAGCTCAGAGAGTCCGAAAGAGTTGGATCCAAAGAGAAGCACACCAAGACACATCATAATTACATTACTTAAGATTAAAGATAATGACAGAATTTTAAAAGCAGCAAGTGAAAAGGAGACAGTTTCCTACAAAGAAGTTCCCATAAGACTGTTAGCTGATTTCTCAAAAGAAACCTAATAGGCAAGAAGGGGCTGGAAAGAAGTATTCAAAGTCATGAAAGGCAAGGATCTACATCTGAGATTACTCTCTCCAGCAAAACTATCGTTTAGCAATGAACTATAGAAATGATCGCCGAAAGTATAGTTTTCAGCAAAGCTTTCATTTAGAATGGAAGAGCAGATAAAGTGCTTCACTGATAAGGTCATATTAAAGGAGTTCATCATCACCAAGGTCTTATTATATGAAATGTTAAAGAGACTTATCTAAGGAAAAGGAGATCCATATTATGAATAATAAAGATAACAAACTCACAACTACCAACAAATGAACCTAAAAACAAAACAAAAACAAGCATAAGCTAAGCAAACAACCAGAACAGGAACAGAATTATAGAAATGGAGATCACATGGAGGGTTAGGGATGGGGAGATGTGAAAATGGAGGAAAGGCACAGGGAATAAGAAACATAATTGGTAGGCACAAAATAGATAGGGAAGTTAAGAATAATATGGGAAATGGAGAAGCCAAAAAACTTATGTGTATGACCCATGGACATGAACTAAGGGGAGGGGGTGTGCTGGAGTGTCCAGGGCGAAGGGGGATAAAGGGGAGCAAAAAGAATGGGACAACTGTAAGAGCATAATCAATAAAATCAGCAAAATCAATATCACTTAAAAATCACAATTATAAAAATTTGGAACTTATAAGACAGGTATTTCAGAGCTCTGGTTTTATTTTCAAAAAAGATTAAAATTATTTTCTAGACAGGTTAGCTGCAGGATTCAACTTGACAATTCAACTCCAAATCAAGGTAGGACTTACAGAGCAGAGCACCTTTTCAGCACAAGGCCCTGAGACCACAGGCCCTTGATTCACTGGCTTTGACCAAGTCTCGGCTCGCCTTGGAATCACTGTGGGCAGAAAAGGCCCAGTAGGACCATGTCTAGGAATGTGGCACCTGGAGGAGGCAGCAGAGTCAGACGTGACCTCCACCACACTGTACACATTAACTTCCACAGGATTCAGGCAACTAAATAAAAGTTGCAGGTAAAAAAAACACATAGATATTAAGAAACTCTTAAAACATCTAGCAGAAGTGAGATGAGAGCATTCTGAAGACAAGAAAGAGAGGCTAAGAAAGTCCCAGTGGTTCATGCCCAAACCCAAGACGTTCATAGTATGTGACCATTCTCCTCTAATTTGTCTAAAAAGGGACTTTATTGAGGACAATGGAAGGGAGCAGGAAAAACCATGACATCGGCCATGGTCATTGAACTATCTACTATCCTGCTAGACTTGCCCTCTGGTTCTCCTGGGTCCTAATTTCGGCCACCAGTGGTGTCTTAATGACTTGCCATTTTTACCAGACCCTGGTATTACTGTTTGTCTCCCTGTGAAGAGGCCGCATGTTGGTGTTTTAAGCCCCTGTCCGGCTTCCCCTAGAGCTCTCCCTACACTTCCAAAGTCATCTAGACTGTGGACTCAGTTCCTGGGTGTCTCGCAGGCCTGTTGTCGGCACCTTGCCTAACATGGTGGGAGCCCCCTGCCCCTTGCAGCAAGTTCTGCTGTTAGAGCCACTGGGCATTTGAGGCCTTTGTCTTTGCTTTATTAATCTGCTCCACATGTACCCAGAGCATCTGTTGCTAGTCTAATATTAGCAACAAACACAGTCACATCATCTTGTATAAAGAGAACATTGAGGGAGAAACATTCGGTCACTAGGAGAGATGTAGCAGCATGAAACAAGGAGCTCTGTCAAACGCTGGGCTGCCTGCTCTTCAGGGACGGAGGAGGGGTAGAGAGGGAGAAGACTGAAAATAGAAATCCTTCTTTCTTTCCTTCTGATCTGCTGTCCTGGGGAAATACGATACGCTCTGCACAACTCCTGGATACCTGGCCCCAGGTCAGTCAGAGGTCCAGTGTGACCACAGAAGGAGCAGCCACGCTTCCGCCTAGCCATACGAAAGGCATGCATCTGGCAGAGGGTCTACCTAACTAACAAGTCCCCTGGGTTACAAAACTTTGACCACATGACTTAGAGGACTCGAGGTGTCACACATTTTTGACGAGCTCTGAATGTAAAGCAAGAACATTTAGGTTAGCTGCCATGGGCTCCCGGAACCTTTGCAACCCAAAGAAAGTTTTGAACAGGGGGCGTGTCTCTGAAGCCAATGGGCCAACTCTTGCCTCTGGAAATATTTCATTTACCCAATGGAGCTTTTACATTTTTTGAACTAGCTGCCAACATTTTAAAATCTTAAGTTTTTTTCATAAAATTCCAAGTTTGCAGCTTCTCTTGGAAATTCAGAAACCAACAACTCCGTGGCCCTGATTCCCATAACATAGCAGGCTGGCACTGGGTGGGTCCTTGATGTTATGATGGCATGTGAGATGGCACCTTGACAGCAATGCTCATTGATAACTCACTGAGCCCAGTGGGACTGTGCATTTTCCTCTTGGGGTCGAGACAGGCACAGGAAAGCTCAGCTCGGTGGCTGAGTTTTCTCTTATTAAGCAGCCTGTGCAACTGCAGTGTACAATGGGAAGGGAATGAAGGAAGGTGAAAGACCCCATTTCAAGAAAATGCAAACTCCCGCTGCACTGAAAAGCAGAGCTCCATCTGCATAGGGCTGAGTGAGAGGAATCGTGCCAGCCAATGCAGCCTGGACACTGGGACCCAGCACAAAGAGAAACAGAAACGGTGGCCAAGAAGCCAGCACAGAGCCTTGTCACGTGTCCCATTAGCTGGAATGAAGACTGGGGAATGGCGGGGGTGGGAGAGAAGAATGTGTCCTCTCCACGGCCCTTTGTGCTTCCACTGGGCCTGAAGAGAAAGAAAAAAAACAAACCAGAACTCTCATTGTCAGTGACTGCAGAGACTAAACTCCCATCTACCCCTGCAGCCTAACCCGCTGGGTTGCTGATGCTAGATGGGTGCTTCGTAACTTGGTTGCACGTGGGCGTCACCCAAAGAGCTGTGGACATTTTGTCCTCCAGCCAGTTACAATGGAAGTTTGGAGAAGGGCGGTGGGCATCCAGGCATAAGTATGTTTCACATGCGATGCCAATGGATTGAGAACTGATGTGCTAGAACGGTGCTTCTCAACCTTACACTTGCCTGTGACTCACCTGGGATCCAGCTAAAATGCAGATTCTGAGTCGTACAGGTCCGGGCTCGAGTCTGAGCTTCTGAATTTTCAACAGACTCAAAGGCGACGTCTGTCCTTCGCATCTGGCTATACTTTGAGTGACAAGAAGCTATAGCCCTTTTCCTTTGTCGTTCTCTATTCTAGTAGTTTAGCAGGGAAGATTACAGGTCTGTCACCTCTAAGTAAGTCGGAAGGTAATAATAGTAATAAAAATAATGCAAATAATATTGAAATAATGCAAAATGAGTGATAATAAAAATATCAGTAATAACTAGACTGGTGCATGCTTCTTGCCAAAGACTGTGCTAAAGTTAAGTTTTAAAAATATTCAGCCCTTGCTGGTATAGCTCAGTGGATTGAGAACAGGCTGTGAACCAAAGGGTCGCTGGTTTGATTCCCAGTCGGGGTACATGCCTGGGTTGTGGGCTGGGTCCCCGGTGGGGGCCACATGGGAGGCAACTGCACAGTGATGTTTCTCTCCCTCTCTTTCTCCTTCCCTTCCCTTCTGTCTAAAAATAAATAAATAAAATCTTTTAAAAAATAAATAAAAAATATTCAATAAGATGTGAAATAGTAGTTTGTTCTCACCTCAAGTTGGTTACTCTTCAAAGTGTTGTACTTGTATGAATGCATTTGACTTTCACCACCACCCTTCCACTCTGGATACGGTTGTGACCATTTCCACGTTAAGGCAAAGGAAGAGGATGCACACAGATGAAGCAGCTTGCCAAGTCACACAGAGCATAAAAGCAGATTGGGGTTCGAATGCTGGGTGTGTGTGGTGACCACTCAGCTCCGCTGCCTCTCCTGGAGCCTCAAAGTTGTGAGTCTCTTGCTCACAGCCACACTAAGAAATGATAGCTCTGGGCTTCGGATCTCCATGGCCTTGACTCTGCAGACGAGCTCCTGGAAGGGAAAACGAATGCTGTATGGAAACTGCAAGTCAGGGTTCTTGGCACGCTGACACTCACGACACAAAGACAGTTTGTCTGGCCCTGTGGCCTCCTTCTTTCTACCTTTCTCCTCGAGTAGCCAGTGCAAACTTTAGACAAGCAGTTTGGGGTGTGTTTTTGTTCACCCCAGCTGCTATAACAAATACCATAAACTGGGGGGTGGGGTGGGGCTTCAACAACATTCATTTCTCACAGTTCTGGAGGCTGAAAGTCTAAGATCAAGGTGGCAGCAGACTGGGGTGCTTGGTGAGGGCCGATTCTATGGTGTACAGACAGCTCCCGTCTTGCTGTATCCTCACACAGTGGAGAGAGAGGTTATCTCTCTTCTGTCTCTTCTTAGAAGGGCACTAATTCCATTCACGAGGGCTTCCCCTCATGGCCTATTCCTTTCCCAAAGACCTCACCTGCAAACATCATCACACTGGGAATTAGGGTGTCAATATATGAATGGTGGGGAAGAGATACATTCAGTCCATAGCTGGGGTGTAGATCGTGGGGAGATAGAATGGAACATAGGAAATGTAACATAAATGACCCGGCCCCCTGAAGGAACCAAGGACTGTCCATGGCACGGACAGAGGTGGGAGGGGTCTGACAGTAAACCACATTTACTTCTTAGAGTGGACCAGCCAGTGGGGGGCATTCAAAGCCAAACCCCTGCCCCCCACCTTTCTAGAACTGGCAAGGAAGGACTACGGATGTCTGGGGCAGCTGAGATCCCCCAAAGTCTGCATGTGTCCATTTGGCAGACATGACTGAGAAAAGGCAACCAGAGGACTGTTGTGAGTCCAGGAACAGACTGAAACACTTCTGAGATCCCCACTGGGGCTTTGGCCCTGAACTTAAAAGACATGTCCCTTTAGGAGTCCTAAACTGTCAGCCTGGGGAGAGCCTGGATATTGAAAAGAATCTGTGGCATGGTGAAATGGCCTGACTGCTGGCTTGTCTCCCCAAGCAGGCTGCTGATCCATATTGTGCGGTACCCTTGGCATCTAGCACAGTGCCTGGCACAGTCGGGGCGCTTAACAGGATCTGTTGAGTGAATGAATGAAGGTCTTGTATTGAAACAGGAGAAACCGAGTTTGTTCTCTGGCTCTGCAACTTATTTCAACCCCCATCTTAGAACTGGATCTCTTATTTTAAAAGGTAATTAATGTGAAAGCACCAATGCTATTGAGCAGACTTTTCATTTATTTTAGCTGTTTCTTATGATGCTAAATTTTTCATCTCTATTGATGGTTTCACGAAATGTATTCCTTCAATCAACAATACTGATTGAATCTTCACAGTACAAAGAAAACAAAGATAATAACCAATTGTATTACTGTGGTTTAATCCATGAGATGGGCCATAGGTAAAAACAAAGTTCTTAGGGTCCGAGAGGGTCATCTGTAAGTACAATCAAAGTGATACACCACAGGAGAGGTGAGGTTAGGCCGTCTCACTCCTAAGGAGTTTCTCGGGTTGCAGAAACACGTTCAGTGGGCCCTCGATATTCGCAGGGAATGGATTCTGAGGTCTTTGCAGATTCGTAATCTTAGTAGTTTCCTGAATACTGTCCTTGTCTGGAGCCCTGATTTTGCTGTGCACAGTCACACACTCCAGATCTGCTGCCTGTTCCACCCTTTCACCTGCGCTTTCACCTACTAGCTGTTTCTCCAGAAACTTCCTATTGCAAACTCTCCAGGAGCCACGTGTCTCTCTTTTTCACACCAGCTTCACAGCCATCTGCATTGTTCAAATAAGGACCCCTGCAAAATTCCAAAATACTGCCCACACGCCATCGATTTAAGGTGGCTAATAAAGGGTTGAAATGGCTATTGTCAACTTAGTGAGTGCCAGGGACCTGCTCCTGTCGCATCTAATCCAAGTCCGAAGTACCTCCTGAGTCAGATAGATTCTGTGTTAGCTGATACCACAGGGAACCTAATCAGAGCTCCTGCTCTCAGGATTTGCATTGCTAGGGAAGACAGAGCCATTCTCAGGGATGGCTGTGAGTTATAAATCCTTTCCAAGGCTCTGTGGTCCCTGAGTTCCTCCCTCCCAGCCTACCTAAAACACCAGCTGCTCCAGTCACTCAGCAGTTTTCTGGGGGAGCACACACTCCCTGAGGCGTGTTGTGCACATCCCCAGTCCAGATCCCTGCCTCAGCTCCTGGCCCCTCATGCTTACTGTCCACCTGCTTGGCTAGTCTGTGAGCCCATTAAGGATGAGCCCACCTCAGGACGTTTTCACATGTTGTCCCTATGCCTATAATGACACCCCCCACACCCACGTTCACATGGCCCACACAAAGACCACATCCCCCAGAAGTCCACCCTACCAAATACAGTAGCACATATGCTGTTTTGTTTTTCCTTAGCCCTTATGACTGCTTGACATGTTATTATATATCACTCCTTATAATGCTCCAGGGGACTTGTAACTTTCTCTTTTTCACTGTTGTGTCCCTAATTAGAAGAACCATGCCTGGTACACAGTAGGTGCTCACTTAACATGTGCTGAGTAAATGAGCGAATCAATGAATGGGCCTTGAAATTACAGACACAATGTGAATCGTTTGAGAAGAGCCTCAGAGATGGGACAAGGTGCCCTCTGAGGTCTACAGGCCTAGGTGCAGTCCTTTTGGGGAGTGGGATGAACAATCAGGGCACAAGGATACTGGTGCCAGCATACTAGAGGTAAGGTAGGAAAATGCAGAAACCCCACAACATAAAGGCCACGTTTCCGTAGGGTGGCACCTCTAACAATGACACCCTCCCCATCATGCTCAGTTCTGTGTTCTCTCAGAAATGGCTTATCTCCAAAAGATCCACCAAAATAATAATGGGATAACAATAGAGGGTCTCACTATTGCACCACAGTCACTGCAAGTCTATGGCAAGGGGGGCAACAGGAGCATGCGAGGAATTTCCATCGGAGAGGCTGGGGCACAGGTGGGACGGGCAAGGCAGCTGCAGAGAGGGGCTGCTCCTCTCACCAGGGTTCTGTTCTACTCAGATCGGTTTTCTTTCTACTTATCTCTGTAGCTAATTCCTAGCAACTGTTTGTGGTTTCCTATTTAAAGTGATGAAAGGTAACACCAACACTGGGGAAAAAGGCAACTTTGAGTCCATATATAGCCACAACCCAGTGAAATAAGTATCACATGAAGTGATTGTTAACTATCTGAAAAGGACTCCTTGCACACGCAGAAACTGAGTTGATGTAGGGTTAGTCTCTGTGAATAGTGTGGCCAGGTAGGCGGGCAAATTCATAAATAAAAATGAAAATTTTTATAAATCTTAGAGGAGTTCCAAAACCCAGACACCAACTCTCCAAGTTGCATTCAAACACAACTTCTAGGGTCTGTCTTATAATAATGATAATGGCCAATATTTTCTTAGCACAAATTGTGTTTGCACAGGTCTGAAGTTGTGTGTAAACTCCAGCGCAGGTGCAATGTGGCTAACGGGCCCCTTTGACTAAATTCGGAAGTGGAGACAGAGGAAAGAGCTGATTTATGGAAAATTTATTCAAAAAGTCCGGGTAAGAGTCTGAATGAAGGTTGGGTCTTCTGGCTCCTGACTGTATATAAAATTTTGACTTTGTCTTGGTCACATTGCAACTAGCCAAGCACGATGAGAAGTGGAAGTTGTAAATGAGTATGTGTGACCTTTTGTACAAACACTGTGTGGTAGATCATGAGTAAAAGGAACACTTTTCTACTAGTGAAAAGAACGGGTGCAAGACAGTTTGGCAGTTCCTTACAAAACTAAATAGAGTCTTACCAATGATACAACAGTTTTACTCCTTGAAATTTACCCAAATTAGTTGAAAACTTACTTCCACACAGAAACCTGCACATGAATGTTTATAATAGTTTTATTTCTAATTACCAAAACCGGGAAACAACCAAATGTTCTGCGGTAGGTGAGTGGATGAGCTGTGGTACATCCATACAGCAGAATATTATTCAACAAGATAAAGAAATGAGCTAGAGCCCTGCCTGGATATCTCAGTTGGCTGGAGCATCATCCCATACATCGAAGAGTCGAGTTCGATTCCTAGTCAGGTCACATTCCTGGGTTGCACGCTCAGTCCTTGGTAGGGGCACATATGGGAGGTAACAGATTGTTGTTTCTCTTAAATTGATCTCTCTCTCTCTCCCTCTCTCTCTCCCCCTCTCTCTCCTCCTCCCTTTCTCTCTCTATAAAAATCAATAAACCATACCCTCAGGTGAGGACTTAAAAGAAGAAAGAAAGAAATGAGCTATAAAGCTGCAAGACATGGAGGACACTTGAATGCACATAACTGCTAAGTGATACAAGTCAACTAGAAATAACAACATACTATATGATTCCACCTATATGACATTCTGGAAAAAAAAAAACTATGGGGCTGGTAAAAATATCAGTGGTTGCCAGGTGTTTGGGAAAGGGGGAAGAGATGAATAGGCAGAGGGTTTATAGGCAGCAAAACTATCCTGTGTGGTATTATAAGGGCAGATGCGTGCCATTGCACATTGGTCAAACCCATAGAGTGTACACCACCAAAAGTGACCCCCAATGTAAACTGTGCACTTTGGAGGGCAGTGACCTGCAGTGTAGGTTCATCAGTCGTAGCGCATGTACTAAGCTGGTGAGGATCTGGTGGAGGGGGCAGGGGTATGTGAGAATTGTATGTACTTTCAGCTTAATTTTTCTGTGAAATACTCTAAAAAATAAAGTCTATTAATTTTTTTAAAAAGTAATGGGTAAACCTATTGGGGTGGTGACAAGAGTGACCGTAGAACTTAGCATCATGGGAAGAGAAAATAAGAGGGTATGTCCTTAGCCTGTGCTTGCCCGAGGGTTTGGGAGAGTGTATGAATGCACATCCAAGTGAACTGAGTGCCTCCTACGTGCCTGCCATTTACATCCCACAAAATGCGTGTGCTGTAATTTGGGCTTGGAGAAGGTCAATGATGTTTTGCTGGAGGTCACATGACTAGAAGGTGGCAAATGCAGGTTCCAATGTCATTCTTCTGACTCTAAGTCTGGTTCTGCCATCAAACTAACTGCTGGGAGGGTAAAAACAGTAACTACGGAAAGGTTTGCTTTACTAAACACATCATGCATCAGATCAACTTTGCATATATGCATGCAGAGTGGGTACGTCGGCGGACTGAGTTTGTGGGTGGAGAGAAGACATAAAGCCACACCAATAGCATCGTTATTTATTCACTTCACCATTAAAAGAAAAACAAGAGTCTGTGGGTGAGGTGACAGGGAAAGATTAACAGAGAGTCATTATCCCCATCCGGAGTAACAGTCTTTCTAGAATTTCCCATACCAAGGATGAGAGGCCATTTGTAATGGACAAGCAGAGTCAGATTTCTGGGGAGTCACCCGTGGGAGGAAGGAAAGCCTCCATGCTCTGGAGCCTGGTCAAGGAAGGTGGCTTTGCAACTGATGACCAATGACGATGCAGGGAGTGGCTCAGCCCTGGAAAACTCACTCAGTTGTCACAGCCATCACTTTGAAGCTGGCCTATGGCCCTGGGGTTTCTGATTGGAAGAACGAAGCGGCAAGAAAGTGCAAAAACACAATGACAGAGGGGAAGCAGAGGGAGAACTCTGAGTAGAAAGCTGTAAACCATCCAGGACTGGGGCTTCATCCCAATGCCTCTGTTTTAGGGCAACCAGTCTGAGGATCCAGTTCAGTGGCTTCAACTCCCTTCGTCATGCCCTTCGTCAGTGACTTCAACCTTTGTAACTCTTTACCTCAGGTGCTGCCAGATGTCCTGTGTAACTGCAGTTACCACAGAGTTTCCTCCACCCACAGGACTGATTGTCTTCCTTAGCCAATGCCAAGTCTCAGGTCCCCAGAGACATTATGTAACTCGCTGTCCTGAGGCCCGTCTTACATCAGAAGCCCTGGAAGGAGGAAGGCAGAGCCCCTGACACACAGCTCCCTACCGTGGGCCTTTCCAGACACCAGGGTCTCACTCCACAGCTCTGGTTGTGCTGTTGAGAGAGAGGAGAAGTCCCTCTTGTCAGCACTAAATGAGGAATAGCACCAAGCTTTCGCCGCAGCTCAGTTGCCCAGAGCCCTCTAGACCCAGGCAGGCTGCCCCAAGTCTCTTTCCTTCTCTACAGTGCATCCCAGAGACTAGGCCCATTTTCCCTCCTCCTCATGGCCACACCCCTCTTATTCTATCTCCAAGCAAAGATCTCCCCACCTCCCTACCTCCTTGCTGCTCCAAGAAGAAAACAAAGGCTTCACTCCTTATTGTTGCAGGAAAGCAAAAGGAGGCAACACCACAGACACACACAATTTCATTACCTGACAGAATTCCAGCTGGATTCCACCTAACCAATATATTTATGAAATATTTCATTTTTTTAAATAACTGGATGACATTATTTTAAATCTTAGATTCTAATTCCTATTAAGATTCTAACAACGTATTTCACAGAACTAGAACAAATATTTCAAAAATGTATGTGAAACCACAAAAGGCCGCTCATAGCAACAGTGATCCTGAGAAAGAAGAACAAAGTTGGAGGAATCATCCTGCCTAATATGAAACTACAAGGCTGTAGTAATTAAAACAGCCTGGGACTGGCATAAAAACAGACACATAGATCAATGGAACAGAATAGAGAATCCAGAAATAAACCCACACCTTTAGAGTCAATTGATATTCAACAGAGGAAGTAAGCACATACAACGTGCTAAAGAAAGTTTATTCAATAAATGGTGTTGGGAAAATTGGACAGATACGTGCAGAAAACTGAAACTAGACCACCTTCTTACATCACACACAAGAATAAACTAAAAATGGATTAAAGACAAATGTTTGACCCCAAATCATAAAAATCCTAGAAGAAAACATAGACAGCAAAATCTTGGACATAACTTGTAGCAATATTTTATCAAATGTATCTCCCCAGGCAAAGGATCAAAAGAAAAAATAAACAAATGGGACTACACCAAACTAAAAACTTTTTGCACGGCAAAGGAACTCATCAACAAAATAGAAAGAACCCACAGAATGGGAGAACTTATTTACCAGTACATCCGATAAGGGGTTAATATCCAAAATTTATAAAGAACTTACAAAACTCAGCACCAAAAAATCAAACAACCCAATTAAAAAATGGGCAAAGGACTTGAATAGACACTTCTCAAAGAGGGCATACAGATGGCCAATAGACATATGAAAAGATTCTCAACATTAATAGTCATCAGACAAATAAATGCAAATGAAAACACAGTGAGATATTATCTCACACCTGTTTGAATGGCCATATCAATAAATCAACAAACAAGTGCTGGTGAGGATGTGGAGAAGGGGAACTCTTTTGTGTTTACTGTTGGTGGGAATGCAGACTGGTGCACCCACTGTGGAAAGCAGTATGGAGATATGTCAAAAAATTAAAAACAGATCTGCCTTTTGACCCAGTGGTCCCACTTCTGGAAATATATGTGAAGGAACCCAAAATATTAATTCAAAAGAACATAAGTACCATATGTTCATTGCAGCATTACTTACAGTCACCAAGATATGGAAGCAGCACAAGTGTCCATCAGTGCATGAGTGGATAAAACAACTATAGGACATTTACACAATGAAATACTACTGGGCTGTGAAAGAAAAAAGAAGAAGAAGAAAATTTTACTCTTTGCAACAACATAGATGGACCAGGAGGACATTGTGCTAAGTGAAACAAGCCAATCAGAGAAAGACAAATACCATGATTACACTCATATGTGGAATCTATTGAACAACTGAACTAATGAGCAAAACAGAGACAGACTCATAGGTAGAGAAATGACAGATAAAAGTGGTGGGTAGGGGAGGGGTTGGAGGGATTGAGCAAAAAGGAAAAAGGACTCATAGACATGAACAACAGTGTGGTGACTGTATGTTGAGGGGGAGCAGTATATGGGGACTAAATGGTAATAGAAAAAATAAAATAAAAAAATTGCCCTGGCTAGTGTGGCTCAGTGGATTGAATGCCAGCCTGTGAACCAAAGGGTTGTCGGTTCTATTCCCAGTCAGGGCACATGCCTGGGTTGCAGGCCAGGTCCCCGGTTTGGGGGCATGTGAGAGGCAGCCACACATTGATGTTTCTCTCCCTCTCTTTCTCCCTCCTTTTCTCTAGAAATTAATTAATTAATTAATTAAAAATCTTTTAAAAAACTTACAAAATATAATACCATATGATTTCATTTATACATGGAATCTAAAGAACAATATAAATGAACGAACAAAACAGAAACAGGCTCATAGAGAACAGACTAAAGGTTGCTAGAAGGGAGGGTCTTGGGGGACTAGGTGAAAAAGGTTAAGGGATTGAGGTGTACAGATTGTAGTTACAAAGTAGTCCTGGGGATGTAAAATACAGTACAGAACATACAGTCAATAATATTGTAAAAACTATGTATGGTGCCAGCTGGGCACAGAAAATATTGGGGCAAATACTTTGTAAAATATGACTGTCTAATCACTATGTTATACACCTAAAACTAATACAAAATAATATTGAATGTAAACTGTAATTTTAAAAAATTCTGTTTAAAATATATAAATAACTTTTAATAAGTAAAAATAATAACAAATTTAAACAAAGAAATTTATGGCAAAAAATCTTAGATTCTAGGTGCCATGTTTCTTAGATACTGTGCTTTTCAACTACTAAGCATCAAACTCCCAAATCCCAAGGTTTGTTCTGAATGCAGCTGAGGTTCCTCGAAAGCTGCAGAAAGTCACTATGATCTAAAGCACAGGTATTAACTGCTACAACAAAAACATCTCATCTATGTCAAACACCAATTCTAACTTGAACTCTAAGCAACTATAATTATCTCCATGCTTGCCAGATCATTTAGAACCTAAATCCTAGCATACTGTCAGTTCTCAATAAGGAGTTATAGAATGTGTGGTATAGAAGTTAAGAGGAAAGAGATCTGGGATAATTAGGGAACCTTCATCAGTAATTTGGGGTCTGCATAAAATAAGAAGAATGATAAAATAAATAAAATTCCTGGGAAAGGTAGAAAGTTTGAAATAGTGACTGACTGTAGGTGACCATTGATATGAAAAAGAAACATGTGAAAGGTCTCAAGAGAGGTGTTTTTTTTTTTTTAACATTGTTCAGCAAGCCCATCTCCTTCCCAGTCTTTTTTTTTTTTTTTTTTTAAATCCTCACCTAAGGGACTTCTGGCCAAGATGGAGGTATAGGTAGGTATGCTTTGCCATCTTGTACAACCAAAAGAAGGACAACAACAAATTGAAAAAAAAACAAAACAAAAGCAAAACAGAACTGCCAGAAAATTGAACTGTATGGAAGTTCAACAACCAAGGAATTAAAGAAGACACATTCATCCAGGCTTGTAGGAGGGGCAGAGACAGGCAGCTGGGGCAGAGAGGACTCGTGGCAAGGCGGCGGTTGGAGGACTGCGATGGGTGGCAGCTGGCAGAGTGGACTGTCCCACATTTGCGTGTAGATAAACCGGGAGGAACTGGGGAGTGAGGCAGTCTGAGCAACCCAGGGTTCCAGCATGGGGAAATGAAGCTTCAAAACTTCTGACTGAGTAAACCTGTAGGTATTGCAGCAGTGGAAGAACTACCAGCCTCACAGGAGAGTTTGTTGGAGAGACCCACAGGGTCCTAGAATGTACATGAACCCACGCACCAAAAGGGCCCAATCAGCACCAGAAGGGCCCAATTTGCTTGTGGGTAGCGAAGGAAGTGACTGAAAGCTGGCAAGAGCTGAGCAAGCGGCACTGTTTGCCCTCAGACCCGTCCCCCACATATAGCACCACTACATGGGTTGCCCTGCCCTGGTGAATACCTAAACCTCCCACCCTTACTGTGTAACAGGTGCTCCGAGACAAAAAAATATGGCCCAAATGAAAGACCAGATCAAAACTCCAGAAAAATAACTAAGCAAGAAAAAGAAGAGAATCCAAACTATAAACAATAAAAAGACAACGAACTCACAACTATCAACAAATTAACCTAAAAAAAGAGCAAAAACAAAAACAAGCTAAGCAAACAACTAGAACAGGAACAGAATCACAGAAATGGAGATCACATGGAGGGTTATCAGTGGGGAGGTGAAGTGGGGAGAATGGGGAAAAAGGTACAGAGAATAAGAAGCATAAATGGTAGGTACAAAATGTACAGGAGGAGGTTAAGAATAGTATAGGAAATGTAGAAGCCAAAGAACTTATATATACGACGTGTGGACATGAACTAAGTAGGGGGTGGGAATTGGAGGTGGGGTGCAGGGTGGAGGGGAATAAAGGTGGGACTAGGACAGCTGTAATAGCATAATCAATATAATATATTTAAAAGAAGAAAATAAATCTCACCTAAGGATATGTTTATTGATGAGAGAGAGAGAGAGAAAGGGAGAGACAGAAACATCCATGTGAGAAAGATGATTGGTTCCTCCTATACCCTAAATTTAGATCCGTGCCCTGACCTCAAATTGACCCATAACCTTTTGGTACATGAGTGACACTCCAACCAACTGAGCCACCCAGCCAGAGCTCCTTCCTTGTCTTAAATAATCTTTTCCCCAACCTCAACTGAGTCACCCTTGTAGTCTCACCTTTTCTGAAATCTTGATTCTAAGAATCCTTAACTGAAGCTGATTACACTTTCCATATACAATAATACTCAACAGTTTTTTACCTGAGACTTTCCAAATCTTTGGCCCTCTTTGATTCTTTTATTTTTACTCATTTTAGATGTACAAAAAAGTTCTGATTGAATTATGCTTATCTACACCCTCCCTTCTTGCTTTAGGAGGATTAACGTCTGCCTCCACTGCAGATGTGCTCTTGACTGTGTCCCAGGAAGAAAATCTGGGCAGCACAGAGCCCTGTAAGTGTGAAGAGCAAGAGAAAAACAAGTATGGTATAATTAGTCTCCCTTGGTGTCTAGGTATTCAATCTTAACCAAGAAGAAAAAAAAATTTTTTTTGTCAATCCTTTTCATCACTTAGAGCTCTAATAGTTTGCATTGGTTAATACCTCTAATTGTATTTTAATTATTGGCAAAAATGTCTCCAAATTTCACTCAAGTAAAATGCTGGCCTTGGGGCTAAATTTGCTAACTATGTAAATAGAGAAAATGTTTTCATTTTAAGAAAATATCCATTGGTTCCTATGTGGAGGTGTGTTTAAAACAAGACTGTTGAATTTTGTCAAATACTATACCAGAACATCTGAAAATAATAATATAACTTTTCTTCTTATATTTACTATATTAGTAAATAAGTTATATTACTCATTTCCTTATTTTAAACCATCACTGCCTCCTTAGAATAAACCCCAGCCATTATACTATTCTTTCAATATAGTTAGATTGTCTTAGGTAATTATTCATCAATAACTTTATTACATTTTCTCCTTATGCAGTTTGTCAGTTTTTTCTATCAGCATTGTTCTTATTTTAAAATTGTGAAGCTTTTTTTTTTTCTTTCTCAATGCCAAATAGATTTGGAAATCTTGCTCTTCAAAGTTTTACACATTTCCTTGTGGGACTAACTGGTACTGGTGGCTCTTGAAGAGGCAGATCTTTTGATGTCTTTCTATATTTATTTTTTTTAAAGATTTTATTATTTATTTCTAGAGAGAGGGAACAGGAGAGAAAAAGAGAGGAAGGAAACATCAATGTGTGGTTACCTCTCATGAGCCCCCCACAACTGGGGACCTGGCCTGCAACCCAGGCATGTGCCCTGACTGGGAATCAAACCAGCAACCCTTTGGTTTGCAGGCAGCATTCAAGCCACTTAGTCACACCAGCTAGGGTGTCTTTCTATATTTCTTACATAGAAATTTGTCTTAGCCCCGGCTGGTGTGGCCTAGTGGATTGAGTGCTGGCCTGCGAACCAGAGGGTCTCTGGTTGGACTCCCAGTTGTGGCACATGGGTGGGTTGCAGGCCAGGTCCCCAGTAGGGGGTGATTGAAAGGCAACCACACATTGGTATTTCTCTCTCTCTCTTTCTCCCTCCCTTACCCTCTCTCTAAAAATAAATGCATAAAATCTTCTTTAAAAAAGAAATTTGTCTTAGATTTCTTGAGTATTCTCAAATCAGTTTTAGTTCATTTTTCCTAGAAAAGTATCTATATTATCTGAGCTTTTGGTTGATTTACTAGTTATATTATTTTTTCTAACTCATTAATTTTTGCATGTGTATTAATTCCTTTCTGCTACTTTCTGTGTTTGTTTTTTCCTAACTTTATGAGACAGAAGCTTAATCCAATTAATTCCATTATTTCAATTTTATTGATAAAAATACTTAAGGCTGCAAATTTCCCTCAGTTCTATTTTAACTGAATCCCACATAGTACTATGTGTATTTCATTCATCTTTAAATCTATAAAACTTTGGTAATGCTTATGGTCTTTTAGACATCCATTTTAGCGTTTCACAAATATTAACTTGTGGAACTGTCACACCAATTGTAGCAGATACATGCGATTACTCTCCCCATTTTACAGTTGAAGAAACTGAGTCGCCAGGAAGTTAAGTAATTTGCAAGGTCATACAAACTGGTAAAAGTGAAACTGGAATTCAAAACAGGGCATCGTATCTCTAGAGTTCACAGAGTTAACAAATATTGTTTCCTTGTTTCCTGGGAATTAGAGGGATTTCTGTTCCTGTTGTCTACAAGTCATTCAATTGAGAATTAACTTCCCTGAAAGAAAGACCTCTATATTTTTTGATTTAACATTAATGCCTACTTTTACTGCATGAAAATTAAGAAGTTTAATTTTTTTCTTACTTTGTAATTTATTGGTGTTTTTTCTTCACCTTACTATACTGTCAAGTTTGTGATTGATCCATTGGCACGTCACAAAAGCGCTCTATTACTAGGCACATAAACTCTACCCTATTGTTAGTGGTTTTTAGGTTTTCTTTATCCTTAAGCTTATTTATTTATTCATTTTTTGTCTTGCACTGTATGAGGAGGGGGTTTTGAACACTCAATTCTGATGGGTGGGGGAGGTTTCTCCTCACATCAACACCAACAATGCTCAGGGCATCAGCAGTCTGTCCTACAATTCAACTCACTTCTGATACTTCCTACCTGGAGATAGCGTCAGATCTCACAGGTAGAGTGCTCAGTCCTACAATACTGCCACCCCCGCTTCAAATGCCAGTCACAAGCCCAGGTACTTCTGACCCATTGGCTATAAATCAGAGGTTCTTCCAGCCAACTCCTTGTGTTTCATTAATTTGCTAGTGCATCTCCCTGAACTCAGACAACATTTTACTTCCTAGATTATCCATTTGTTATAAAAATTTATAACTCAGGAAAAGCCTGATGGAAGAGATGCATAGGGCAAAGGTATGGGCCAGGGCACGGAGCTTCCACGCCCTCCTGAGGAGTACCACTCTCCCAACACCTCGATGTGTTCCCCAGCCTGGTAGGTCCCCAAACCCTGCCCTTTCTGGCTTTTAGGGAGGCTTCATTACATAATGATGACTGATTAAGTGATTAAATCTCAAGCTCCTCTCTCCTCCCAAGGGATGGGGCTAGGAGGTAGAGGTTGGGACTTAAAGTTCCAACCTTCTAATCACAAGGTTAACTTCTCAGGTGACTAGCTCCCATCCTTAGGTGACCAAGGGGCATTCCTAAAGCTGTCTCATTAACATAACAAAAGACACCTTTATAGCTCTCACCTCTTAGGAGTTCTGTACCAGGAAGAAGGATGAAGACCAAATAAATATTTGTTGTAAATCACAACATCACATAAGAAGATCCTACTTTTAGTGTGTTTCTTTCAATTTGTTTTATTTTCTGTAATTTACACTTTACCAAAGTTGCATAGATATTCATGACTGCCATATTTTCAGGGTGGAACTTATCCTATCTATGTACCTTTGAGCCTAAGTTCTAATTTGTCTGATATTTAGATCCATGACTCTTGCTTTCTGTTTGTATTTGCCTCATAGAGTTTTGCCCATCCTTTTACTTCTAACTTTTCTGAATCACTTTGTTTTAGATTGTTAAAAGGTAAACGAAGGTATGTTAAAAATGTTGAGTGATTCAAATCAGGCAGCATCCAATCTAGCAGGCAGAAAGGATGAGTACTCCACAGGGCCAACATCTACCAGGGGCTAAGTTGCAAAAATCTTAAATAAAATTTTATCACATCTTTACCGCGGCGGGGCATTAAAAGAAAAACACACCATGATGAACTTGCAAAGATAATTTGAAAAATCTATCAGTGTTACTGACTACCTTGACAGATAAAATGGAAAAATCATTTGACAACAAACTCACAGCTATTATCAACTGAACCTAGAAAACACAAACAAAAAAACAAAACAAAAGAAAACAAAAAAGAAACAAACTAAGCAAACAACTAGAAGAGGAACAGAATCACAGAAATGGAGATCACATGGAGGACTATCACTGGGCGACTGCGAGGTGGAGAGGGAGGGAACAAGTATAGGGAATAGGTAGCATAAATGGTAGGTAGAAATTAGACAGGGGGAGGTTACAAATAGCCTAGGAAATGAAGAAGCCAAAGAACTTATATGTACGACCCATGGACATGAACTACAGAGGGGGGATGTGGGTGGGAGGGGGTGTGCAGGGCAGAGGGGAATAAAGGGAGGGAAAGGGGACAACTGTAATAGCATAATTGATAAAATGTATTTAAAAACACACAAAAAATCACCCTGTATTTCATGCAGAGAACTATTGGAAATAACTCAAGATTGATTTCATCAGTTTAAGGCATGCTTTACAAAGAAAAGAAAGAATTCCCATAACAGAAAGGGGGCCTTCCCTGACCAGTGTGGCTCCGTTGCTTGGAGTGTTGTCGCACAAAAGGGAAGGTTGCCAGTCCCATTCCCGGTCAGGGCACACACCTGGCTTTTGGGTTTGTTTTCCGGGTGTGGCGCATATGAGAGGCAACTGATTGATGTTTCCCTCGCACATCGATGTTTCTCTCCCTCTCTTCCCCTCTCTCTAAGAGCAAATAACACATTAAAAAAACTTGTTTTTTTTAAAGAAGAAGAAAGAATGCCTAGGCAAACAACAAGCAGGTGAAAACTATAGGACACCGATGTATGCACTCCCTACAAGCATTATTCTTAACAGATAAACATTTGAAACAATCTAATCATTCGTTTGCATTGATAGAGAAATTATTATTAGGAATAAAGATTTCAACAAAATTCTAGGCAGATTAGTATACAGAAAGCTATGGCATTCTAAACACTGGTAAATGATCAATTTTAAGGTGGACTAGCCGAAAAGTTTCAGTCCTTTCAAGAAATGCAAGGCCTACCTGGACAGGTGTGGATCACTTGTTTAGAACAGGTCACTGGTTGGACTCCCAGTCAGGCCAGATTCATGGGTTGTGGGCCAGGTCCCCAGTTGGGGGCGTGCGAGTGACAACCTGTCAATGTTTCTCCCTTCTTTTCCCTCTCTCTAAAAGTAAATAAACAGAATATTTGTTAAAATTAAAAAATAAGAAAGAACAAAAACGAACAAACAAAAAATGCTTGTCTTCTGCTACTCTAAAATCTTGACTCCAAAGGATGATACATTAGGACCCAGAAAATGATTTCCTTTAAGGGTTCAACCTCTGAATGAAACATGCTGTGCACCAAGTCAAGCTAAGTATGTCCCATCCCAACTCTAATTCCATCAGCACTATCCCAATTCTAATGCCCCCATAGCAGATAATCTCTAATTTAACCCCACATATTTTCCAAGTCCCTTCCAATTAATGCATCCTTTTCTCAGATCTAGAAATCCTCTTCTTGCCATTGGAAACCAGCTCCCTAAATATGAGGCTTTTTCCTGAAAATCGATGTGATTTTTACCAAGAAAATATTAAGAAAAAATTAATCCCGCACATCTGAAAAACAGTTTAAAACTAAAAATTTGTTTTAACTCAAGGAAAGGATATCCCAATGCATATTTCTCAATGATAAATAGTATAAAACTACAGAATGTATGCAAGGGAGGGTCCAAGATGCATGACCAATGATATGCCAGGGCAGGAAAGGTTACCCTGGGGGCAAGGTCCTCCTTCCCCCAGGTTTGCTCATTGCTAGGCACCTGGTGCTTTCTGCCCTGCTGACCTCCTGTACCTGGCTTATGGTCTCTGCTCATTTCTAACTGCTTGGACAGCGGAAGCGGAATGCAGACAAAGGTTTGAATCTTAGCACCACAGCTATGGAACCTTGGGTTCTACTACCGTAGTTTGAAATGTTTCCAAATTGAGATCAGTGAAGGATGATATAAATGCTACACCCCCAAGGTGGTGGACTAGGTAAACACAGCTTGTATGACCACATCAAAATTACAACTAAACCACACAACAACCATCACCGAGAACCAGCAGAAATCAAGCTGGATGGAAGTCTGACAACCATGGGATTAGAGAAAACACAACCATCCACATGGGTACCAGGAGTGCAGACGCGAAACTGGCTGGCCCCACACCCACACGTGGTGGATAAAAGTCAGGAGAGATATCTCAGGAGCTGGGGTCCAGCTGTACACCAGGTTGCCCAGCCAGAGATTTCAGTGCCAGGAGAAGAAGTCCCTTTGGCTTCTGGCAGTAAAAACCAGTGAAGGTTTAGTCCCTGGAAGAAACTGCTGGATTCCCAGGCAGGTCCTCCTAAAGGGCCTACACACAGACTTATTCAGACTCCCTCTGAGCTCCAGCACCTGGGGTAGCACCTTGAAAGGCATCAGGGTGAGAGCTGGGGGACAGCTTTCTCCAAAACAACTGCTCACAGAGGCCATTGCTCCTCTTTGGAGCCCTCCCACCACAGAGCCAGCAGGCTGGTGCCATCTCTGAGACCCCATTAACTTGGTGAACACTGTTTGCCTCACCCTGGAGATCCTCTGAGACTTTACCCTGATTTAGAGTCTCACCCAAGCTGCCTAGCCAAGGGATTAACAGTGGCTTTTCCTTCTGAATGACTCCTGTTGGCTAATGCTTCTGATCTTCCTAAACTACTATGAAACAAGCGGCAGCTGGCCTTAGCAGAACCCATGAACCTTGCTGAGTAGCTCCAGACCCCGACTAGTAGTCTCTGGCCTTGGTTCACAACCTGGCCTTACTAGGGCACCCTCCAAGCACAGCACAAGAAGCAGCCAGAGACTGATGACCTTAGAGCTTATGCCAAGTGTCCCCAGACAGAACACAAGGGGACACCAGAGCCCTGCTGAAGTAAGCCTTACTCCATGGATTGGACCCCTGCACAGCTTATCCTCCATGTTCGATGGAAGTGGGTGCTCAGTGGGCATAGGCAGTCCTTGCAACTGACCATGTGTGGCCTGGGGAAATCCCTTCCATTGACCTGCCAATAGCAATCAAGTCTCAAGTACAAGAGGAGGGTGTAGTCGGCCCACACGAAAGGCACACCTTGAGTATTCGGCATCTGTGATAGGGGAAGCTGTGCCACTGGACCCTACAGGACAGGACACTACTACATTAGACCACGATACGAAGACAGGGAGTCATAGCTGCTCTACCTAACACATAGAAACAAACAAAGGGAAGCTGCCGAAATGAGCAGACAAGGAAATATGACCCAAAGGAAAGAACAGATCAAAACTCCAGAAAAAGAACTAAACCAAATGGAGGTAAGCAATCTATCAGATGCAGAGTTCATGACACTGGTTATTGGGATGCTCAAGAACTTAGTGAGGACCTCAAATGCAAAAAAGAAAAAGAAAGAAAGAAAAGAAAAATCAATCAAAAACAAAGGATACACTAATTGAAATAAAGAACAATCTACAGGGAAACAACACTAGAGGAAATGAAGCCAAGAACCAAATCAATGATTTGGAACATGAGGAAGAAAACAACAACCTATTAGGAAACAAGAAGAAAAAGAATCCAAAAGTCCAAGAGGGTGAGGATAGTGTCAGGAGGCTCTGGGACAACTTCAAGCATTCCAACACTCTCATCATAGGGGTGCCAGAAGAAGAGAAAGAGAATGATATTGGAGACTTATTTGAAAAAAAAAAAAAAAACAATGTACCTAATTTGGTGGAGGACATAGATATATAGGTCCAGGAAGCACACAGAGTCCCAAAGTAATGTGTGCCAAGAGACCCACACCGACACATACGATAATGAAAATGCCAAAGATTCAAGATAAAGAGAGAATCTTAAAATCAGCAAGAGAGAAGCAGATAGTTACCTACAAGGGAGTTCCCATAAGACTGTCAGCTGATATCTCAAAAGAAGGTATTGGCAAGGAATATTTAAAGTGATGAAAAGCAGGGACCTACATCCCAGATCACTCTACCCAGCCATGTTCTCATTTAGAATCCAAAGGCAGGTCAAGTGCTTCCTAGATAAGAAAAAGCTAAAGAAGTTAATCAGCAAATCATCATTACAGGAAACATTAACAGGACTTATTTAAGGAAGAGATGATGGAAACTCTGAACAATGAAATGACAGTAAATACATATCTATCAACAATTGATCTAAAATCCAAACTAAGCAAACAAGCAGAAAAGAAACAAACATAGATATGGAAAAAGGTTTGATGGTAGCCAGATTGGGGTGGGGATTAGGGCAATAGGTGAGAAGGTATTTACAGAATAGATATGGGGATGGGAAGTGCGGTATAGGAAATGGAGAAGTCAAAGAACTTATATGTAGGACCAACAGACAGGATCCACAGTGTGGGAATTGCCCAAGGAAGTGCGGTTGCTGGTTGGAAAAGGGTGCAAAGGGAGAAAAATTGGGACAACTGGAATAACATAATCAATAAACTATAGTTAGAAAAATAAAAGCATAAAACTATCATAAGTTCTTTAAAGTTGTACTGGGAAAATATCTCTTTTGCTCACAAGTACATAGAGCAGAATTAAAGGGACCTACCTTCCACCAGCAACATCCCAATTTTGAGTGACGGTACTGCAGGATGGACAGACAGTATCCTCTCCGTAGCTAGTCTTCGAATGCCGCCCCATATCCGGATGGGTCTGGCTTTATACCTTCCAATATCTTAATCAGATCAATACTGCTTATCTGCCCGTAATCATGTGGGTGGGTTCCTGGTTAATCATCTCACTTTCTCACTTTGTGCTTGCCCTTTTTGATTTTTTAAACCAATCTTTTATTTATTTATTTTTTTTGCAGAGAGTAAAAGATTTTATGTTTACTTTCCTGAGGGCAAGGGTTAGGTGGGGAGAAATGCACTAACCCTGAGGGGTGGGGGCTTTGAACTTTTATTAGGTGATTGCGGTGGTTGTAGGGTAGGAAGTCTCCATTGGTCTTGTATAGACTGTAGCTTGTCTTGAGGTTATCTTTGGGTACACGTTCTGTTTCCTAAGAATGTCCTGTTTCCTAATTTTTTGGAGCTTCTGCGCCTTCAGGGAGCTTCCAATAATTTGTGCTTCCAGTCATTACTGGGGAATGTACCAACAGTGGCAGGTGGGTGTGAGAGAGATGGCACCACCTGCAGCCTGAGGCTGGTTAAGCAGATGTTCCAAACAAAGGAAGCACGGGTCTGGGTGACGCAAACTTAAGTATGGCCCAGAGCTACCTTTTGTCAGTGTGTAGGTGCAGAAGGAAAAGGTCAAGCCGCTGCCACATGACAAGAAGCTGATCCTTGTGCCTTTTGCATACTTTTTATTGTCCTTAAACCAATCTTAGAGTAAGGTAAGAGGTTGGAAAGAAAGGGGTGAGGAAGTCAAACCATGGAAATATGAAACAACATTAAACAATCTCATCTAGCAGCAGTTAATATCAGATGCATTTATAGGCTAAAGGAGGGATATTTTACAGTTATAAAAAAAATCACTAAGATCCATTCATTTACTGATGGGCACCTGGGTTGCTTCCAATACTTGGCTATTGTAAATTTTGCTGCTATGAACATTGGGGTGCATAGGTTCTTTTGGGTTGGTGTTTCAGGATTCTTAGGATATAGTCCCAGCACTGGAATTACTGGGTCAAAAGGCAGATCCATTTTTAGTTTTCTGAGGAAGTTCCATACTGTTTTCCATAGTGGTTGTACCAGTCTGCAATCCCTTGATAGTGCACTAGTAGTCCCCTTTTCTCTACAACCGCTCCAACACTTGTTGTTTGTTGCTTTGTTTATGGTGGGTGGGCTGGGATGGGAGTAAAGGACAGAAAAGTGTACTTGAACAACGATGAAAATAAAATTTTTAAAAAATCGCTAAGAAAATATTATGATGAACTTCCTACCCCTGGACACAACACTGTGACATATATGGAACAGAAAGACTGAGACTTATAAGGTAAAACAGATAATTTGTAATCGTAGTGTAAGTTTTTAAAAAAATACCATTTATGCAGGAGCTGACAGAGAAGAAAGTGAAATGCTATGAAAGTTTGAACAGCTTTGATCACCTAACCTGCAGCAGCCACCTAGCAGGTGCAAAACGATTTTAAAGACCTGTAAAATATTTACAAACTAGTATCAATATAAGACCATAAAATAAATATCAATAAAAACTTCATAGAATTAACCTATTTAGCACCGTCTGGACCACGGTGAAAGTGAACTCCAGCACGCCTCGAGGCCGCCCCCTCCACCCAGCCCAGCAGAGTCACCGCACTCCCGACTTCTGGCCTCCTGATTCATTTCGCTCATTTCTCAACTTTTTTCACACATGCCGTGGCACTGTGCATTTTCCAGACCTGGCTTCCTAGGTGAAGCGCTTTATGTGTGGTGGCTTCTGGCTGGTTTCTGAAAGCCCACCCCCCCTTTTTTTTTGCAGCTGAAATTTTATTCATAAAAAACCACAGCAGTTAAAACAGAAAACCAGTGTATTGGAAAGACAGATTGCAGTTTGCTGATGGTTTCACGTGCAAAGAAACTTCTGTTCAAATTCAGTTGATGTTTGCCCATGGGATTTTCTAAGTTTGGGGAATTTCCTTTTATCTTTATTTGGGGAATCCTTGGATAATTCTTGGGTGGGGAGTTGATGTGAATCCCCTTTCTGGATTTTGGACAAGGCTGCTGGACAGGAGTTGTTTCCTCAGGTTTTCTTTATGTCAGGTAGAAAATTAAATATGGGGCTGGAGAAGGGGGAAAGAGAGATGTCAAATGAATTTCTGACCTGGTATTTTCTGGTTTAAAATGTAAAATGAATTAAATTAAGACAGAACGTCAACAATAAAAAACGGAGCCAGCCATATTTATTTGAAAATTGATATCCACATAATATCTACAATAATGTCCATACTGAAGCAGGCTAAGATCAAAGAAGTGTCAAGTTAAGATGAATTTTGTAACGCTTCAGTAGGAGCAGAGTCTTAGATAAGCAAATAAACTTCTGTCTCTATACTTTATTGCCTTCTGTAATTGTCCCTGAAACTTAGTTTAATTGCCTCCTGTCTCTGTAACTAAATTTATCGCTTCCTGCTCTGTAACTTGCTCCTCGCTTATAAAAGTGTAATTAATCCACAGCTCGTCGCTCAGAATTTGGGTGCTTGCCCCCCTCTGAGCCTGCACGTAATAAAGTTTGTGCTCCTCCACTCCAACTGCGTGTGAGTGATTTTTCCACAACATTTTGGTTCCCTGACCGGGAAACCGACCTCACATGAGCAGGCAGCTTGTCTCTGGTGACGGTAGCCGAGTGGGGGCTCCTGTGGGGAGCCCAGCCCAGAGGGAGGAGCACATGCCCCCGTGATTTCGGGCTTCCCTGAACGGGGTCCCTGGCGCTGGGCCCCCGGTCGCTCCAGGATCTGGGCCACAGGGGATTGGTGGACCACAAAGCCAGAGGCGCCATCATCGGTTAGTGCCTGGGGGACTGGACCTGAAACCAGAGAGAGATTAGCTATCTCTCAAACCTACCAGGGACTCAGGCAACTGAGTCACCAGAGACTCAGGCAACTGGGTCACCAGACTCCATTCGGGGGAGGAAATGTATAACTTCGGAATGAATGAGTGAGAGTGTTTGTGTGTTTGTGTTTGTGACCCCACGAGCCTGATGGCTTACGGGGTCTGAGTGGGCCCTAACCTGCAATTCCTGTGTCAGATCGTATAGCATAACAGCTGGCAGTTAACCCCGAATTCTGGGGCAGCCTGTAGCCAAGATTGACTGAAACCTCGTGAGAGGGCAGGCCAGGCGGGCGTCTGATTCTTCCCCACCCTTTGTCCGCGCCGAGAGGGAGGAATCATGGGAGGAGGACCCTCAACGGTTTTAGATTGTATGCTCCAGAATTTCAGCTGATTTCGGGGACAGGATCCCTCCTTAGACCCAGGCTGGTTGCAGACTTTTTGTTCATCAGAATGGCCCACCTTTGGGGTAGGCTGGCCCCCTGAGGGCACCCTGAATTTAATCATAATTCGGGCAGTACATCTGATAGTAACTGGGAAGCCAGGACACCCTGACCAGTATGCTTACATTGATAGATGGCAGGAGTTAGCACAGGACATGCCCAAATGGCTCCAACAGTGTGCAGGGACAGCCCCGAAGCGGTTTAGCATAGCCGCACCAGGGAAAAATCGGCCAAGCTGCGGGAGGAGGCCACGAGCCGAGACATCCATTCTAGTGTCCCAGGGGCCCAAACAGCCCAAACACCCCATCCATCAGGGCCACCCGGACGATGATCCACCCATATATCCGCCCCTGTGTGGTGAACTCCCATCGGCTCCCCCCGGACCAGACACCCCGCCACCCTCGGTGTCACCTCCCCAAGTTCTCAGGCCACAGGAACCCCGACCAGGGAGAACCCCTCCCCACCATCGCAGCCAAGCTCAGGCACCACCAGGCCCTACAGATGCCATTGAGGGAGACTCAGGGGCCCGCACGGGTCACCGACGATGGTACCCTAAGACCGGGGCCCATGGTATTCTATTACCAGCCTTTTACTACCACCGATCTCCTTAATTGGAAGCACCACACTCCGTCATACTCAGAGAAGCCACAGGCTCTGATAGACTTAATGGAATCCGTAATGCAGACACCGATCCGTAATCGGCCCACCTGGTATGACTGCCGTCAACTTCTGTTGTGCTATTTAACACTGAGGAGAGGCAGAAAATCCTGCAGGAAACTCATTGGTACTTAGAGACCCATGCCCCGGCCGGGGCCTTAGACCCCCTACAGTATGCGAACATGGCTGCGCTGGAGGAACAGCCAGATTGGGATCATAATACTGAACAGGGAAGGGCGGCTTTGGAAGGCTATCGGGAGGCAATACTGCAGGGAGTCCGAGCTGGGGCTAGAAAACCCATAAACATGGCCAAGGTCTCGAACATAATGCAAAGGGCAGACGAATGTCCGGGGGACTTCCTGGAGCACCTCAACGATGCATATAGAGTTTATACTCCTTTTGACCCCGAAAGCCCAGATAGCCAGAGAATGGTAAACATGGCTTTGTCTCCCAATCGGCCCCCGACATCCGAAAGAAACTGCAGAAATTAGAGGGATTTGCTGGTATGAATATCAGCCAGCTGGTAGAAGTAGCTAATAAGGTCTATAACAATCAGGAAGAGGCAGCAGAGGCAGCAGCCCTAGAAAAACAGAAGAAGGCGGTCTTATTGGCAGCTGCCCTGGTGGCCCCAACAAAGGGCCCGCCAAAGAGAGGGCAGAAGGGACATTTTCAGCTAGAGAAGGACCAGTGTGCTTATTGCAAGGAAAGAGGCCACTGGAAGCGAGAGTGCCCAAACCAAAAGAAAAAGGAAGCTTCTCCACTTCCCCCGGCCCCAGGTATCCTCAGCCTGGCAGGACTGGGTACCGAATGAGCCAGACCGGGCTCGATAAAACTTGGCCCCCACGAGCCTATGGTCCGAGCAAAAGTAGGGGGCCAATCATTGGACTTTATGATAGACACCTGGGCTGAGCACTCTGTAGTCACAGCACCCATAGCCCCGCCGTCAGGCCGAGAGGTTTCTGTTATAGGAGCTACAGGGCAATCCAACGAATTGAAAGGATTTTGGCAGGCCCAGAAAGTCAAACTTGGGGGACACCGAGTCCGCCACGAATTCCTCTATCTGCCTGAGTGCCCTGTACCCCTCCTAGGCAGAGACCTTTTAAGCAAATTAGCAGCCCAGGTAGTCTTCCACCCTTCTGGGCAAGCCACGCTAGAATTAGGCAAGTCCAGCATAATCACTCTTGTCATGCCCCGGGAGGAAGAATACCGGATCCATGAGAAGGATGAGG
Organism: Trachops cirrhosus; assembly: GCA_028533065.1. NCBI lineage: Eukaryota > Metazoa > Chordata > Mammalia > Chiroptera > Phyllostomidae > Trachops > Trachops cirrhosus. Next base: position 62,988,721 of record CM052543.1, read on the forward strand.
GACCCCCGATTTGGACCCCCTTGTGGGAGAATTTCCTGATGTCTGGGCAGAGGGGAACCCACCAGGACTTGCCATCGGATGCACCCCGGTGATAATAGACTTAAAGCCAGGGGCTCAGCCCCGCTGCCTGAAGCAATATCACATACCCAAAGAGGCCCAGCTAGGCATTTCAGGGACAATTAACAAGTACCTATCTGAGGGAATATTAGTACCGCGCCAGTCACAATGGAACACACCGCTCCTCCCGGTAAAAAAGCCAGATGGGTCAGGGTATCGCCCAGTTCAGGACCTTAGGGCTGTCAATGAGGTTGCCCTGACCCTACACCCCACGGTGCCAAATCCATACACCCTGATGATCCAGCTGCCCCCAACTGCCTCATATTTTACTTGCCTCGACCTAAAGACGCTTTCTTCTGCACTCCCTTGGCCCCTGCAAGCCAGCCGATATTTGCTTTTGAGTGGGAGGACCCACACATCAGCGCCAAAACCCAACTGACCTGGACCAGGCTACCCCAGGGCTTCAAGAACTCCCCCACCATATTCAGTGAAGCGTTAGCCCGGGACCTGCGGACATTTTCAGGGGAACATCCCGGCCTGGTCCTACCCCAGTATGTAGATGACTTGCTATTAGCAGGCCCAGGGGAAAGGGAATGTTGAGAAGGTACGTGGGCCTTACTCCAGCTCCTAGCCACCAAAGGATACTGGGTGTCCAGGAAAAAGGCCCAGATTTGCCAGAAAGAAGTCCGATATCTGGGTTTTCAGATAAGTAAAGGACAGAGAGCCTTAGGAGCAGAGAAGAGGGCTGTAATCAGCCAATAGCCTACCCCCGCCACCAGAAGGCAACTCCGGGAGTTTCTAGGGGCCACAGGGTTTTGTCGGATATGGATCCCGGGATACGCGGAAATTGCGAGACCGCTATACCAAGCCCTTAAAGGACCAGAAACTGCTCCATTCGAATGGGGAGCAGAGCAGCAGGA
>CM052543.1:62990197-63034176 GCA_028533065.1 Trachops cirrhosus
TTCTCAACAGAGGCCTTGAAGGCAAGAAGGGGCTGGAAAGAAGTATTCCAAGTCATGAAAGACAAGGACCTACATCCCAGATTGCTCTATCCAGCAAAGCTTTCATTTAGAATGGAAGGGCAGATAGAGTGCTTCTCAGATAAGGTCAAGTTAAAGGAGTTCATCATCACTAAGCCCTTATTGTATGAAATGTTAAAGAGACTTATCTAAGAAAAAGAAGATAAAAAACATATGTAGTAAAATGACAGCAAATTCACAATTATTAATAACCACACCTGAAACAAAAACAAGAAACGAAGCAAACAACTAGAACAGGAGCAGAACCACAGAAATGGAGATCACATGGAGGGTTAGCAACAGGGGAGTGGGAGGAGAAGAGGCGGGAAAGGTACGAAGAATAAGTAGCATGGATGGTAGGTAGAAAATAGACAGGGGGAGGGCAAGAATAGTATGGGAAATGTAGAAGCTAAAGAACTTATGACACATGGACATGAACTAAAGCAGGGTAATGTGGGTGGGAGAGGGTGTTCAGGGTGGAGGGGAATGAAGGGGGGATAACAGGACAACTGTAATAGCATAATTAATAAAATATATTAAAAAAAGATATATTTCATTTTATTGAAAGTAAAAGGAAGAATGAATGAAAATAAATGAACTGAACATTCAATTAAAGAAGTTAGAAAATATAAGGAGGAGGAAGAGTAAAGAAACAACAAAGAATAAATATGTTATTAGTTAAAGATACTACATGCAAAACAGAGGGGTGATGATTAAAAATGTTCTTTGAAGTGACTAATAAAAACAACAAACCTGGCATAACTGATCATGAGAAGAGAGAGAGGTAAAAATAACGATACTATGAACCGAACTGCACATACATCTAGGGATATGGCACAGAATTTCCAAACCTCAAAAGACAATCTTGGCAATTTGACAGCAAAATTTTGGGGAAAAAACAATTTTCTAGAGAGAAAATATATCCAAAATGATTCAGAAAAACTAGAAAGTCTTAATACCCCACTATAAAAACCTAGTTCAAAGTATGACCCTAACAACCGATGAGCAACATCATTTTACAGGTGAATCTAGGGAAGTTTATAGAAACAGTTAACTCTTATTATGCAAATCTTTTCAGAGTATAGAAAGAGTTAGAAAGCTACTCAGATGAGGCTATTCTTACCTCTGAAAAGGACAAGAGTAAATAACGCTACAGGCCATCTTTATTTGTAGATGGAGATGAAAGCATGCTACATAGAATATTATCCCATCAAATATACCAATATATTAAAAGAATAATACATCATAACTAAACAGATGTGTCCCAGGAATGCAAGGATTATTCACCATCAGAAAATCTAATTATATAATTCAGAGTATTAACAAAGAAAATGAATTATTATCTTGTAGGTACCAAAAAGCATTTGATGAAATTCAACATCTGTTTATGATTTTAAAATTCTTTACTTGTAAAACATTAAGAAAAACTTCACATGTGCAATTTACAGATGATATATCATAGAATTATACTGTTGAAATTTATACATAATTTTATTACCCAATACCACCACAATAAATTTAATTAAAAAGAAAACAAACTTCTGTAAGTAAGGTAAAGAATTTCAATGTAAACAATAAATAGCAGGTATCATTCTTAATAGTGAAACAAAAGGAATATTCTCATTAAGGTTAGAAAAAAAGATGCATCAGTAAACTATTTCATTATTGCAATTTCAAGTAGTCCCCTTACTACTCTTTGCTAATCCTCTTACAATCTCCTAGGTACGAAGGTTTTCCATTCTCCATATGTTTTATTTCACCTTCTCCTCTCAAACTTCGGGATGCCTACTCCACCCTACTTAGAATCCTTCAAATGCCCTTAATTCCCTACATGATGGGGTCCACCATTACCTTACAACTGTACCTCTTCCTACTCCACCCTTTGCTCTGTTTCAATCCAGTTCCTGGATATATCTCAAAAAAAAAAAAAAATCCCAGTGTTCTCCTGACTGATGGTCTTTGCACACAGGCACCTCCCTTACCTCCTCAGTCTCAGCTGAAATATCACCTCCTTGGGAAGGTCCCTCTGATGGTCTTGTTTATTCTCAAGAAAACATCTCCAAATGAAACAGGTATTGAGGATCAGGGCCCACACTGAGGTCTCTTCAAAATTCTAGTCAGATTAGCCCCACCCTAATTCCATTATCCCCAGTCCAATTAACTGAATCTACTCAGCTATCTAACCATCTCTTCCTCCTGAACCACGCCCTTCCATGTTCTAGTAAATGGTTTATTTTCAATGTTATCAGTTTATAAAACACTGGTATTTTACCTTAATTTTTTCTTTGAGATTCCTTACAAGAAAATACAAAAGAAAGGACTGCCACTTCATAACACTTCTGAAATCATTTTAAAAATAAAAACAACTTGTAAACTCAAACAAATGGCTTCCTCAACAGCCAGAGCTACTCTGACTGGAGGAATTGCTAAGACAGTATATAACCAAGTAAAGATTTGGTACTGCAGGCGACAAGGAGGGGTTAATGCCGGGCTCCTTAGTACAAGTGAAATTACCTAGCCTCACCAGTCAGGAAGCTCAATCAGGCCTACTCCTATCTTAAATCAAATCAGAGGAGATTTTCTAGAGGTTCTGAATCCACTTGAAATCACCCTATAAAATTATTGAAAATTTCTGAGTTATTGGTTCTGGATAAATTTTCTGGAAGTTTGCCTGAAACAATGAACGAATCCAGGTTTTCTGGCATCTAAAGGTTATAAAAATTTCAGGGCTGTCTTAGGGACAGAAAAAGTTTCCAGGAAAGCTGCTGGAATGGAAGGAACAGCAGTACAGCATAGCTAGCTCAATTGTCAGGACGCAAAACACCATTAGCATTCAGGTCTGCATGAGGACCCTGGGGAGGAGCTGCTCCCCTGGAGGAAGCAACCCCATTCTCTCTAGAAAGATTTCATCTTTCTCACCCTGCCGTCTCCCCAAAAGATTACAAATATCAGCTTGCCTGCGACTGCTCAAAAGAATAGAACTCCTTCACATCTCCATGGTCCCCTGGAATCTTGGTGACCAAGTTCCATTCAGACAAGAGAAAGCTGAGGCTAAGGCACAGCCCTCCACACACTGCCTGCCCTCCCCCCGCCCCCCCCAGGAAGGTCACCACAAAGCAAGCCTGCTTTGACTAAATGTAAATCCTTTTTCCTTCGTGTCTGGTGTAAGGGGCAAAAATAGTCAAGGAAGTGCTTGCTCTCTGTAACCACTTTCCTTGTGGCTTTTATAAGAGTGTATCAAACTGATGTTTGCAGCTGACCTGACTGCTAATGGCAGGGGCCCTTTGAGTGAGGAGTAGTGGCCCTTGGCTCCTCTGCCCTAGCTGGATCCTCCAAGGAATTCATGCACCAAGGAACCTGAAGAGGGTGAGATGAGGAGGATCAATACACGCCTCTCCTTGTCCAATTTTAATGTCAAAGGATGAACGGAGGATTAGCTGGCAAAACAATATCTAGGTGTCTATAGAACTTATTGCTAATAAATGGAGCTGGGGGAGGGGAAATGGGTGACAATCTGGCTTATCCCTGAGGAATTATGACAAATTCAATTAATTTAGATTCTAAAGATTGGGTGGAAATGACATCACTCTTTCCCTATTCAAGACACACCTGATGAGTACTAACAGTCTTAAGGACAGATTGTTATGAAGGAGAAGCATTGTCCAAAAAAATGACCCTAGGCCCTGGTCAGTGTGACTCAGTTCATTGGAGCATTGTTCGTTCCATAAACTGAAAGATTATGGGTTTGATTCCTGGACAGGGTCAGGGTGCATACCAGAAAGCAACCAATCGATGTTTCTCTCTCTCTCTCTCTCCTTCTCCCTCTCCCTCTCTCTCTGTGAAAAGATGTCCTCAGGTGAGAATTAAAAAAAAAATGACCTTAGATGTTCACCCTGGAATGCCTGAACAATGGGCTAGCCCAGAGCCCTTACCAGCTGGATGAGAAGTGCTCATGTTCAGCTTCCCATGGGAACAATGACTTCCTTTCCATGGCTAGAGGACTGTATCACCCAAAAAGACCAAGGTCCTCAGCTGCCTCCTAAAATACAGGACCTCTGGTTTTCCCAGACAATTCCTATAAATGGCTAGCATGACATCGAGGCAGCTTGATTCCCCAAGCAATCTGTTTCCTGATAAACTGGATATCATCAAAGCCCTACATGAAGGGAGAGCAATGGAGAAAGGGACCCCTCCACTAGAACAAAACCCAAGTTATATACAGCATCCCTCCTGGACAAGGGATGCTTCTCTGTAGGGATGCTATAGAAATGGGAAACTGTGTGTACTTTGGTCTTGATGTATTCCCTTAACTCATACTATATAACATTGTGGTGGTGTTTATACCCATGCCTTGTACAACTGGTGGAAGCCCCACAAGAACTAATTTACCATGAAAGAATCTTTCCCCATAGAAAAGGAGTATTCAAAAGATAGAAAGAAGGCAAATAGTAAGGTTCCATCAGGATTAGGGTTTTTCCAAGCAGGTATATCTCAGGGAGAGAGGAACAAGGGGATTAATGGATTAAATGGGTGGACAAGAGAATGATTATAATTGATGGGCCATTAAACCTATCATAGGTATAAAAAAACATTGAGCCCTGGCTGGTGTGGCTCAGTGAATTGGGAACTGGCCTGTGGACTGAAAGGTCATTGGTTTGATTCCCAGTGAGGGCACATGCCTGGGTTGCAGGCCAGGTCCCCAGTTGGGGACATGCGAGGCTACCCTTCTCGCATGCCCCAGACTATTTTCTGGTGCATCAATGTTTCTCTCCCTCTTTCTCCCTCCTTTTCCCTCTTTCTAAAAATAAATTTAAAATAAAAAGAAAAGAAAAGTGGAACAATTTAGGAGAGTTATATATGAGAAACTTAAATACCATACTAAGGGCCTTTCCCCTAAGAAATAATAAAATGTTGACTATGAATATCACACAAGCCCTCATTTCTTACTGAATTGATAATATACCATTAGAATAAGCTTTGAGTGGAGCATTTGTATTTTTTCATAAACTAAATTATTTCCTTTCTACATTTCTAAGGATTCTAGGAAGAATGAGACATGTTCACCATATATATAATAAATACATATATTATTTTTCCGATATTGAGCATCAAAAGAAATTATTCTGACTTTGTAACTGTAACCCTGTGCTCAAAACACACTGCTCAGAATTGGCCAGGCCCCATAACAATGGCCCCTCAGTGCTCCAGGCAAATATGTCACTTCCCTATGAGTCCCAAAGGGTCTCTTTTACTGTGATCCTGCCTTCATGCTTCTTTCAGTCGGAGCCACAGGTACCAGTGGAGAATAAATACCCTTGCACTTCAGATACTCTTCCATTTTATCTTTATCCATAGTAACCACAGTAACACAGAAATTCTTTATCTAAAGAAACCTAACAGTTCTGACAATTGAAGAAAAGTATTTTCTTATTTTCAGAATGATTAAAAATACCTGATTTCTTAAACTTGATGGTTTTCTGAAAATTAGGAAGTTTTTCCTCTATGTCCTTTAGAAATAATTTCTCCAAGCTTCCTTGTGGGGTGTATTAAAAGCTAGAGAAAGAGAGAAGTAAATTATGTTTAATAGTCCCTTTCCCTCTGGCCATTGTCTAGATTGTTTATTGTCCACATTGCTTAGCAATTTCAGGAGAGCAGGATAGCCTTTTTGTCTTTCATGTGGCATTTCAAATTCATTATTTCAAATAGGTATTGTTGACAAATGTCTCAGACATTAGCTTAAAGTGTCTGCGGATAATATCTGAATACTGTGTCTAATAAATTTTTCTCAACTTAGAAAATCTACTTTCCATTCTTTGAAAATAATTTACAACCATAATATTTGATGGCTAAATAAATTCTATTTTATAGATATAAGTGACTCAACTTTCCCATTATTGGAGACTCATTTTATTTTCAGTTTTCCACAATTATTACTAATCACTGATAAATATTTACCCTATATTTTAGTACCTAGAACAGTATATACAGTAAAAATATTGGTTGAATGAATGAAATTCCTTAGATCAGATAGCTATCTAGGAACAGAATTACTGCATTGTAGGATTTAAATATTTTAAGATCCTAAACATATATTGCCAAAATTTTCCAAGAAGAATATATCATTTTATATCCTCACTATTAACTTTAGAAAAAAAATCTTTACTAATTTGGTAAGTGAAAAAGTATAGCTCAAATTTTTAATTTACATTTCTTAGATTACCACTAAGATTGATTTTTTAAATGAAAATTAGCCATTTGGATTTCATTATATGTATTGGTTCATATCCTTGTGCATTTTCTCTAATAGGGTTCTAGCATTGTTTTCTTATATAAAATATGAACATTTTATATATTGCTCATATGATATTTTACATATTAAACACTTTTAGATATGCTCATAGTTTTTTCCAGTTTACCATTTCTTTAATTTATACTTCTTTAATTTTATTTAATTTAAAATGTTTTGACATGTATTTCAATGTTTTATGTTGTTATGTCTCTTTTCCTTTGTAGTATCTTTCATGGCTTTTATATTTAGAAAGTTACTTCCCCACCAAAAGGCAGATAAATATTATCTTATTTTTTTTATATGTTAATTATACCTTTGTGATTTAATTGTACCATTAATCATAGCTGCATGTTTTTGTTATTGTTTTTTATCTTCACCCAAGGACATGCTTATTGATTTTAGAGAGGGGGAAGAGAGGAAAAGAAAGATGGAGTGAAACATCAATGTGAGAGAGAAACATCGATCGGTTGCCTCTTGTACGCATCCCTACCGGGGACTGAACCCTCTACTCAGGTATGTGTACTGACTGGGATTGAACCCATAAACTTTCAGCTTACAGAATGATACTCCAACCAAGTGAGTCTCACCAGCCAGGGCTGTTTTTGTTTTATTAACTTTTTAAAAATTGTTTTATGGGTACAGTGTGAGGATAAGAAAAAAGTAATTTTGATTTCTAGTCCATTATATATGACCTGTTGTGTGTTTTCTTTTTCTGTTTCCTGCTAGCTCTTCTTTGTCCCAGTGTCCATAAATATTTTCAATCTCAAAATCCTGGTTCTTTAGTTTTAGGGACAATTTATTCTTTACTTCCTCTACTATTTTCCTCTGTGCATTAACTCCTGTCATTTGATTATGGGACACTAATTTTTGTGTCTTTTCTTCTCCCAATTTTCTATCATTTCACAATGATGGTCTCTTTTCTGAAAAATTTCACCTTTATCTTTAAAACCTACTATTCTCTTTTTCATCCTATGAAATTTTTAATTTTCAACAGGTTATTTCTGTTTCCTTAGCTTGTAACTTCCTTTATTTCCCTCTTTTTATTGTTCTGTTCTTGTTTCTTGGGTGCATTTCTTCTTTCTCTCTAAAAATGCTAAAATGTCAATGGTTTTTGAAGGTTTCTCCCCTCGCCCCCAATGGTCTGTTTCTTTCAAATTTTTATTCATTTGTTTTGGTTTCTACCTTTCAGGCTTAAGGCTTTCCTTAAATGTCTGGTGATCCTTAATAGTTGGTTCAAACATGAGAGTATAGCACTAAAAAACTGACTAGCAGGTCAGAGTGAGCAGAAGGGTTCATTGATTAGGCTTCCCTGAATGGCGATCTTGCTGGGCTACTTCCTGGGTGAACCTCTGTTCAACAGCGAAGGATCTTCCAGTCTTCCTCCTGGAGCGGACAGGCCTGGCTTCCCCATGGAAAACAGCTCCTGAAATTTCCAATGTCCAACTTGCGAAGTTCACTAAATCAACTTGTTTTCCCTATGACAACCACATTCTTAACAGTTCCTGGAAATTCCCAGTCCATAGACCATGAAGCTTAGTCTTCTGTCAGGGTGAGAGAGGAGCTGCCCCAGGGCAGGTCATCTAAGGCTGTATTAGGCTTTCAACAAATCCTCCTTAGCCCCATTTTAACGGCCACATTCTGAGGTGTGCAAGGCCATGAAATCCTAGGCCTTTGGGGTTCTGTACAGTGTGTTGCTTCTTGGCTTTCCTCACTGCCAATTTAGCACTCAACTTTTCAGGGTTTGGTAAATCATCTGTTTTCAAATTTTTCTATCTTATCTCCTTTACCATTTTCTCTCTTTGTAATTTATTTCTTAAAACAAAAACCCTATTCTTGTCACTTCTGTGGAGTTTGGGAGTAAGCAAAGTAAATGATTGTTTAAACCACCATCTTTCTGCTTTGTTTCCTCAAATGTATCTCTCAATAGTTCCTTACACAAACTCTTGGCTCTAAATACTTCCAGTCATTTTCCCTGAGTCTATGCTTTTCTTCCCTTAGTTCTCTTACTGCCTCCCCTTTTTTGAAAGTTATAATTCCTGCTTTCCAGAAGAATCTCCTACCTGAGGTATCCTTCCCTCCCACCCCTGAACCTTGGTGAGGATTCTGTCCTCTGCACTCCATGAGCACTATTGCCTGAGCCATTTAATGGGTTCTTAATACAAACTGTTGCAGTGGGAGCTCTCCAGAATGCCTTACTTGACAGCTAGATTTCATCTCTCATGGGTACTTCTCTAAAGCAATAAATCCCTTCCATGAGATGTGCTTGCTTCTCTCTCCAAGCTATCTGCATGTTTCTACCCCCCAAGCTTTATCATTTCCTTCTTGATGAGATGCATGGAAAAGAGAAAATTGAAAGGTGACTTTTCCTGTAATTTTTTGTGTCTCAAATGCCAAAATTTGGTGTGGATTTCCTATTTAGGAACATTGAAGAGTATGGCTATAGAGCAGAAAGACACATGGTGGGGAAGTGTCATACACAAACAGCATAGATTAAATCATGACAAAGACTGGGACTTGGCCTTTAAATCAGCAACTTCCCTGCTACATGGATACTGTGGCAGTCACAGGGCTATCTGACTGCTAGAGAGGCAGGAGCTGAAAGTCTTCTTGAACCCCATATCTCCAAGACACAGCCACTCTATTGAGTTTTGAGGCAATTTCTAGCATTGTAAATACATTTCTTTAGTAGCATGTAAGCCTGCTTCTTGAGCTCTCCCAGAGATTCTGTAAACTACTTTTTTTTAAAAAAAGATTTACTTTTTAGAGAGAGGGGAATGGAGGAAGAAAGAGAGGGAAAGAAACACCAATGTGTGAGGAACACACATTGATCAGCTGCCTCTCACACATACCCAACCAAGGAACCTGGCCCGCATCTCAGGCATGTGCCATGACTGGTAATTGAACCGGTGACCCTTTGGTTCACAGGCGGTGCTCAATCCACCGATTCATACCAGCCAGGGATCCGTAAACTACTTAACCCTTAAAAAAAGCAAAAACAAAAACAACTCCTTTGGCTTCAACTAAAATAGAGTGGAATCTGTAGTATGCAACTAAAAAGCCCTGACCAAAACACTTCCTCTCCCTCAATCCCACTTCTTAAGGCAATCACTCACATATTTTAGCTGTTTCTTCTGTCTTCACCCTAATATTTCTAGACTTTCCAGTTTTAGTCATTGTGATACTCATACCACATAATACACAGATTTAGTTCTCTTATGCTCCATCCCAACGCACATGGACTTTCCCTATTCCAATCCCTCAAAGAGCTGTATCAGATTTCTTTTGTTAAATTAAGTCTGAATATTTACCATATAAAATTATCATAGTTGATAATTATTAATTAGTTGATATTATTAATCATAGTTGGGTCATGTAGTTTATTATGATTACAATGCCCTTCATGTAAAAAATTTTTTTGTGAAGATCTTATTAATTTATTTTTAGAGAGAGGGGAAGTGAGGGAGAAAGAGAGGGAGAGAAACACTGATATGCAAGAGATACATTGATCAGTTGCCTCTTGCCCCCAACCAGGGACCTAGCCCGCAACCCACATGCCCTGACCTGGAATGGAATTGGTGACCTTTTGGTTCTCAGGCCAGCACTCAACCCACTAAGCCACACCTGCCATGGCATCACATAAAGTTTTATTTATCCTACAGTTAATACTTGTCTCATTATTCCATTTGCTTGGTTTTACATACATTAATTCATCCCAAATTCACTTCCAGTTGTGTAAATGTCTTTTAGATACATAAAACTAATCAGTTACTATGGGGTTGGCCAAAAAGTTCATTTAATTTTTTCAGTACAATGGCTCTAGTAGTGCTTCGTTGTCTTTAACTTCATTTCAAACAATTTTATTAGATTGTATTGTGACAACTGTCATGTCAGTGTACATGGAAAAAATCAAAATTGGTGAATTTTTGTGTAGCCATTTTAATATTGAAGATGGAAGAAAATAAGAAACATTTTTGGCATATTATGCTTTATTATTTCAAGAAAGGTAAAACCACAAGTGAAACACAAGGAAAGGATTTGTGCAGTGTATGGAGACGGGGCTGTGAGTGATCAAACATGTCAAAAGTGGTGTGTGAAGTTTCTTGGTACTACTGACACTTTGGCCAAATAACTATTTGCTGTGGGGCTGTCTTATGCATTGGAAGATGTTTAGCAGCACCCCTGGCCTCTACTCACTAGAAGCCAATAGCGGGAGATAGACAACATACTCAAAATATCCAAATCAATAAAGTTATTGATGAAAATTAAAAATGTCTTTTATTTTATGGAAAAAGAAGTCATGAATTTTTTGGCCAACCCACTAAATCAGATTTCTTCTTTCAGAAATATTCTTCCTGGAGACTTCCATATGCTTACTTGAATCTGGACTGGTTAATCTTTGGGCTGTTGCACCACCTGCACTCTGGGGTTCCATTCACTGTGATACTGAGAATTCCCTTTTCCTCTCTACTATGTTATATTCCCTGGTTCCCCCACCCCAGCCTTCTTCCCTGGTTTACTCCTTTGTGTGTTGGATAAGCTTTGTGAGCTTATCCACCAGGAGCATCCTTGGAAGCTTCACTGGAGATTATGAAGTAGCTCATAGAATCTATAGGAGGACTGAAGAATAAGGTTTGAAAACTGTACATCCAGAAACAATATTCAGATTATCTAACAACCTATACAGTAAGGCATTCCAATACCTCCTCTGGTCAAAGGCACCAAAGGCCCTGAGTGAGCACCTTCCACCTAGAACCTATGCTGTTGCAGCCTCTGAAAACTATCTCTCATCTTCCTCAAGGAATAGATTTTGTGCAAAATCTACTTCCTCACATTTCTTGAAATTGAGGTCTCCCACGAAAGTGCCTGACTGAAAAAGCCTGGGTATATGCCTGTCTTTGCTGCAGTAGATGCAGATGTCATAGTGTGGGAGTTTCCCCAAATGTAAAAAGGGAATTCTAAAGTTATTGGTGATTCCCAAACATAACTGTCTACCAGAGTTTGCATGTCTGACAATGTCTTTGTTCTATCCTTATGTTTTCTTTCAGTATTCTGAAGACATTGTTCCATTGAATTCTAGGTTCTAGAAACCCATAGCCAATTTGTTTTCTGATCGACTTTGTGCAACCTGTTTTTTACTCTCTTGACACTTTTAGGATATTCTTTAAGCCTGATTTCTGAGATTTCATTAAGATATGATAGGTTAGTCTTTTTTTTGTCAACTATTGTGCTAGAACTGCAGATGCAGAAACTCATGTTCTTCATTACTGTAAAATTTTCTCTTATCTTTTGATTACTATATTTCTTCCCACTATATTTTCAGCCTCTCTATGGAATAAAATTAGTCAAATATTAAACCACTTGAACTGATCCTCTTATTTCATCTTTGTTCTTCTATTTTCTTTTTGTTCTTTTGTTATGTTTCATATTCCAAACCTTCCAGCACTTATTTCCACAAATTATTTTTTTCTCTGAATATTCCTTTTATTATAGATTTCTGATATTCTCCATGGCTACAGATTTTCTCTTCTTTCTCTAGAAGTATTAACTCACTGGAATTTTTTTAAAGTTTCATCTGCTCTTTACATCGTGTGTTTCCTCTGAATTCATCTTCCCAGGATTTTTTGGTTTTGTATTTCATGTTAAATGCCTTCCTCATGTCCAGTCATTATTGGCTTATGTTTAAGAGGCAGGAACTAAAACTTGTGTTTGCTATGGATGATAGTTAGACTTCACTGAGTGCTCTGGCAAGGATCCAATTATTTCTTTGGTCATGGGTGGGGGTGGGGGGCACATAACTGTCAGCACCTGAAGGTAAGAGTATAATGAAAAGACTCTAAATTTACACATATATCTGACTTGAAATTGGGACCCAGGAATTTATGGTGTCTTAATTTTTTGTTTTTGAGAAACATTAAAAATAAGAGAAAATAGAATATGTAACAAAAACTAGCCAGAATTGACATCTCAATATTTTGCCATATTTGCTTCAAGTGTTTTTTAAACAGCTTTATTGAGATATAAGTTACATAACAAAAATTTCACCCAGTTTATGTGTACAATTCAATGCTTTTGGTGTATTTACAGCCACCATCACCACAATCTAATTTTAGAACTTTTTCATCACTCCAAAAAGAAACCTTGTGCCCACTCGTAGCCCTTCCGTGCTCAGCTCCAAGTGACTGCTAATCTACTTTCTGTCCTTACAGACTTGCCTCTTCTGGATATTTCACATTTATGTAATCATATGTGTGGTCTTTCGCATCTGGTTTGTTTCACTCAGCATGTTTTTGAAATTCATCCGTGTTGTAGCATGTATAAGTATTTTGTTTCTTTTTATGGTTGAATAATAACTCATTGTTATGAATATACCACACTTTGTTCATCAGCTGATAACATTTGGGTTGGTTTCAGCTTTTTGCTAATATGAACAAGTGTTATACAGTCTATGTGGGGTCATATGGTTCTATTTTTCTTGGGTAGATACCTAGGAGTAAAATGACTTGGTCCTATGGTAACTCATGTTCAACATTTTGAGAAACTGCTACATTGTTTTTCCAAAATGCCTACAGCATTTTAAACGTCCACCAGCAGTATATGAGGGTTCCTATTTTTCCACATCCTCACCAACACTTGTCATTGTTTTTTTTTTTTTAAATAGCACTTCTAGTTGGTGTGAAGTCAGATCTTGTGGCTTTTAATGACTTATGATGTTGAGCATATTTTTCTATGCATATTGGCCATTCACATATTGTTTTTGAAGAAATTTCTATTCAAATCCTTTGCTCATTTTTTCAGTTGTCTCTTGAGTTGCAAGAAGTCATCATATGTCCTAGTTGTAAGTCTCTTACTGAATATATGATTTGCAAATATTTTCTCCCAGTCTATGGGTTATCCTCTCACTTTCTTAATGTCCTTGTAGTGTACAACTTTTAAAATTTAATGAGATCCAATTTATCAATTTTCTTTAATGCTTCTGCTTTTGGTGTTGTATCTACGAAATTGCCTAGTTCAAGGTCATGGTTTTGGCTCACATTTTAGGTCTATGATAGATTTTGACTTAATTTCTGAGTCTGGTAGGAGGTAGGGATCCAAATTCATTCTTTTGTATGTGGGTATCCACTGCTCCATCACATTTTTTGAAAAGACTATTCTTTCACTGTTGAACTGTCTTGAAACCTTTGTTGAAATCAATTGATAATAAATGTAAGGGTTTATTTTGAACTCTCAATTCTATTCCATTGAACTACATAGCTGTTCTTATACCAATATTTGATTATTGGAGCTTTGTAGTAAGTTTTCAAATGGGGAAGTGTGAGTCCTCCAAATTTTTTGTTCTTTTTCAAGATTGTTCGGCTATTCTGGGTTCTTTGTGTTCATATATTAATTTTAGGAACAACTTTTAATTGATACTAAATTGTGGGAAAAGCCAGCAGGAATTATAACAGGGATCACACTGAATTCACAGTTCAATTTTGAGAATATTGCCATCCTCAACAGTATTTTCTGATCCATGTTATGTAATGTCTTTCCATTTATTTAGCTCTTCTACAGTGGTTTTCAGTGTAGAAATCTTTCACTTCTTTTGTTAAGTTTATTCCTCAGCATTTTATTCTTTTTGATGCTATTGTAAGTGGAATTGTCTCTTAATTTCATTTTTAGATTCTTCATTGCTAGTGTATAGAAATCAATTGGTTTTTATATACTGATCTTGTACCCTTCAATCTTGTTGAAATTATTAGTTCTAGTAATTTTTAGTGATTTTCTCTCCATAAAACCATGTTAGATAAATAAATAATACTACCCAATAAAGATAGTATTATTTCTTCCTTTCCAATTTGGATACCTCTTATTCTTTTTCTTGTGTAACTGCCCTGACTAGAATCTCCAGTGTAATGTTGAATATAAGTAGTGATAACAGATATTTGAAGGTCTTGTTCCTGCCTCAAGTACTTTTAAAAAGAAGAAATATTTCATATGAAGTAGAAGTCCCTTTCAGATCCAAACCCCAAATCCTAATCTCCTTTTTTCCCCAGCTCCATAAGCAACAATTATCAAGAATTTGGTGCACTGTCTGTGGATATCTTCGCATTTTTGTGTGTTGTGCATTCACTAGTAATATGGAGTACTGTTTTGTGTATCAGCTATTTTTATTCTATATAAATGATTTTATGCCAAATATGCTAATATTTTTGCATTTCTTAAATTCAACATTAATTTTCAGGATCTATTCATATATATATACACATACATAAATATAATCTATCACAACAATATATTTATTAGTGCATTTCTCTATTGGTGTGTATTTAGATTACTTCCTGTTTTTTAAATTATAAACAATGCTGCATTGAAAAGCTTTCAGTTGTAACTATATGTGAGAAATTATCCAGGGTAGAGATTTTGTTTGAAGTGTTATTTTTAGGTTATATAGAAATATGTTGTATTTTATGAGGCAATGTCCAGTTCTTTTACCTAGTAACTTTTCCTGATGAATATACTAACAAAGTAGGAGAGTTTTCTCCATGCCCCCAGATGCATTCGATGCCAATTTTTTTAGTTATTGATAATTTGATGGGCAGAAAAATTCATCTCCTGTAGTATTATTATTAGTATGGTGTGTCTTATTTACTGGTGAGTTGACATGTTTTTTGTTTGTTTGTTCGTTTGTTTGTTTTTAAGGAGATGTACTTTATTGATTTATTACCCTTTTGGGGATTTAAGTTTTGTGAATTACCAGTTATATCCTTTGCTCACTTTTTCAGCTAGATTGTTTTTCTTTATATACTGATTGGTAAAAGTTCTTTAAATGTTTGGAATACTAATTCCACATCTACTTTATTGCTGTAAATATCTTAATCCAGCCTACCACCTCCATTGAAATGTATGGTGTCTTTTTTATATTTTGAAAGAAAAATATAATTAAACTTCTTAGTATTTTCCATTATGATTTTTTCCCTTCTGTCCTGTGTAAGTAATCTACTCTTCCTTGAAATCATAAAGATTTTGCTTTCTTTTAATTGTTTTAAAGTCTTTGGTTTTCGTCTTTGTTTCACCCATGCAGAAAGCTGTGTCATTGGTCCCAAGCTGTGTTGGGAGGCAATGATCTGTATTGTTGTTGTTGTCGTTGTTTTACAAATCCAAATGTCTGCCACCATTTTCCCCACTAAGTTGGAATCCTCTAAGTCTCCTAAGCCACATTCCATAAAAGCATCAATCTCTTTCTAAATTCTTCAAAGTACAGTGATTTATGTGCCTATTTCTATGCTGCCAACTGTACGGTTTTAATTACTATAGCTTTATACTTAGCATTGATAATTGGTAAGGCCAGTTCCATGTCCTTAATTCAATTTTTTTCAAAGTTAATTTGGCTATATTAGTAGAGTTAAACTTCTGTATTCATTTTAGAATATATTTGTCAAGTTCTATAAAAATCCTATTGATTTAAATGGAAACTGCACGAAGTTAAAGAAATGTTTGGGGTGGACATAGCTCCCATACTGAGCCTCCTCAACCATTGATTGGCCTTCCATTTATTCAAATCTTGTATGTATTTCAATAAAGTTTCAGAATTTTGTCCATAAAGATAATATATTATTAGATATAGTCTTAGGAACTTTATGATTTTTTGAGTGCTATGTGACTAGACATGTTTTTCTATTAATTTTTATTTATTGATCTATGTTTTTTCAAACTTTGTATCTCTTGACATTAGTTCTACCAGCTTGCCCATTAATTCTCGGGTTTTCCATGTAGATAATCAAAATTTTGGGAAAAAATACAGAAACTGTATCTCTTCTAATAGCCATAGCTCTTATTTTTTTTTTTTTAAGCTGGGCAGGAATGGAAGTCTTATATAATTAAATGCAATCTCCAATAAAATGTTAAATGTTGAGTGATTAGTAAAAATTCTACACTTATTTCATATTGCAGTGAGTTTTTCTAAACTTTGACATCAAGTTACATCCTATCATTTATCACCTAATCTGAGATACTTGGAGAATGATAGGGACTCAGGGAAGACAGGCATAAACCAGGACCCTAATAATTGATCAAGCAGTTGAAAAACAAGATAGAATATTTGAGCAATGCAAAAAAAAAAAACCACCTAATAAGCACATATTAAACCTTGTGGTCCCAAACTGGGGAATATTATGTTTTCAAGTACTATGGAAATGTTACAAGATTGTCCATAAAACAAGTTTTAACAAATATCAAAGGGCTGAAACAAGAAGAATGTGTTCTCTAACCAAAAAACAATAAAAGGAAATTAATATTAAAAATATAACTAGAAAACTCCCAATTTTGTAAAAGAACACATTTCTAAATAAACCTTGAATCAGAAAAAAAACAAAAGTGAAAATTAGAAAATACTTTAAACTAAATCAGAGTAAATATTCTATATTTTGAATCCTGTAGGATACTATTAAACAGTGAATTATAGGCTTAAATAGCTAAGAAAAGAAAGACTGAAAAATTAAATGAGTTAAGCATCCATCTCAAGAAGTTAGAAAAAAAGTACAGTGAAGAAAGTAGAAGGCAGAAAATAATAAAAATAAGACCAGAAATTTAAGAAACAAAAAACCAATGTAAAATAGAGAGGAACAATAAAAGTAAAAGTTGATGTTTTGAAAAACCTAATAAAATTGACAAACTTGTGATGCAAACGGTTAAGACTGAAATTAGAAGGCACAAATAACCAATGTCAGGAAAGATAAAGAGTTGATCACTATAGGTGCTGCAGACATAAAACATAAAATATGGTATAAACAACTTTAAGCCAATATATTTTAAAATTTAGATGAAATAAATTTTCAGGAAAACATAATTGCAAAATTAACATAAGAAATAAAACATGAGTATATCTATAACCATCAAGGAAACTGAAGCAGTCAAAACTCTTTTCACAAAGAAAACTCTAGGCCCAGATAGCTACACCAGCAAATTTAATTCTAATCTTAGACAAATTTTCTCAGAGGACAAAAAGAAAAAATATTTCCCACATACTTTATTTTTTTTAAAGGTTTTATTTATTTATTTTTAGAAAGAGGAAGGGAGGGAGAAAGAGAGGAAGAGAAACATCAATGTGTGGTTGCCTCTTGAGCACCCCCACTGGGGACCTGGCCTGCAATCCAGGCATGTGCCCTGACTGGGAATCAAAACGGCGACCCTTTGGTTTGCATGCAGTCTGGTGCTCAATTCAGTGAGCCACACCAGCCAGGGCCCACATACCTTATGATACAAAGTTTATAATACACCTCCAAAAAGCATATTATGAGAAAGGGAAATAATAGGCCAATCTCATTTATGAACATGGATGAAAAGTCCTAAATAGATTTTAAGTAAACTGATTTCTGCAGTATTCTTATCATGATTAAGACAAGTTTATCCCAGAAATTAAAGGTCAGGTGATATTAAACAAATAAATTAATACCATAACACACTCTGACAGATTAAAGAGTGTCCCGTTAGGTGCAGAAAAGTGTTGGATAAAATTCACCATCCAAAAAATTATAGGAATATTTTTTATTGAATAAAGTACATCTATCTAAAACCTTCAGTAAACCTCATACTTAATAGTGAAAAGGTAAAACCTTTCCCTTTCAGATCAGGAAAAAGACAAGAATGCCTGTGATCACCTCTTTTATTCAACATTGTCCTGGAAGTTCTATCCAACATATGAAGGCAAGGCCAAAAAAGGAAAAGGAGAAAATATTGGAAAAGAAGAAACAAAGCTGTTATTATTCATAGGTATGATTGTATATGTGAAATTTCAAAAGATCTATAAATAATTTAATAAGAGGGTTTAGCAAGGTGTCTGAATTTAAAATAGCAATATATAAAAACAATTATATTTATATGTACCAGCAAAAAACAGGTAATCAAAATTAAAAAAAGATGTTATTTATAATACCATTAAAAATTAAGTAGCACCTATAGTTAAACTTCTATGAAGACAACAATGTAAACTTACTGAGAGGCAATTAAGGAAAACCTAAATAAATAGAATGACATGAGTCATCAATAGATTTAAGACTCAATATTGTAGAAATGTCAATTTTAAAAAAAAGACCTATAGATTCAATGTTATCCCAATAAAAATTTCAAAAAATTTTTTAGCATATGAAACTATTCTATTTTTGTAGTACATGAAACTTTAAATTTTATATTGAAATTTATAAAGGGCCAAGAAAGAAAAGCATTCATGAAAAAGAGCCAAGGTAAGAAGACTTGCTTTACCAGATTTCAAGACCCACATCCCATCACACTGTGTGCAAAAATGAATTCCTGGCAGAATGGTAAAAGACATAACTCTAAGACCTTCAGATGACAGTATCTTAGAATAACAACATAACCTCAAAGTAAAGAAGACCTTCTTAATCAAGAAATACCATGCATTAAGCAAAAAGGACAAGGCTGAAAAATTGAACTAGTCTAATACTAAAGATTTTCGTATATCACAATATACCAAAAAGAGAAGTTAAGAAGTAGAAAATCCATGTGTGTAGCACAAATAAGACCAAAAAGAGAAGCCAAGGAGTAGAAAATATATGTGTGTAGCACAAATAAGACAGAGAACCGGTGTCTAAAAAATTCATAACTCAGAGAAACCAGTAAGAAAAAGAGAATTCAATAGAAGGTTTAAACAGACACCTCACAAAAGAAGAAGTCCAAATGGACAATAAACATATGGAAGGTTATTAGTAAACAAGAAAATGCAAATTAAGACCTCAGTGACACATCACTATACACCCACCAGATAAGTGAAAATTGAAAAGTTGGACAACATGCAGTGGGATAAGATTATGAAACCAGGAAAACTCTTATCCTGCTGATAGGGTATATATGTGAAATGTATTTAATACACATATGCACCTCTGCACATTTACAAGAATGCTCATAGTGGCATTATCTGTAATACCCCCATACTGGAAACACAGTTATTATTAAAATAAATTACACTGTGTATTTTTACACAGTAAAATTCTATACAGTATACCACAGCTACACATTAAGTAGAAGGAAAAAAGTAAAACACAAAAAGTATGCATATATGATTCATTTAAAAAATTTATATAAAGTTCAAAGGTTGGCAAGACTAAACATTATTATTTAGAAAAGATTACATAGGCATTTATTGAAATTATTTGATGATTTTATATTTTATTATAAATGTTCAATATTTACTGAAAAGAATGTGTATTCTCTCATTTTGGTCAAAGGATTTTATAAAACATATATAAGTACAATATATAAATATAAATAAATATACATGCATATATACATGCAATAAGTATACATCTGTATACACACAATTCACCAATGTTAAGTTGTTGATTTATTAATCTGAGAGAACTTTGTGTTCATAAATTTCCACCATAAAACACATTTGTGTTTTTCCTTTTAATTATTTTTGCTTCAGATTTTTCCAGACTATGTGTTTACATAATTGCATATATACATGATAGTAATATTTACCTAGTGGATTTTTCTTTGCGATGCAAAGAGTAACCCTTATTAATGTCCTTATTAATGCTACTCTATTTAAAGAACCCTCTGATAATTAATTGCTTCATAAAGTTTCTTGTTTAGAATTGCCTGGAGTATCTTTTTCTATCCCTCTATTTTCTATATTTTAGTTGTTTAGTTTTAACTTTTTAAAATGTTTGCTTTTAATTGTCTTAGTAATAGTAGATTGGCTAGCTAGTGAGGTAGCCATGCATTCAGATTAGGTAAGAGGTAGTTAAATTATAACAGTAGCCAGTAATCTAGCCTGGACCATTGGCAAATTTCATTTTGAGGCTTTCTCCAGGATTAAAATCAGGATTTTGTTAGTAGAAAGCAAGCTAATTTATTTTTCTGTTCTTTCCACTTAATAAAACAAATTAAAGCATCATCATTTTCTATTAGAAAATCGGCCATTTTTCCAGTTAAAAATTTATTTTTTCAATTAATTAATTTATGTGTGTATTTATTTATTTATTTATAGTTTTAATCCATGTGTTCAGGACATGAAGCAGGTGTGGGCACAGACCAAGAGCCAAGAAGGTATAAACAAGGGGTTAGTTATTTTGTTCCTGGCTGATGTGAGACAAGCCCCACCAAATCAGGTGCAACTCTAGCCAGGCCTGGGACACAGGTAAAAAATTTAGAGCTGATGCTATTATTTATATTTCCTTATTTTTAAATGTGATCTATGACCAGTGATCATTGGGTTTCTTCCTCCATTTTCTTAGTAAGAGCCTCAAAGAAATATTTTCAAGCAAAATTTTCACAATTTGTGGTCTGGTAACTTTGTAAACAAGGGAATTTACTAGAATGAGGGAATTGATTCAACTGGAAAAGGCAGGAGGTTGGATTAAATTGGAGTTGTGAATGGATTGGGAGTGGGGATGATCAAATTAGAATCTTGAGGGACATATACAGCCTGATAATAACATGATTTTTCATTTAGAGATTTTTTCCTTAAAAAAATCATCTTTCTGGGTCCTCATGTATCTTTATTTCAAGTCTAAATTTCAGACTAGCAGAATGTAAAATACTTTTTTTTCTCCCTTAAAACGGAAAATGAGCCCTGGCTGATGTGGCTCAGTGGATTGAGTGCTGGCCTGTGAACCAAAGGGTCACGGGTTTGATTCCCAGTCAGGGCACATGCCTGGGTTGTGGGCCAGGTCCCCAGTAGGGGGTGCTTGAGAGGTAGCCATACATTGATGTTTCTCTCCCTTTCTTTCTCCCTTCCTCTCTCTAAAAATAAGTAAATAAATAAATAAAATCTTTTAAAAAACAGAAAAAGATTAAGGCAATACTTTTTAGATCAAGATGTATTTTTTTCCTGTCAAAATTCATTTACCAATTCATTCAGTCAGTTATTCACTCATTTGGAAAATGTCTATGGGTACCAGGCATTGTTTTAGATGTATGGCCTATATGATTGGGCAAACAAAGATCGCTGCTCTTGCAGAATTTATATTCTGCATAGGCTAGATAGAGAAAGAAATAACAAACATAACTAAACTGTATATAATCAAGAAAACGGTATTTGCTACATAAAAAAGACCAGTACAGCAGGATAAAGGACATAAGGAGTGCAGAATGTTACAGGACAAAGTGGGAGGAGGACTGCTACTTTAAATACAGCTGTCATGGTTGGTTGACCTCATTTGAACAAAGACTTGAATAATACAGGCAAGAGTGTTCTTGGCCAAGAAATAGCTAATGCAAGGGCCCTAAGGCAATAGCTATGCTTAAAGAGCATCAGGAAGGCCTGTGGCATAGACAGTGGATCAAGAGAGGTCAAGCAGGTTGAGGAGAGCCTTGTAGGTCACTGTGAACACCTTTAACTTTTACTGTCTGACTGAATCCCCTTTTTTCTCAACCCCATCTAATTGTATCATTAATTTTAAAAAATTGTTGTAAAGTTCATGCTGTAATATGGTAACTGTTAGTTGACTTTCATTTTCTCAGTGGGGAGGTTGAGTGTCTTTCATGTTTATTGTCTATTTGGAATTGCTTTTCCTGAATGGCCTATTTGTATTCATTGTCCAATTTTTTATTGGATTGTTTGTATTTTTTATATTATATGTATTAGCAGTAATATTGGCAGTGGTAAACACCTTTATATGTTACATTACATATAAAGACATTACAGAATTTGTCTACTCTTCTGGCATTTATCTTTTGACTTTGTTTTTGGCATCATCTGCTATAAAATTATATTTTTATATATTTGAATTTTAAAAATTATTTCTTTTATAGCTCTTAAGTGTTCTGCCTCCATCAAAATTTCTTTACAAACCCCAGGTTGTATAAATAGTCTCTTAAATTTTCTTCGTAAGATTTCTATAGTTATTTGTTTTCCGTTTGGGTGTTTAATTCAATTGGACATAGTTTTGAAGCTAAAATTCCTACATTACATCCTACTACAAGAATAAACTGTTTTGCTGTCAGAGTTATTATATAAAACATCCTTTTCACATTGAATTAAAATACTACCTTGTTATATGAAGGAGCAGTTTTAAGTTTATATGTACTACACCATATCCAAAAGCTGGTAAGAATGACCTGAAAGAGATAAATTATGAAAAATAGGAAAACGAGCAAGATGCCCGTGGGACCCAGAGGGACTGGGACCCAGAGAACAAAGGAAAGGGTTTGGGTCATCTCATCTTTACTGACACACGTAAAGTTGAGGGTATGGGTATAGTCAAAAGCAGTTTGGTAGATCTGCTGGACAGCAGATGAGGAGTCCTTGTTTAAGAGTTTTTATTTTCCCAGAGAAGTCAGAATATCATCTATTCCTGGGAAAGAGGATGAGGAAAGAAAGAGGGTGGAAGAAGCAAGTAGATTTAAGGAGAGGAATGTGGGAAATCACATTATTGCAGAGTGGGAAAATAAACAATTAGGCGAGTATAAGAGGACTGGTAGTTGGAATTAAGATTTTTGTGGTAATTGGTTTAAAATGAGAATTCTTCAGAGGTTATATATGATAGTGTGAATTTTAAATTTTTAGTAAACTTATTTTTCACTTCTTTTTCTATACTTTCAAACCATTTAAGTCAAAGGCTTTATAGTTTCATTTTCACATTAGTACTTTAAAATCATAAGTAAAAAAATGTTAAGTTTCTTTTTCTTATTAATACTTTCAGACCACTGAAGTCAAAGCTTTAAATTTCATGGACTATATTGTATGTTGTTGTTAATGAAATTACAGGGGCAGTTATTTAACTATGGTTGATGATAAAAAGATTAGGTGATAGGCTAGTAGTTGAATGAATCAGGGTGATGGGCTCAGGGCCAATAAGGGCAGCTGGAACATAAAAACCATGGGTATTTTCTATAATTGTGTCACCATCTTGCCATTGTTACTTCATTCCTCCACTTCATAGTGCATCAGTCATTCATTCATTCAACAAATACTTACTCAGCACCTATTATGTGTCAGGCACTGTTCTACATGCACAGGATACACCAGTGAACAAGAGACACAAGGTTCTTGCTTTCCTGGAACTTATGTTCTAATACAGGAAGATAGACAATAATAATGAAAATAATATTAATTATAATAAAAGCTAACATTAGCAAGTACTATTTTCTGAGACAGTTTTAAGCACTTTACAAGTATTAATTCACTAATCCTTATAACAACATTATGAAGTACAGACTAGAATTATTCCCATTTTATACAGGAGGCAACTGAGGGCACAGAAAGGGAAAATAGTTTGCCCAAGGCTACACAGCAAGGAAAGGGCACAACTGGAATTTAGAACCAAGCCAGTCAGGCTATAGCTCTCTTTCTGTTAATGACTTTGTTATGCTGCCTCTCAGACAAGAAACAGGGCAATAAGCCACTAATGAATAGAACACATTCAGGTAGGTTTAGTGCTATGAAAAAAATAAAACAGGGTGATGGGTTGGTATATGTGTGTTGGAGGATTTGAGATGCAAATTTAGATGCCAAGGGAAACCTCACTTAGGAAGTGACATTTGGACTGAGACTTGAGGTATGGTTATAGTTATTCTGGGGCACAGGCAGCAGAAGAAAGCTAGTGTAGAGGAATCTTTACTTGTGAAACAGAAATGCCCAGTTCGCCATGGCTAGAACCTAGTGTGTAAGAGTGACTGATTAGATAGAAGTGAAGTCAGGGAGACAGGGAGATAGGCAGGCCAGGCTATGCCTGATGGGTCCTCAGACCACATCAAGAAATTTAATTTTTATTCTAACTGCAGTGGGTTTTCCTGCAGGAGCTAACACTACTTGATTCATAATTTTAAAAGATCACTCTCACTGCTATCTGCAAAATTGAATGTAGGACAAAAGAGGAAGCAGGAAGATCCATTAGGAAGCAGTTATAATCCAGGTGGAAAATAATAGTGGCTTGGACTAGGGTAGTGACAGAGAATAAAATTTAGGCTATATTTGGATAGATGAATTGGCAAGACTTGCAAAGGAACTGGATGTGAAGAGCGAATGAAAAGGAATTTAAGTAGGAGCCTTGAGATTTTGGTTTGAGTAGCTAGTATGATGGTAGTGTCCTTTATTGAGTATGTGTAAAAGAAGGGGAGAAATACCTTCAGCAAGAAAAATCAATAATTACCTCTTGAACTTTATGGAGGAAGGGACTTTTTCCTTTTTTTTTTTTTTTTTCATTTAAGTTTCAAAGAAAGAGTTCTGGAAAGAAAAGCATTTTAATGTTCAATTTTATGAGCTCTTTACTTTAGAAACTTGAGGGAGTTGAATTTTCTTTTGTTTAACAAATAAGTTATTGAGCATCTACTTTGGCCAAGGACTACGTGAAGAGATAGCAAGATAAACTAGGCAAACAAGATCCCTGCTACCAGAGTGTCTTGGGGATTAGGAAGGGGGCGGGGAGGGAAAGACGGTTAATTTTCTTCCTCTTCGTTGTCTTATTAAAACTTCGCCTATGCACGAGTAGCCATCTTATAACTGCATCTCGTGCTCCTGGCAGTTGGGCCCACCGTTCTAAACCCTCAATGTCAATTAATAAATGAATGAATCTCTAATAGTGACACCTCCCCTCCCGTTAGAACTTATTTTAAATAAAAATTTTAACAAACAATACGAATACAACCTTTGCTTTGAAGGCTAATATTTTTGCAGGAATTGTACCTTTATAAAGATCGTGGTTGCCCCCGTATATATTTGTTCTTTCTTCATATCCAATTAAATGAAAATACTAGTTTTTCCGTTGCCCAACTCTCTAGGCTTGTTGGGTCTAGCTCAGGAGAAAGGAAGCAGGAGCCGTTGGATTTAAACAGTTTGGTGTAATCCTTTTCTACGCTCTCTCCCGCTAGCCAGGGACGTGGTGTCGGCTACCGGGGCTTTTCGTCCACGCAGTACCGGAATGAAGGAGTCTGGGAGGGGGTCGGGGAAGGAAAAGACGGAAGAGACATTAAGTAATTGGTTCTTGAAGGTATAAAATGATGTTTAGGATCAGCCCTGAGGCACCGATTTCAAACACCCGCCCCCTGGGCCGTTTCGGCCCCGCCCCTCTCTGTCGTCACGCCTACTCCTACCTTGGCCTCTGCGGATTGGTCGCTGCCTCCGCCCCCTCAGTGCGGCGAAAGTGCTTGGGGTTTGCTTCCGGGTCTTGGGTTTTGGTCCCGGGTGCAGGGGATTCTGGGAGCCAAGAGTCGTTATAAAGTCTGTGTGATCTGCGGAGGCTGCTTAATCGGACCTCAGCCAAGGTGAGCTGCCGGGAAACGGTAGGTTGCCTCTGTTATCCGAGTGGGACGGAAAAGGGCGGTTGGAATCGGAGCTGCCGGCTGAGAACTGAGCGCGGATGGAGGAAGCCCCAGAGCGGTGGGCGGGTGGGTGGCGGAGCCCAATGCCGGCGGCCGCCTTTCGCGTCGCGGGCGCCCTGGAGAGCGCAGCGCCGAGGCAGCATTGCAGACTACGTTAAGCAGTATAGAGCCTCCTCACCCCTCTCCGAATCGCGTGGAGTGTGCGAGTTCCTGGTGACATCCCGAAGGTGAACTCCCGGGAGACGGGAATGGCAATTACCAGGGATGTGAGAAAGGCGGCGGCGCCCCCAGCGGCAGGAAACCCTTTTTCTCCATTTCTGGATTACATACCTTTCCCTTTTTTGAAAATCTAGAGATTTATGCCACTTCCCCCAACATCCCCCGCACATTTGCTTTTCTTTCCTATGCTCGACGGGGTTTTAGTTGCTCCTACTACTACGAGATTATTTTGGCTGTCTATAACCAAAAGTAACAAGGAACGGGTCTCTGATTTTATCAGCACCTTTTGGGGACGAGGCTCTGGTCTT
Source organism: Trachops cirrhosus (assembly GCA_028533065.1). Taxonomy (NCBI): domain Eukaryota; kingdom Metazoa; phylum Chordata; class Mammalia; order Chiroptera; family Phyllostomidae; genus Trachops; species Trachops cirrhosus. Next base: position 63,016,331 of record CM052543.1, read on the forward strand.
TTTGAGCATTCCTTAAATTATAACCTACAACAAAAGATCTGACTTTTATTATGCTGGGGCAGTAAGAGAAACGTGGGTCAACAAAAAGGTTGGAGGATTTTGCCCAGGTATCTGTTACTGAAATTTTTAGCACACTTTAATCCAGAACATTAAGTAATTGTGATTAGAATATCTTTTTTTGTGGGACTTTTAAATATTGTTTTTGTAGTTACTAGCCTATTTTATGTTCTGTGAGTTTAGATAAAATGCGAACATTAGGGAGTCTGGTGGAGTTGAGAATTTTTAAAACTCTCTCATGGCTATACTGTATTTTACAAAGGCTTTGCCCCATTAAATAATTCTATGAGAAATATCCCCGTTCCACAGATGACAAAATTTTAAGCTAAGTGACTTGCCCAGGGCCATAGAGCCAGGACAACAGGAACACAAAGATCGAGCTTTAGAACAGAATTTTTCGTACTCAATAGGAATTACCTAAGAAGTCATATTCCTTGTACACCCTGAGCCTCATTACTTGTTTCCTTGAGAGCTTTTTGTTTGAGGTTATTTAAGTAAATTTTGGGGAATGAGTTACAAAATTATTTCACAAAGATGGATGTTAACACTTTAAGAACTGATAATTTGTTATATAGGAAGTAACTTGATACTATTTTTCTTCAAGGCATAAAAGATGACGACAGCAGCTCGGCCAACATTTGAACCTGCGAGAGGTGGGAGAGGAAAAGGAGAAGGTGATTTGAGCCAACTCTCGAAGCAGTATTCTAGTAGAGACCTACCTTCTCATACAAAAATAAAATATAGGTAAGATGAAGACTTTCATTTTTTATTGTTCACAAAGCAAGACGAGATTGGTTAAATGGCATGGCCATGAGATGGGTTTATAGCATGTTTGGGTTTATATCACTTAAGTTATTTATTTTTATATGAGTAGAATGCTATAGAATATCTAACACTAAAATTATGCTCTATGATTGTGAAAAAAACCCAGATATTTCTTAATCAGAAATTCCTATTAATCAAGAATATCCACATTTAGATGGAAAAATAAGACATTATTGCAGAAAGACAATGCACTGTCACTGCTAGTCAATGTGAGAATAAAAGTGTTATTGTAATATGCCCTGAGTTGACCTATTGACAAAAAGTAGACATTTTAATTGATCTGCAGCAGCATTACAGGAATATATGTGATTCATTTCAGGGTTCTTGAAATATTGGGAATATCACAAGGATGCCTATCAGTAACCCACATATTAGAGTAATAATGTTGTCCAGTTCTTCCTTTTGTACTTTAGGGACTCGAGGACAAAGCTGCTTTTTTGTGACATTTCCTCCATTGCTAAAGCCATGTGTTGTTTTTTTAAGAAACATTTTTGCCCTGGTTTGTTTCTACTTTAGACAGGCCACTCAGGATGCCCCTGAAGAGGTTCGGAACCGTGACTTCAGAAGAGAGCTGGAAGAGAGAGAGCGAGCTGCTGCAAGGGAAAAAAACAGAGATCGTCCAACTCGAGGTACCAACACTACCCCAGGCGTTTGTCGCATAAAATTATTGACAGTAGCTTTTCTTTCATTTTTTAATCGGGACGAATTACTGTTTGTTTGGGTCTTTTTCAAAGGTTTTAAATATTGGTGTGAGTTGCAACACTTTGCTAAATAATATGGTTAGATTAGAGATGATAATAAGGCTGATTGCAGCTCCATCTTTTTATGGTTCTGTATTAGAAGGAACAGTGTGACCTGGGGATATTCAGCAGTCATTGTTTCAGTTCACATCAAGGAGTTTTTGACTATTTACAAGAGCCAGAATTTTAAGGCCCTGTGATTTCTGTCTGTGACTTTCTCCCATTTTTGCCCCTGGCTTGGAAGGCATCCGGGGGCATATATTTACAGCGTATGTGAACTAGTCTCTAAATTTCCTGGGAGAGGCTACAGTTCCCATGTTAAAGTCAATACTTTCATTAATTTATTCAACAAATATTTATTACCAAGGGCTTATTTACCAAGCACTGTGGTTTTGATCCCTGCTGTCAGGACAGTTATAATCTAAGTTCTTTGTGCTCACAGGTCCCTGAGGTGTTACGTGAAATACAATATTTGTTTTAGTAAGCTGTGTAATGTTTGTTTATCCCCAGAACATACAACCTCATCTTCAGTGTCAAAGAAGCCTCGGTTAGACCAGATTCCCGCTGCCAACCTTGATGCAGATGATCCTCTAACAGATGTATGTTTTGTTTCCTCCTTTTATCGCCATAGTAATTTATATTGTTTTCTGAAATACTTTTTTATTCTTTTGGCTTTAAGAAGTGCCCTTTATTTTTACTTAACTGTTACTCAAATGCTAAACCTTATAGTTGATTTTACTTCATTTTTTAAAGATTTTATTTATTTTTAGAGAAGGGGGAGGGAGAAAGAGAAAGAAAGGGAGGGAATCATTGATGTCAGAGAGAAATATTGATGGGTTGCCTCTTGAATGTGCCCCAGTCGGGAACTGAACTCACCACCCAGGCATGTGCCCTGACCAGGACTTGAACTGGCAACCTTTTACTCTGCAGGATGACGCCCAACCACCTGAGCTACACCTGTCAGGGCAAACTTTATTGTTGATTTTAAAACAAAAAGTGTTACTGTGTGGTTATTCAAACTTCAAAAAAACAAGATTGAGCTCTCAAGAACCGAATAAGGAAGTGATCTATTAAAGAATATGCTTCCTTAAAAAATAATTCCGTCTTTTAAACCTTGGAGATTGGGCTCCCATGTTACAGGCCTCCAGAGGGCACTCTTCAGACTGGACCCCATCAATAGCAGCCCCAAGAGTTGCGGCCAGGGGCCTTCCCGCGTTAGATGCCCATGGTGCCCTCCAGATGTGCAGCACACTTAAAGGCTCCCTCTGTGCTTAGGGAGGGAAGTGACCTAAGTGGATCTAAGTGGTTTTTAAAGACTAGTGCTTTAATTAACATTAAAACTTAATGGGACCCATAGTCTGTAATTAATTTGCCATTTTCTATATACAGTGAAAAAATCCATGTGACCTTTTATGAGTTAGCATCTAATTAAGCACATATATCAGCAATTCTAGAGTGAACAGATTGGGTTAAATCATTCAGTAATTAAGCATGGGGAATTCAGTGAGGCTTAACGATTATTCATTTGAAATTTTTTTCTTCTAAGAACGTAGCAACCTTTTTGTACTTTTGATTATTCTTCCTAGTTTGAAGTTGTTCTAAGCTGTAATAAACTTTTTGATTCTCAGGGTGATAACACTATGTACACATGTACTGTGCATCAGTGTAAAGTATTCCTTTTCTGGTGTTAGAAATACTTTAATTTCTAAATTCCCTTTTGACACTGTAAATTTGAAAGGCACTTTGTTATACTATTAGTTATTATAATTTCTAAAATACATCAGAGGTTGACATTTTAGTAAGTATTCAGAAGCTTTTGGGGGGGTATTTGGGTGGTTGATTTTAATCATATATAGGTGCGTTTATCTTTTGTACTAGGAAAGTTATTCCTGCTCCAAAGATCTGATAGGTACAATTTTTATGGAAAAAAAAAATGAAAACTGTGAATTTTCTCTCTAATGTCTTGGCATCACATTCTTTTTTAAGGAGGAAGATGAAGATGAAGACTTTGAAGAGGAGAGTGATGATGATGACACTGCAGCTCTTCTTGCAGAACTGGAAAAAATTAAAAAAGAAAGAGCTGAAGAGCAAGCCCGGAAGGTAAAATCAGAGTGTTAAATATTTACATCTACTTGCATAAACTGAAGAGGGTATATTTTTAATTCAGGTATTATCTTACATTAGAAATCGTCCTTGCCATGTCTAGATATTATAGGACCTGGAGACCTATAAATCTGATCATTTTGTGGTATTTTAAGTCTCTTGGTTATGTTATAAATTCTTTCCAAGTAGTGCACACATGCTTAATAATACTTATCAAGTTCTTTATTCACTTATTTTTTTGTTTGCTCAACAGACATTTAGTTAATGTCTGTTAAGTGTCAGAAGAATCACAAATGATAAGATTCAGTAATGGTCTAAAAGAACTCATCGATAAAATGAGGCTGTCCTCATTTCTCTTCTGGTCTCCTACCTCTGTCTTTTTTCCAGGAACTTGTTGAAGCAGTCTGTCAGCAGGTATCATCTGATCTAGGGCCATTGCCCAACTTCTCTGAGTCCCCACAGTCTCTCAATTTACACAATGGAAAAAAGAATACCTAACTTAAAGATAGTTGTAAGGATTAGCTAGGATCCATAGTAATAACAATAAGCTGTGAAACTGGGGAGGCAAAAGCAGGTCATAAAGCATTAGGTTTGTAAATAAATGCTAAAGGAGTTTGGACTCTGTTCTGAAGGATAGTGTGTAAAGCTAGTTAATTTCAACGGGAGATTGGTGAGATTGCATGTGCGTTTTTGAAAGATTACTCGAGCAGAAGTATTGAGGGTATATTGGAAAGAACTGGTGTTCTCTCAGTTCTTGGAAAGGTGGCTATACCAGTAATCCTCACATGAAGTTTTGAGTGTCATGCATAACAGAAGTTGGAATGGAAAGAAGTGAACAAATGCTGATAGAGCTTTTTGACGTTCTTGATAACTCTCTAAAGTGGCTGATCAGATGTGTCAATAAAGATAACCCCCATTTTCTGGGTAGATATTGGTGCCATACACTAACATGGGGAATACAAAATGATGGGCATATTTAGGCGGAGAGAAAGATGATGAGTTCTACTTGGAACGTGTTAAATTTGATACATTGTTGACATATCAGCCTCCACTTTCAACCAGAACAGAACAGCTTTTTATGACACCTGTGTAAGATGTCATTTGAGCCAAGAATTGTTCTGTTAAAAAAAAGAAGACAACTTAGACAAAAGACTGACATAGGTTAATTTAATACTTGGAATCTAGGGAGGTAGACTTCGTGTGGGTCAGAAGGGTCAGGGAAGAATTCAGAAAAGATGTCAAATTTGGGATAGGCTTTGAAGACTGCTAGAATTCAGATTGGAAGAAGAAAAATATTTTAATATTTGATTCTTATGAAAGTTTGGCATACAATAGCAAAACTCCTATAATAGCTAACAATTTTTATACCGCATTGTAGAAAACAGGATTTAAGAACATTTCTCATATCACTTGTACACCACTAGAGGGCAGTTGTTCTATTCCAAATACTGTTTGGGTTATCTAACAGTTGTAAATGCATAAAAAGATGAGCAATTTAAAGTTATTGGTTAAGCTTTAGGGGGGATAAACATTTTAGACAGGAGATCTTGTAATTTTGTGAGGCTCATCTAATCTGTATAAAAATGTGTTGGTGTTTGCTGGGCTTGATGACAGTTTTAGTTCTGTCCCTGTTTCCCAAGCTTTCTAGTGGTTGGTTTTTGAGTGTCCCAAAATAACATTTCAAACCATTCTGCCTGTGTCAGGGGCTGGGAAACTATTCTGTAAAGGGCCAGATCATAGCTATGTTAGACTTACAGGCCACAAAGCTCCTGTCACAACTATTTGGCTCCACTTGTTGTAGCACAAGCAGCCACAGACGGTACATAAATGAATGAACAAGACTGTATTCCAGCAAAATCTTATTTACAAAACAGGGTGGTTTGGATTTGACCCACAGGCTGTACAGCCTTTAGCCTGTGTTCATAAAGCATAATGTGCCTGGTACTTGAACATGAAAAGAATTGGCACCTTCTTTTTCCAGAGCTGTGTGGTAACCAACCAGCAACTCTAAAGGAAATATATTCAAAACTTAGAATGACCAGGACCTTATTACATCACATGCATCATTATAAGTTTGGACACATTGTATACTTGAGCTCCTAGTTTTCTAGCATGTCAGGGAAATGTCTTAAATTTCAGCATCAATATTTATTAAAAATAAATATATAGTTTATAGAAAGCTATCTGGTGAATATTCCTGACTCTGTTAAAGGTCTGAGCAATGGCCTGAAATATTTTTTCCCCCTGAAAGTTGAATTTTTTCACCTTCCAGCTATTTGGTCTCATAAAAAAAAAAATAAGACGCTGTGTTCATATTTGGATGTTAAAATGAAGTATCATTAATGTGTATTGGAAATCAGACTGTTTTTCCAAATGGTTTAGCATAGATATATTTTAAATGGACTTACAGAAAGTCTCTTTTTCCTTGATCTATTAAGTCATACATTTCTGTCATCTCCAACACACAGCAAAGGGGGGGATCTACCTTTTGTTTAAGATGGCATGGTTCAGGTAGATCTAGAAGCTGTGGTTAAGGATTTTAGACATCTTATATTCCTAATTCTAAGAATGAAACTGAGGCGGATTTGCATTTAAAGAGGTTAATGCTAAAATAAAAGTGAGGAAGGCCATGATTATAACTGATATGGTATGAGAAGTATAAAAATAGAAAGTAACAGTAAATAATGAGAACAAAATGGATAAACCTCAGGTAAATTTGTAGAAGTACATGTTAACAATGTAATTTTGATAGTGTGTCTTGTTTTAAGAGATACTTCTTGGCTAATAATTTGTCACCAATCTTAGAGGTGCAAGTTTACCTTGCTTTAGTAATTGAAGATAACAAGCATTTATAATCAGTTATGTGTAGCCCTTTAAAAATCAAGGTAATAGCTTTACTAAATATGTTTTGATGTTTAATATGTGCTTAAATTGTGCTAGAATGTGTATTGGTGTGCTCTCTTAAAATAAGCAATTTTTGTGTGTACCTCAAGAAAGAAAATAGGTTTAAGTATGTATCTGGTGAATTTCAGAGTCAGAAGAGACTAATGAATGTGTGATGATGGAATGCATGAAGTATTTATAATAAAAATGTCAAATTATTTTATTTTTATAAGTGAGACTTTTCTGGCATGTTTTGAAGACAAATTAAAAAAAAAAACAATACTACCTTAATGCTTATTCCTAACAGTCTTTTTAAAAGAGAAGGTTGACCCTGGAGTTACCATAAGTAAATATGAATCTTCCCCTGTCATTGCCAGGAACAAGAACAAAAAGCTGAAGAAGAAAGGATTCGCATGGAAAACATTCTGAGTGGAAACCCTCTCCTTAATCTCACTGGCCCATCCCAGCCTCAGGCCAACTTCAAAGTTAAAAGAAGGTACTATACAGTAATGAGTTGGAAATACATACACACAGATTATGAATTTTACAGCAAACTATACTATATAAAGCTTCTAAAATCCCACTTTACACTGATACTCAGTCAGATTTTGGAGTAATGGAAGAAGGAGAATGAGAGAAATAACTTATTTTCAATAGATATTTACAGTAACCAGCTGTGTACCAGATAATGTTCTAAGTATTAGAGGCAGAGCAGTGCACTGAGCCTTTGACCCTCCATAGTGTACATTTTAGGTGTAACTTTGTGTCAAGGGTCCCTAAGACCGCGCTTCACATTCAGGGACCCACTGGAAGGACTCAGGGGAGTTAATGTGTAGTTGTGCCCATGGCAAGCATAGTACAGTGACAGATTGTGAGGGGAAAGGGCATCACAGCGATCCAGGTGCATGGTCCCTTATGCTCTGTCCTTTCCATGAGGTGTCACGTAGAGCACCTCCTTTCCCCTAGCAATGAGAATACAGTAACAGGCAATGTTTCCGCCCAGGGAAGCCCATTAGACACTTAGTGCCCACGGGCCGGTATCTGCCTAGCATGTACCAAAGTTCAGACTCCCAGAAGGGAAACAAGGGTTCCGCGTAAACTGCATTATCTGCACAGTCTAGGCAGTGATAGTGAGAAGGTTCCTGGAGTCCAAGTGTCCAGATGCCAGTCTAGGGCCAACCTTGCAGGTGGGCCTTTCTAAGGATAGCAGTTTCAGGCCTGGCATGTTAACTCTTCTGCATGGTGTGTGTGTTTGGAGGGGTGAAGTAGGAGGAAAGGGGAGAGAATATGAATAAATATTGAATATAGTACCTCAGACAGTGATACGTAGGAAAATAAAACAGAACAGCTTATAGGAAGTGCTGAGTGGAAGGAAGGTTGGTTGTTATTTTTATAAGGTGACCCCTGCAGGGTTCCTTGATCACCTTATAAAGGTGGGGTGGGGGAATTGACAGAAAGAAGACATGTTAAGTTCAGAATGTTGTGTAAATCTATGTGGGGATGTTGACTACGGAGCTTGATAAATGGTTCTGGAGTGAATCCAGGCTGGAAATAATTAATTTGGGAGCTGTCAACTTATAGAAGTTTTCTAAAGCCATGAAGACTAGACGAGGACACCTAGGGAAGGAGTACAGCTAGTGGGAGAGGTCAGGGCACTGAGCCTGAGGGATTAGATAGGTGCCCAGTACATACTAGGTGCTCAGTAATTACTGATGGAATGAATTTTGAGTGAAGAAAACCTAGGCTAAGAAGGAGCAGCTAGTAGCCACATGGAAGAGTGGATGGAGTAAAAACTACATTGATTATATTCATATTAAACTATATAATTTGTTCTGCCTTGTTTAGATTCAGATGGAATTGTTTGGAGATTGGAATGTGTCTTAATATGCAGGTCACATTTGACCCAGCCCTGCTCAGCTTTTCAAGTACCTGTGTCCTGCACCGTGATGACTTTCCTAACACTGTTTCCAAAGATACCCACGTTCTTTGCTTATTTTTCATGTGTAGTTTATTCTGGCCAGCATACATGTGCACACAAACACACATTACATGGGCTTTCATTTTATGTATATCTATGAGAGTGTGTGTTATATATATATTACATAATGGGTTTGTGTTTTATATGCAAAATGATACTTTGAAATTACACTCTTGATTTTCTGTAAAACATGTATTTTATAGCCCCTCCATAGGTGCTTCTTTTTTTGTGCTTGTGCATAATGAAACCCAACCAGAAGAATGCAACCACAGTTCTGCCCTAAGTTCTTCAGCTGCTGTTTCTTTGTGGCTGATGCAGATGTGCACCAATAATATATAAGAGCCTTAATTGTTATGTGCCAGTACTTCCTTCTCCTTTTGTTGTCCAAAAATGTAAATGCCACAGGGTATGATTACTAAATGTTAACTGATATGAAAGAGTAGATAAAATCCTTAAAACCACACCATCTGAACTACAGTAAATTGGTCAGTTATTATCTAGAGTTGTCTGTACTAATTAGGTTGGTATCAAGTACTTCCTTTTTGTTTTAGACCCGAAAACATTTGATAGGTATGCAATGAAAATTTATGTATTTCTGCCTTCTGAGTTGATCAAAGCCTCTTGTACTGGAGAAGTAACAAGAATATTTTCTATGTTCTGAATAGGAAATTGCCCTTTCTGCTGTTACAGTGCATGATTACAACCTATTTAAGATTATTTTATTCTTTTGGGTATAATTGCTGCCTCTGTATATACATACAATTCACATAGTGTTGTCTCCTAATACAGGCATTTTAAGAACGTTCTATTTTCTTTTTTTTCCTTCAGGTGGGATGATGATGTCGTTTTCAAGAACTGTGCAAAAGGAGTAGATGATCAGAAGAAAGACAAAAGATTTGTCAATGATACGCTGCGATCTGAATTTCATAAAAAGTTTATGGAGAAATATATTAAATAGTGCAGTTTTATGTGCTTAAAGACTATAAAATGTAAACAATCACTCTGACTTTATTTTGGTTAGTTTGTTTTTTTCTTTCTCTCCATTTAAATTGTTAATAGGCTTCCTTAATTTTAAGTTCCAAAATATCTTTTTCTTGATTGACACCTTATTTGATAAGGACTTGGGAATTGTTTAACCCAGTTTCCAGTCTGAATGTTTCCAGTCATATGTTTTCTTTTTAAAATTGGAAAGATTATCTTCTTGTAATGAATGTTTTACATCATCTAAATAACCAAATTTGTGTTCCCCAACTTTTTTGTTGAACTGTATGCAGTTTATAAAACACTGCATATTTTCTTTTGTGTATTGTATTTCTTTGTACATTAACTTTTCCTCCTCGTTTCTCTAACATTGATTTATGGTCAGTTAACTCCTGATATCTTCTCTATTTTTTAAAAGAGTGTGATGAAAGATGAAAGGGATTCATTTCATTATGGACCACTTGATGCTATGGAAATGTTTCATCAACCAGGAAAAGCCCCGATGTGCACCTGAGGGAGCCCGGGGTGTCTTACCTTTGCAGAGGCTCCTTTCTTGGCCCAAGACAAAAGCTCCTGAAGCATGCCTGGGAGGCCTGTGGCCCTCACTGTGTTCTGGATCCCCAGCCGCCAGGTTTCTCTGGAATGAGAGACAGTTTGCACAATGACACACATTAGAGACAAAGCCTAAGAAAATTTTAAAATCAATGCATGAAATAAAAACTTTGTAAATTGGATTTTGCTTATTTGTTATCTTGTCTTGGAAGGGTATGTATGTGGAAAGTGGGAATGTCTCTACACAGCTGGGAAATGAAGCTTTCCTAAACCTGAGCTGTGATTTTAAGGGTGTCGCTGTGATAGAAAGTTTGAGACCAGCCCTCATTGGTGTGGCTCAGTGGGTTGGGTGTCGTTCTGCAAACTGAAAGGTCACAGGTTTGATTCCCAGTCAGGGCACATGCTTGGGTTGTGGGTCAGGTCCCTGGCTGGTGCTTGTGAGAGCAACTGATCCATGTTCCCCTCCTTCCCTCCCCCTCTGTGGAAAAATAAAATCTTGATAAAAGTTTGGGACCAAAAATTGAGCCTTTTACAGATACAGATAGAGACCCATCCTGAGGCCTTGCCCACTTACTCCGCATTTCCCCAGTGGAAGCTTGGACACAGCGTGCATGCAGCCCAAGTCAGGAGCAGAGCTGGAGGTGGATCCCAGGCCTTGCCTCCATGTTCATGCTCTGCGTTTTATGTCCCAACTGAGCTATTGACTTAAAATTTTGAATACTTTGACTAGCATTTATTTTCAAGCGTTCAATAATATTAAAGCTTTTTTTCCCCTCCAACTTCACTATTTATAAGGTGTCTTTCTTTACATTTTCAATTTTCTTCAAAGCAACACTTAATATGAAGAAAGTACCAGGTTATGTGAAGTTAAGAAAAGTGAAATTCAGGCTGAGTGACTGGATCAAAGTTAATACATGATGGAGCATGAATGAGTGCCTTAAGATGACATAAAAATGAGCTCACAGGATGTCAGATTTCCAAAACAGGTCTGATTTGTGTACACCATTACTCCCAAGGTCCACTTCAGATTGTCTCCTTGAGCCTGACAGGTTCAGGAAGAATCAGAGTAAGGCTAGTATCAGTGATTTCTCCTTTCCCTGACATTTTCCAGTGTAAACAATATGGTGTAACCAGTCAAATCCAGGACACATAAATGTTAAGTTTTGGCCCTCAGATTTGCAGAGCAGGTAACATTCTAGCTAAAATGCCTTGCTTCCTCATTGCCAAACCTTTTGGGTTGAGTCGACGGGGGAATCTGTCCAGTCCCTTCCAGGGCCCATGCGGAGCCAGGGCTTTGAAGCCAGATGGACCTGCGTGTGATACCCAGCTCTCACGGCAGGCTTTACTGAGACTGACTTCACCAAGTGTGCTTGCATGGCAGCCATTTAATCGTCACCACTCTCTGTAAGGTAGGCATTTTTTCCCTGTTTCATAGATAAGGAAATTGAAGTTTGCAAGAAAACTCAAAAAAAAACCACTAAAAAATCTTTACGGGGTTAGGGCCAGATGCAAACTTGGAACTGCCTTTATTCTAAAGCCCATCCTCTCAACTGGTGTGCTTGACTGCCTCTTTCTGCTCATTAGCCCTTCTGATTTTTCTCACCCATGAAACCATAGCAGCAAGACAATCGTAAGGAAGTTTGGTGGGGATTAATAAAATGGAAGTGTGGCAGGCACATAGTAGAGATTTCACACTTGTTCTCCTATCTGCCTGTACTAGCAGAGCAGGGGCTGGATGAAAGTTTGAAAGCCTATTTGTTCTATCATAAAGGTCTAGTTTTTGAATTAAGAGGTTCCTTAGCCCCTCAGCTTGGGTCGGGCAATAGGTATGGCCAGACAGGGATGCTCTTGGTTGCTGGGATTAGTGACCCAGCAGCAGAAACTCATTGAAATGCAGGTTTAGTTTAAGAATACCTGAAAGGCACCTCTTCTCTCTGGCTCTTACTCTGCTTCTCACTGTTCATTTATCCCACTTCTGCAAGACTAGATTTCTGCCCCTCAAAACTACAGTCCACTCATTCCTGCTCCTGGCCTCCCTGGAAGGAAGGCTTCATGCTCCACTGGCCAGTAGGATGTCTGTGTTCCGATACAAAGCTGGTCAGTGAGCAGCAGCTGGGAAACAGGTAACCTAGCACAAATGTAGGCAAGGGCAGGGAGATGTTTACAATACACTCTCTAGAACTGACACGGCTTGAGATAGCTACTCACACAGTCGACAAAACCTGAAAACAGATATCACAGCTGCAATCTTAGGGGTAGTGCCGGTGGCTTTCTCCAGCATCTGGCACCACGCTGGGGACATAACAAGGGCTGCCCTCTGTGCTCCCTCCTGCCCCATGCAGGCCTGGGCACAGACACACCCAGGATCAGATAGTCACCCAGGCACGGGAGAAAAAGCTGGGACCCAGGGGGCAGAGGCCTGAGAGGCCTGCCAAGAGCAGGGCCTGTTGGGCCAAGTTTCCTGCTGAACCCTGGAAGCACCAGCACCAGGGAGCTTGGTGGGGCTTGTCCTGTCTTTGAGACACCTTAGAAGTGGGTCGAACTGGATTGAACTACTCCTGAGAGGAGAGGGTGGAGCAAGGGAAAGGGAGAGGAGGAGAGCTGGAGCTTCTGAGGGCTGCAATATTGGCCCCCATGCCCTCTTTGGGCCAAGGTTTGTGGGACTAGGAAGACAAAGGACCAGCCTTGGAGTCACCTTTCAGTAGGTGCTAGGTGCTATTTAATTGTGGTGGTGGCTGGCGTTGGGATGTAGCACTCACAACTTTCGCTAAATAATACGCCCACAGAGGCCATCCGTCCTAGCTCCTGGAATCTTTTTATACAGAAGCTTCCTTAGGTGTTTTTCATTTCCATTTTAAAAAAATATCCTGTTCTTCCCTGGCCTAGCTCTTAGAGGCACGTTAGGAGGAAAAAGAGGAGGAGGAAGAAATCAGTCATGTTCGCACTCCTCAGAGAGGCATCTGCCAACCTCTCTCTCCAGGGTGATCTTTTCATCTCAGCACGTTTTCAAACAGCCTCCCTTTTGGGAATAGGCAGAGAAATGGCTCCTAACCGCCCCAGACTAACTGGCAGCAGTTTCCTGGGAGCTCAGCCATCTGTGTGTGAGCTGGAGTCTGAGGAAGGCGGAAAGAGGAGTGGGGTCTTAAACCACCTTGCATTTTTTCAGAATGAAGGGGAAGGGTTCTGTCGGCGGGAGATTTCTTTCCCCACCACGCACCCCTCCTCTAACTCTTGGCCTCAGAGGCCTATTACCAGGAGGGTGGATTAAATAAACACTGGGAGTTGAGTTACCCTCTTGAAGCATTTACTTCAAAGAAGCTCCAAGGGAAGAAAAATTCTCTGGTGAGGAGACAAACTGGGATACCGGAAGTGGCAAGGCTCACAGAGCATCAGAGCCTGCTTCCGTGGGCGTCAGCACTACAGACCCCCCCAGTGCCTAACCTCACACTGCAGCGCAGGGTCACCCCTCCCACTGTCCCTGGATGAGCTACCACCGCGCTACCTCCCTGCCTAAACCCTTTAATAAACAACCACCATTTAGGAAAGATAATGGAAAACAATCCCATCCATGACAACTACAGAAAATGTGTAAGTCGCAGTCATAAACCTAACAAGAAATGTGCAGGGCCTCTTTGAAAGAAAGCTCTAATACTCCGCTATGGGGCATTAACACAGGCTTTAACAAATGTGGAGCCCTGGCTGGTGTGGCTCCGTGGATTGAGTGTGGACCTGTGAACCAAAGGGTCGCTGCTTGGATTCCCTGGGCACATGCTTGGGTTGCGGGCGGTCCCCACTAGGGGGCGCACGAGAAACAACCACACATTGATATTTCTCTCCTCTTTCTCATTCCCTTCCCCTCTCTCTAAAAATAAATAAATAAAATATTTTTTAAAAAATTGTGGAGAAATACCTATTCCTTGATGGGAAGAATCAATCGTATAAAGATAGATATCAGTTCTCCACTCAAAAGAAATTATGAAATTGCATGTGCTTAGGACTTAAAAAAATTGATGTTTTGACCAAATTATTTAAAAATTTTCTGTTGAAATAAATTGGGAGGAACATAAAAAAAATATGGCAAGGAAAAATAATGAGAAGGGTTTTCCTCGCAGTTTTAAAATGGATTACAAATAAACAGAGGGTAGATTTACAGTTGTGAATGACATTTTTTTGAGTTAAAGAAGCTATTTTTTGCTTTATTTCTATTTATTTATTTATTTATTTATTTATTTTAGAGAAAGGGGAAAGGAGGGAGAAAGAGAGGGAGAGAAACATCGTGTGGTTGCCTCTCGAGCACCCACTACTGGGGACCTGGCCCACAACCCAGGCATGTGCCGTGACTGGGAATCGAATTGGTGACCCTTTGGTTCATAGGCCAGCACTCAGACCACTGAGCCACACCTGCCAGGGCAGCTATTGTCATAAGCTGCATGTCTTTTTCCACATGAAAAACTGTAAACCTCCTTTTGCCCATCTTTATATAAAAATCAGTGTGGGTCTGGCAACAACACAGAGAGATGAAAAAAAGGGCCATAATAAAAAGTCCAGAAACAAATGCAAATACATAAGGTAATCTTGTATATAAGAAAATTTTTAAAAAGGAAAAGAAACAAGAAAAAGGAAAATCAATGGGGGAAAAATGAACTGTTCAGCAAATGGTGCCACAAAAATTTACTAACCATTTGGTAGAAAAATAAATTGCTACTGTCAAAGACAATGCCAGGGTAAGCCAGATTCAGCCCTTCAAAAACTAAAGAAACGAGCCCTTCTTAGATTCAGATGATTCAGTGTTTACACAGCAAAAGGGTGATAGCTCTCTGTGGCCCTTGTGCAGGGCAACCCCAAAGCCAAAGGGGCTGGGTGTCATTAGCGCAGAGAAAGCAATGTCAGGTTGCAGCTAAGTTTCATAGCTTCCAGCTGTACCCCAAAGGAGGTGAGGCAGAAAGCCTCAAACCTCATCACAGCCAGGTGGCCATGGGAAGCTGTCTCTGACAGCCTGAGATATAACCCTGTAGCTGCTGCTCACAAGCCTCCCAAGTTCCCACCTTCTGAGGGAATCCCAACGCGTTCTTTCATGATTCAGATCAGCTGCGTCCAAGTCCTGCTCACTCGGCTTATGGAGAACCATGTGGTTTTATTCTTCTCTTTTTATACAGTATATATTATTTCAGTTTGTACTCATACATTCTCATATTACAAAAGCAATTTAGTACAAAATTCTTTCTTTTATATTTGAATCATCTGAGATAACTGTACATCAAAAAACAACAACAACAAAAAAACCCAAACCCTTGTTTGGGCAACATAACAGGCAAGTGAAACAACAAGCACAGAGCTGCCTCACAGCTGCCTCACCAGTCCTCCAGATACACTTCATGTGGTTTAAAGCTTTAAAGGAAAAAATAAATAAATGTAGTAGAAAAAATGTGAATGTGTTTAATGTGGAGCTGAAATGGCCTTTCTAAGTAAGGTAACAAAAGCAGAAAACAAAAGAACAACAAATAAATTGATTACATAAAAAGATTTTGTAGATCAAAGCATTTAAAATGTCAATGTTATAATTAAATTTTCTTGCTTAGACAGTCTTTTCCTTTTCTTAGAGATTTTGATTGTGTTTCTTTTTTTTAATGTCTTCATTTATCTCCATTTTAAAAAATGATTTTATTATAGGAGATAAGCAGTCAAGTTCTCTCTTTTCCAGAACCTTCCAGATGGAACAGTGGTTCCAGCAGGAGTGTAATTATAGGACTACCTCTAATGCTTTCCCACATAGAACCCCGTACTTTCAGTGCCCCATGTCTTTCTCCTTCTTGGTATGTTTATTTCTTTTAACAGAATACATCCTGAAGTAGCTTCCTAGGAAAGGACGAATGTGAGGTAATGTATCTGAGTTTTTGTATGTCTACATCTGGCTTTAGTCTACTCTCCCCGCAACTTCATTGGTAGATTTCCTGAGTATGGGTTTAAAATAAATTTCTCTTAGAATTTAAAAGGTTTGCTCTATTTTTTCTAAACTTAGTATTGCTCTTGAAATCTCTGTCAGTTTCTTTTATATTCCTTTCTGAATATCCTAGTGTTTTGTTTTTAGTCTCTGCAATCTTTTGATATGTTCTTTATCTCTCTTTTTCTTTTTGTTTTAAAATTTTGTAATGATGTATCTAGCTGTGAGTCTACTACCACTAAAGTAAGTTTAATTCTCAGTGAGTCCTTTGTTGATTTATGGTCTTGGGTTCTAGTAAAAAAAAAAATTCTCATTTCTTTGACAATTTCTCCCCTCCCTTTTTCTGTTCTTTCTGTTTAGAATACTAATTGTGTGGTAGATTAATCCTCTATCTTTTCTTCCTATCAATATTTTGGTCTCTGTCTTTTTGTTCCACTTTCTAAGGCATTTTCTACCCTCTCTTATATTTCAAGTCTTTCACTGATTTTTTGGTTTGCTTAACTTTGGCAATCAAATAAAAGAATTTCAAGACTTCTCTTTATTCTCTAAACCTCTATCCTAGTATCTCAGTGGTTCTGAACCTTTGCAGCACATTAGAACTATCTGGGACCTTTTAAAAACCCTGATGCCCAGTCCACGCCCCAACCAGTTAAATCAGAATCTTTGGGGAAAAACCTAAGCATCCATACTTTTTAAAGCACTCTAGTTGATACCAATCTTTATCATAGTTTGAGAACCACTGTATTATTCCATCCCTGTTCTAGACCTACAATACATTTTCTGTAATATTATATTAATATCAAATATTACATATTTTATTTTTGTCACTTTTAAAGTTTTTTTAATTTTTTAATGTTGTTCAATTACAGTTGTCCTCGTTTCCCCCCCATTACTCTCTGACCTACCCACTCCCCACCCAGATTCAATCCTCCCCCCTTTGTCTTTGCCCATGGGTCCTTTATACATGTTCATATTATTTAAAATGCCATAGATGATAGACAGGTAGGTAGGTATGTAGGTAGGTGAGTAGGTAGATAGACTATTCCTTAAACATAATTCCTGCTCTATTTATAGCTGGTATAATTCTCAGGCCACAGACTCACATATGCAAAAATACATATATCTTTTGTTTTATCATATTCAATTTAATTTCTTTTTCCAGTCCTATTCTCTCAGATGGAAGAAACTTAATCTTAGTCCATTCAATTTTATTTCAGTTCTGGGTTTAGATATGTAATATCTTTTGAATCTCTTTTCGGTTACTTATCAGAGGGGAGAAATGTGTTTGGTCATTATTTTTAAACCAAGGCACCTCTTTGAGTAAGTTATTGGATTTCAGAAAAAAAGCAGGGCCATCAACATTTTGTTTTTCCTCTTAGCTGTCTTTATACTAAGAAATGGGTGTCATTGGTTCAGATACAGCACGTGTATTAACACGTCTTTTTATAAAAAAAACTCTATCAGTGCCTTTGTCTTACCCAGACTGCATTTTTCCTTTAGAAATTCGGAACTGCGTTTTGTGCACCTCGGGTTCCCAGCACTGAACGTTGCACACAGCAGTCGCTTTTTCTGCATTGAATTCTTTCCTGTTTTCATCTAGATATCAGGGCTGGCGTTCATGGACTAGTCTGGGCTCAAAGTACTTGTAATGAAGTGTTTTCACAATCAAACACACTTGCACACTCTCTCTCTCTCCCTCCCTCCCTCCCTCTCCCTCCCTCCCTCCTTCTCTCTCTCTCTCTCTCTCTCTCTCTCTCTCTCTCTCTCTCTCTCTCTCTCTCTCTCT
>CM052543.1:63034676-63045056 GCA_028533065.1 Trachops cirrhosus
TCTCTCTCTCTCTCTCTCTCTCTCTCTCTCTCTCTCTCTCTCTCTCTCTCTCTCTCTCTCTCTCTCTCTCTCTCTCTCTCTCGAATGTGTTCCCAGTCACAGGGCTGGAAGCCTTTACCATCCCAGTTTCCTCTCTGTGATCTGGGAGGTGGAGTGTTGCCATGGCTGCACTAACTGCTCCCTAAGAAAGGGGTCTGGAAATGGACTCTGCAGGTCCCTGGGCAAACGATGAAGTTGTCCTTGCCAGGGAAGGAAACCCAACTCAGCCCTCTGCCTTTCTTTCCCCATAATCAAGCAGCTCTGGTATTTAGAGCATATTTTCGAAACAGTGAGGATAAGGTGCCCTATCATGTTCGGAAACCTTTCAGGTTTTGAAGATAATTTTAACTTACACTGGAGCATTCCTCAAGCAGATTTACGGGTTAAAGTGCGGCATAGCTTGGTCAGAGCCAGGCTAATTTACATCTTGTGCAGGAATGCTAGATTCACAGAGAAGCACAAAGGTCTTGGGAGATCTATGGTTCTGACCTTGGGAGAATGTTCTAATGTCAGGAAAATATTTCATTGCTACTGTGTTAAGGGATCTAAATGACTTGTTCCAAAAAGTTCAGTTCTTGAGTTTAGTGATTCTGTGACTGTGGATTCATTTTTCATATCCACAAAGGTATTTTATATAATGTTATAGTTCACTTAAAAGTGTTGTAAAAGTTGTTTTCTGATATGTTTAGATAGCTTGGATGATAGGACCCTTCCTCTCTATCCCAGGGTCAACTTCATGGCCACCCGCAGGGCAGAGTAAGTCAGGGTTTCCCCAGGAGACCAACCATCTGCCTGTGGGCCCCCCTGCATAGTGGCCCACTGTGAACGCAAGGTCAACATCCATCAGATGACACACTTGCCCCCTGCAGACTTCCCCACTTACCTTTCCCTCACTTCCAAAACAGAATACACATTGTCACCAGTGAGAATTTTTAAATTTAATATATTATTTTATTGATGCATTATTTATTCTTCCTCTTTACTTATTATTGTGTAAAAGTCTCACCATATGTCAAGGGATACCTACTGCTCAACACTGACCTTATTTAAATTGCTTTTGCCTCACTTTGCCTCTGTTTTTTAAATTTTGGATATATATTTAATTTCACATAAAATAAATGCAATTATATATCATGTACTATGTGTGCTCTTTTTAAAAAATGATTTAAAAAAGACCCAGTATTTCTCTTTTACTTGGCTTCTTGCTTTCTGTTTTCTTTCTTCTACTTCTTCCACATTAGCACCCACCCGGTAACCCATGTGTATCACCCACATTATTTCTCTGTTCTCTCTCTCTCTCTCTCTCTCTCTCTCTCTCTCTCTCTCTCTCTCTCTCTCTCTCTCTCTCACACACACACACACACACAGAGTTGTTTGTTTTACATGTAGGAGATCATATGACATAATCCCGTGACTGTTGTTACTCAAGAAAAGTTTGTAGAAATATTTCCAGGATAACTGTTTCTAGTTCATTCTTTGTAATGGCTATGTGCCAGACTCAGTGATGTTCTGGAACCATTTGGTATTGAATAATTACCTCTTGCAAGAGCTACTTAGCAAATAGTGAAGTATTTTGTAGGCTAGTTATAAATCATAAGTAGCTTGAAATCACCTGTGATGGAAGAATGTAACCATGGAAATTGTCAAACACTACAAATCAGGACCTTGGTGTTTTCAGAGAGCAAGCGCACCACTGGCGAGAATTTACCCTATTGTATACAAACAATCACCTTTTGGCTGGCTGCTCATTTTATATCTTTTCCATTTCTTTTCTGACTCCCCCCTCTTTCTCCCCCATGATTTGTAATAAACTCAGAATATTTGATCAGTGCTGAAAAGGCTGGGGGAGGCAGTTCCCCAAGGTCACTCTGAGTCCAGGCTGGGCAGGACAACATGGGGGGCGGTGCCAGGTGTTGGATCCCAATGGTAGCTACCTTTTGTTTCCCTTGCTGCCTCCATTTTTGAGAATGCCGTACTTGGGCACTTTCTATGGGGTTCTCCCAGAGTGTTACCCTCTCACCCTTCCTTCCACGTCACAGTTTCCTCCATTTGAACCCTTCCCACCTGTTGCCCTTTGCTGCTCCGTCACCCTTAACATTCTGAGGAAGACCCACACAGAATAACAAAGTCACAGTCCTCTGGTTTGAAATTCTGCACCTTGGGGGATTGTGGGTGCTGTGGAGGTTGGGTAGTAATGGTGGAAGTTTGCTCCACTGGGTTAAGCTCTTTCAGTAAGCGGGGTACATACAACTCTATGTCACTGAGCCCCATGACCACATCTCCAGCCCTCTTCTACTTCCAGAGCTACTGCCCTTCTTCCCAACTGTCTGTTGAGCATCTCCACTCACGGCCCACAAGCACCTCACACTCAGCAACATCTCCAAAACAGAAGTCCCTCTTTCTCCATCTCTGCCTTTTCCCAACACCCTGACTTGGGGCAACGCCGCCACTTCATTGGTATGCACTCTGAGAACAGTAAACTCTGTGGGGATTTAAAAAATATTATGATGAGGACTCTGGCCAGTGGTGTTCGCGGTATTGTGGATGCAATGAAGAAATTCACATAGACTGCAGAAGTCCGGTGGAGAAAAAGAGATAGCATGGCCACTCTCTGAGTGAGAGAGCATCCTGACCCCTGCCTGGACAGGCTTTTATTGCTTTTCTGAGTATGTTACATGGAAGATGGTCCTCATTTACTATGCACAGGTTCACTTTAGGTGATTACCTTTTACAGATAACAAAGGAGAGGATGTTGCTGATTACTTAAAAGAAAAGGATATTTGCAAATGCAAAGGGAAAGGTGGCTGAACTGGTTACACTCCATACTCAGGAGGTTTAGCACAGATTTTAGGAAGTTACTTTAAAGATATACAGTGAACATTTGCTGCCTCAATTTAGGGTGAGGGAGTTTTAGTAAAAAGCAAGCCTCATAGCAACCTAGGTACAATGCAGACCTGATTCCCCACGGGAAAACTGATCTGTGGGCTCGGTTCCTGTGTGCCAACTCACTCCCTGCCAGTTTTCTGAATCAGGCTGGGCTACATTCGCCACTGCCACATGGATAAGTTCCCTGTAATATACATATGAAAAGCCTAGGTGTTCAGCGATGTTGGTTCCCTCACCTTTTGTCTCTCTCAATTCCTTTTTCCCTTCCTTCTTTCTTTTCCCGGGGAAGAAAATTCTCAATTTAGGGAAAAAGCAAAATGTGCAGACTTGCCAAAGATAATTTGCTTGCATTTAAAGGCAGAGAATGTTCTTTAGACAGAGAAGTCAGGCATGACAGTCTCAAGAAGAAAGCAATACTCAGAGTTGATATGTTTTACCACTTCTTTATTGCTCAAGACTCACATGAGAGGCAAGATGAGGTGAGGGATGACCATAGAGCAGACTGGATTCATCTTGGCTTTCTTGTCACTGTACAAAGGGGCCAGTCCAGGGTGCACTGGAACTGATTATGTATTGGAGGGCACTGACCAGGCTGAGGAAAAGGGAGTGTTTCACGGAGGCTAAATGAATCAGAGGGAAAAAAGTTTCTCTTGAGTTTTAGTTTTCATTCCACTTGGAAATTACTGAAGGCTGCAGATATACCCATCAGCCCTGGACAGACACTACTACATCCATCCTCCCTGTATCTCCTGGGCTGGGTTACTGGAAAGGCTAATAAAATATGTGAAAACAGAACACGATTATTTAATAGGCTGTCAGGAGCCTGAGAGCACCAAAGCAGTGCACCAGGAAAAGTGCAAATTGCTCATGTGGCGATGTCTGTGGCTTTCAGGCAGAAAAGAGGAGAGAGAGAAATGGAGGAAATACAGTTATGAAGTGTTTTGTTTATAATAGTGATTTTAGAAGGTGAATCTAAAACATGTGACTTAAAACTGAGCACCTACTGTGTGTAAGATCTTGTTCTAAATGTCAGCACCAAAGATATAAGTCATCTGACACAGTGCTAGTCTTCTGACACAGCTGTCTGCCTGTCCGGGGTCAGATAGAGGTGAGTTCGAATCACAACTGCACCACTTACTTTACATTGGTCCAGTCATTTCATCTCCCGGAGCCTCAGTTTGCTGATCTGCAAAATGGGAATAATGATTCCATTTTGTAAGAATAGGACAGAACATGTGAAAAGCTCTTTGCATAATGCCTGGCACAAAGTAAAAGATCAATAAACCTTGGTGTTCTCTGCCCCACCCACCCTCTCCCACTCTCACAGCAACAAACTGACTATTTGCCTCGCTGCTACGTTCCTAGTGCCTAGAGGGGTGCACTGGCACACGATGTGGGGTTGGGCAAAGGGAGCAAGGTTTCAAAGTACAAAAGCTGCATTTTATGAGAAATAAATGAACATGTTCAAAGGTAAAAAAAAAAACCCAACCCAACAACCAAGAATGGTGAAACAACTGTTGAAAGAACCCCATGTTTGGTCCAGAAGAGAAAAGATTTAGACTTGGAGGGGTTAGAGGCCTGTACTCATCTGTGTAATAGGCTGTTGTGTGTACTGGGACTGAGACTTCATGGGTCTGGTCCTAGACAGACATTCCAGCTTCTGCCTGCAGAGCCGTTATGGTACAGAGAAGCACCCTCTGGCCGTGGTGAGGGTGAGAATGAAGGCTGAATGTTTGCCCCTGGAGTTAGGGGAGATGGTTCTTCAGTGCTGCATGCTGGCAAGAGGGAGACACCACCTCTACCCTCTTTCAACACTGAAGGCTCCGATTCTGAGAATTCTGCACTTTTATAAAGTCAGTGACTAAGGAGATCAATGGTCACTTGTGGCCATTCCGAACTTCACTTGGAATTTCCCCACTTCCTATATAATGGCGCAAATTTTGTTGCTCGAGACAATAATAATCACCATTTCACTCAGCTCCTATGCTTGTCTGCTTGTGGTTTCTCAAAGATTCCAGCACTTCCCTGCTTCTTGTCCTCACTCACACTGTGCTTCTCCCTTGACCGCCATCTCCCCTCCACAAACCAGTCTTTCCCAAGGGTGCCCATTCTTTGCCATCCAGCTTCAATCTATCACGGACCTGCCAGGTCCCCACAGGGCCGTCAGCAGTTCCCCTCCCACCTTTCCACAGTATTTTCTTGTTAGGTTCATTAGCAAGCTCACGGGTACAACTCTATCCCACTAGATTAGGAACTTCTGGTCTGTCATAGAGGCTTAGTGTCACTTATTCCACTTCCTCCCACCCTCAAAAACACAGTAGGGCTCAATGTTTAATTTTTAATTGTTTGAATTGCATGAGCAACTACACATTATTTTCTCTCCTATAAAAACAAAGAAAACAAGCAAGCAAAACTGAAGAACCAATTTACAATCATTTTCTGTTTGTCTACCATGTTTTTCTCTTCATGTGGGCCCATGAGACAAGAGTTACATGGCTATTTCCTACATTATTAGTGAAGCGCGACAGTGCTTAATTCACGGTTTTGGGTCCTTAAAAACCACTTTCACTCCTTTGTTGGCTATAACCCCATCAAATCCCCAGTAGTGAGGAGGAGCATAATTTTGTGTGTTTGGGTTCAAGTTCTAGCCCCAGCACACACTAACAGGATGACCTTCAGCAAGGTCATAAATCTCAGGAATGGGGCCCAGGTTTCCCTGGCTGTCACAAGGGGTTGATGACAACTTGCCCTCGGGATGATGTGGGAATTCAATAAACTGCAAATTCCTTTACAAGTGTTAGTGGCTAATATCATTAGCATTTGGCGCAATAATATCATCTTTGCTACCTTCTTTGTCAAGCAGTTAATTCCATAGCAGATACTTCCAGAAGGGCAAGAGGCCACCTAACCTGCTGCCCTCAGTGGAGCTAAATGTGAATTCAAAGGGGAACACTGAGGTCACTTTGTATTTCTACAAAGCCAATTTCCTCTCCTGAGGTTTCTTGCCCAGAAAAAGAGAGGCAAGCATGTGTCCAGCAAAACCAGAGCATCCTTTAAACATCCTCTTTCATCTGCATTAGTCCTTGGTGAAAAGGAGCTGTCAGTTTCCCAGTGCTGAAGCACGCTGGGAGATAGGATAATGTTCCATGAAAATCTCCTCCATTCTGATTCTCTCAGTTCATAGAAATGGGGCCTGAGAGGCAGTAGAACTGATATGATTATGAGTCATAGAGAGGGAGAGATGCAGGAAGTACTTGATCTCCATAGAATCCCATCGCTTTCCTTACCTGAGTTGTCCATTAAACTCAATTTGCTTTTCTCAACTTAGACCAAATTTTTAGTGGTGATTTAAGATAGTCTGGAAATTTGAGCCCACAGCACAACCATATTTTTACTTAAAGTGATCAGTGCCTGGGTTTATCATTCAGACTGATGTAGTAGACAGAGCATGGGCTCAGATGTTATCTCTGCCCCTTAGGGGTGGGTGGGCCTGGAAAATGTGGCTTGCTATGCTATCATTTAAAACAGTGGGGCGCTTAGGTTCTTTTGAATTGGTGTTTCAGGATTCTTAGGGTATAATCACAACAGGGGAATCCCTGGGTCAAAAGGCAATTCCATTTTTAGTTTTTTGAGAAAATTCCATACTGTTTTCCACAATGGCTGCAACACTCTGCATTCCCACCAACAATGTACTAGGGTTCCCTTTTCTCCACAACCTCACCAGCACTGTTTGTTGATTTGTTTGTGATGGCCATTCTGACCAGTGTAAACTGGTATCTCACTGTGGTTTTGACTTTCATCTCTCTGATGGCTAGTGATGCTGAGCATCCTTTCATATGTCTCTGGGCCCTCTGTATGTCCTCCTTGGAGAAGTATCTGTTCAGGTCCTTTGCCCATTTTTTATTGGATTGTTTGTCTTCCTGGAGT
This sequence comes from Trachops cirrhosus, assembly GCA_028533065.1. Lineage (NCBI taxonomy): Eukaryota > Metazoa > Chordata > Mammalia > Chiroptera > Phyllostomidae > Trachops > Trachops cirrhosus. Next base: position 63,041,529 of record CM052543.1, read on the forward strand.
GGAGTCATGTGAGTTCTTTATATATTTCGGTTATCAAACCCTTGTCTGAGGTATCATTGGCAAAAATGTTTTCCCATACAGTTGGTTCTCTTTTCATCTTAATGCTGTTTTCTTTAGCCTTGCAGTTTTTTAATTTGATGAGGTTCCATTTGTATATTCTTTCCTTTATGTCCCTTGCTCTAGGGGACATATATGTTGGGGACCACTCTGTGTGGTATCAGAGACTGTAGCCCTGCGTGAGCGAGGCCTTGAGAGAGGCCTGTAAATCTCGACCTGAACTCTGGGAATGCAGGTGGCAGGCACGACCCAATAGTAACACCAAAGTTTCCCATGGGAAATCAGGCCTGAAGAATACATTGTATCCTTTGAAGCTTTCTTTGCTTTGCTATAATCTTGTTGGTATAAATCAGATGTTTAAGTTCAAAGCATAAGGAGTGAACTCCTTATCTCATGAAATACACCTTAATAACCATCTGGTGTCAGCATGTCTAACAGGCCCTGACCTGAGGCAGATCTCTGTTTCTTCAAGTGTCATCTATAAATAATATCTGTTTTTTGTAACTGTAGTCTTCGGACATTGATTGATGAGCTATGCATGTATGCTGTATACCCCTGCACATATGGATCCTAATAAAAGCCATTTTGGAGAAGGACTCAGGGCATTCTCCACTAGAGGGAATTGCCACCCCTCTTCCAGCCGGAACAACAGATTGTGTCCATGATGACCCGATTTCATCCGTGGTGGCAGGAAGAGCTCCATGGGTTGGGGTTTTCCACACATATAGGTGAAAATATTGCTACATGGGATATCTGAAATTTTACGCCTATGTTTTCCTCTAGGACTTTTATGGTGTCTTGACTTATTTACAATAGCCAAGTGCTGGAAATAGCCTAAGTGCCAGCCTAAGTAAACGAGTGGATCAGAAAACTGTGGTACGTTTACATAATGGAATACTATGCAGCAAAAAGAAAGAAGGAGCTCCTACCTTTAGTGACAGCATTGATTGAACTGGAGAATATTATGCTAAGTGAAGTAGGCCAGGCAGCGAAAGACAAATACCATATAATCTCACCTATAAGAGGAACCTAATGAACAAAATGAATAAGTGAAATAGAACCAGAGACATGGAAACAAGGAACAGACTGACAGTGACCAGAGGGGAGGAGGAAGGGGGTAATGGTGGAAAGAAGGGGAAGGGACTAGTCAAGGAACATGTATGAATGACCATGGATGTGGACAGTGGAGTGGGGATTCACTGTGGGAGGCGGGGATGAGATAGGTAGAGGAGAGCAAAGTTGGAACAACTGTAGTAGAACAACAATAAAATATTTATTACAAAATAAAAATAAAAAATAAAATAATGGGGTAATAATGAGACCATAGTTGATCGACTTTTCTTCGCATTCCCTCTAAGTGCAAATTTAGTGCTTGTTTGGAGATTGTCTCCTTTTATACTAGTTCCAGGCACCTGTCTTGGTTTAGTCCCCTAATTTTCTACGGAGAAATTTAACCCTGCCCTTGCCAGGTGACTGGAAGAGCACATGGATTTACCCCTCATGGCAACACAATAGTTACACCTCAGGTCCTACAAAAGGCTAACATCATGAACTCATTCACATTCCAGTCATTATAAGAACATGATTTATGAGCAATCATATTTATGGAGGGATGATTGAAGAACACCTAGTTCCTTCATTCATCTGCATGTAATGAGTTTTGTCATTGGATTGGCTAGATCACACAAGACCTATGCTCTTGGACCGATGAATTTGACCCTTGTAGAATCACTTTCACTGAATAGGCTGTTGTTCTCCTGAGCATCATGAGAAGCTGCCCTGGGCAATATCTACTTGTAGCTTTTCTAAGGTGTTGTTTAGGATGTCCCCTACACCTCATCACAATGGGTCTCCCCAGTGAGAAGCTGGGGGAGGATTCCTCAAGGCACTGGGTCTTGGCAGCTAGAAAAGCAGTGCATCTTCTGGAGGAACTAGATTGTCTTCTTTTTTTTTTTAAGTATATTTTATTGATTGTGCTATTACATTTCTCCCAATTTTTTTCTCCTCTTTATCCCCATTCTCCCTGCTTGGACCCCCCTCCAGCATTTCCTCCTCTCTTTAGTTCATGACCATGGGCTGTACATATAAGTTCTTTGGCTTCTCTATTTCCTATACTATTCTTAAACTCCCCATGTCTATTTTGTATCTACCATTTATGCTTCTTATTCCCTGTACCTTCCTCCCATTCTCCTCCCTCCTCCTTCCCACTGATAACCCTCCACGTGATCTCCATTTCTATGATTCTATTCCTGTTCTAGTTATTTGCTTAGTTTTTATTTTTGTTTTTAGGTTCAGTTGTTGATAGTTGTGAGTTTGTTGTCATTTTACTGTTCACAGTTTTTGATCTTCTATTTTTTAGATAAGTGCCTTTAATATTTCATATAATAAGGGCTTGGTGATGATGAATTCCTTTAACTTTAACTTATCTGGGAAGCACTTTATCTGTCCTTCCAGTCTAACTGATGGTTTTGCTGGATAGAGTAATCTTATATGTAGGTCTTTGCCTTTCATGACTTCAAATACTTCTTTCCAGCCCCTTCTTGCCTGTAAGGTTTCTAGGTGTTGCCTTTTCTCTTGCTGCTTTTAAGATTCTCTCCTTATCTTTAATCTTGAGTAACTTGATGTGCCTTGGTGTGTTCCTCTTTGGGTCCAGCTTCTTTGGGACTTTCTAGGCTCCCTGGACTTCCTGGAAGTCTATTTCCTTTGCCATATTGGGGAAGGTTTCCTTCATTATTTGTTCAAATAAGTTTTTATTCTCTTGCTCTTCCTCTTCTCCTTCCAGCACCCCCATGATTCGGATATTGAAACACTTAAAGTTTTCCATCCCATAGGTTCCTAAGCCTCTCCTCATTTTTTGGCATTCTTGTTTCTTCATTCTGTTCCTGTTGGATGCTTCTTTCTTCCTTTTGTTTCAAATCATTGATTTGAGTCCTGGTTTTCTTCCCTCCATTGTTGGTTCCCTGTATATTTTCCTTTATTTCACTTTGTGTAGCCTTCATTTCTTCCTTCATTTTGTGACTGAGCTCAATCAATTCTATGAGCATCCTGATTACCAGCATTTTGAACTTTGCATCAGCTAGGTTGTCTATCTCCTCATTGCTTAGTTTTTATTCTGGAGTTTTGATTTTTTCCTTTATTTGGGCTATATTCTTTGTCTTGGTGCACCAGACTGGATGAATGTTTCTTTAACTCCTTGGTTGTTGGACTTCCATGCAAATGATTTTCTGGCAGTTCTGGTTGTTCTTTGTTTTTAAATTGGTTGTTATCCTCCTTTTGGTTGTGCGAGGGGACTAGCCATTTCTGCCTATGCCTCCATCTTGGCTGGAACTTAGAACTACATTGGTTTTGTCTCACAGACTTGGTAAGTCCTACAAAGGCCAGGAGTTCCTCTTTGCTTGGTCCCTAGGAAGTTCTGAGGCAGATCTGTGCAGAAACTTCGCATTCCACCTGTTTCCACACTTCCCTCACTAG